>OU898281.1:106655493-106975493 GCA_918026665.1 Diabrotica balteata | reverse complement strand
TAAATAAAACAAAAAGAATAATGCCATTAATAACAAAATAATATACAAAAATAGAACAAAATTATTTATACACACATTTTATTATATTATATTTTTTTTCTTTGTTGCGAGCTATGCCGATACCCACTAACTTTATTTTGTGATTATCTTTCTTATTAATAATTTTCTATACTTTTAGAAAGTGTCAGGATATCATTCAAAGAGAGGCTTCGCTGACAACGTAAATACACTATCTTGCATTATACAAATAGAGTTCCAGCTTCGAAAATCTAATGTTTGTGCTATATATATATATATATATATATATATATTATATATATATATATATATATATATTATATTTATATATATATATATATATATATATTTTATATATATATATATATATATATATATATATATATATATATATATATATAAATGTATATAACCCCACAGACTCGGAAATAGATATCATATTATATTATCATATTATTTTGCATATTATGATAACTTAAATAAACACAAAGTAAACATACAGAAAACTAAATTTATGCGTTTTTCCAAGCAGAGACGCAAGTATGCAGGTATCAGAAATTTAGTATTTAAATGACACAATCAATGTCACTAATAGGTTCACCTATCTAGGTGTTGTTTTTATCTCTTCCTTTCTATTTTGAGCAGTCTAAATAACGTCAAAAGTACAACTTTCCATCGCTTGTGTCTTACCACATCGTTTAAGAAGTAAAATTCGTTTTTGGAGCTCCATAGATCATCTTTTTAAATTCCTAGTTTCAAATGACATGACGGTAATATGATGTTGTGGGACAATCCAAATAAAGTTTTTCCAAAGAATTTAATTTTTACCTTCCACTCTCCGTCGGTTGCATGTGTAGCAAGGAGAACCTACCTCTATAGTAACTTCCTAGACCGGTTTGGTCTACCACTCAGTCGTATTCGTAACGTTCTAGTGGTTGAGTGTGTTTTATATCACATTGATACATTGCGACCTAATGTGTAAGTGTTGTTTTACATTGGTCGTATTTTTAGACTATTTTCGGCCTACTGATTATAGGTCAGTGTGTGAGTGTTATTTTATATTTATGTTTCAAGTATAATGGCTGCAAAGCGGATTTATAACCTAATTAATTTAAATGGTGTAAAATATTTCCGAAAATTTATATTAGAAAAGGACGAAAATGAAGATGCCCCTAACCAAGTGGAAGATTTCGAAGATGAACCGAACACAGATGCGGAAGATCAGCCAACCTATAAAAAAGTTGGTGAGTCTGATACTGAAATGAGGGGACAGCTGTATTTTACTTCGAAAAAGATAAAACTATTAAATGGATGAAAACATTGCGTGCAAAGAAGTGACGCACTGAGCCACACAACCTGGTTTCACGTCTCCCAGGAGTAATATATGAGGCACGACTAGCTAATTTACAGAAAGAATGGTGGAGTCAGATACTTTCTGATAAAATGCTACAAACAATAGTCAAGTTCACAAACCAGTACATTAATCGTGAAGTGAGGGATCGCTTTGAGCGACAACGTGATGCAACTGACACGGACATAACAAAACTCAAGTGATTCGCAGGCCTTTAATATCTAACAGAAATTTTGCAAGGATGTTAGAGGAGTTACATTGTTAGGTAAACGACTGTCAGATAAAATGAGGAACGACTGGGTAAGATCCAAAACAAAAGTCGAAAACATAACAATAAAAATTGCAAAACTTAAATGGTACTTCTCGGGTCACACTGCTAGACAGAAAGACTAACGTTGAAATACTACAATATAACATTGGAGACCTTACGAAAGTAAACGACCAAGAGGAAGACCACAGATGAGATGGGTCGATGACATTAAAAGAATAGCCGGAACAAATTGGAAATATGTTGCTTAGGATAGACACCGGTGGAAGGAGTTGGGAGAGGCCTATGTCCAAACATGGACGACATAAGGATAAGAAGAAGAAGTAAGAGGATCTCTGGGATATAGATAAATACAAATATTTCGACTGATTATGAGTCTCAGAAGGTTTAAGTTTCTTATAAGATGCCTGCGTTTCGATGACCACATCACAAGACCTGAAAGAAAAGCTGTTGACAACATTACGCATTTTCGTAAACTCTTCGACGATTTTGTTTATAGTTGTAAACATAGCTATTAACTAGAACAGTTTATGACTATCTGTGACAAAAAATTGGAGGCATTTAGGGGACGTTGCAAGTTCAAATACTATATCCCTTTAAAGCCGTTTAAGTACGGAGTTATAATTTATGCTATCTGTGATGCAGTTACTTTTTATAGTTATAGCCTGGAAATATATGTTAGAAAGCAATCCCAGGGCTCTACCAACATAGTAATAAACTATCTGATGTCATTAGAAGATTGGCACAACTTATTTATGGAACGGGGCGCAATATAACGGCATATAATTGGTTTACAGATGTGTAGCTTGTTACCAAATTAAAAACTAATAGACTGTCGTATATTAGCACAATACAAAAATTAAAGGGAACTGCCATTAAATCTGCTAAATGTAAAAGGCGACCACCACAGTCAACTATATTTGGTTTTGGAGAATACTCCACTATTGTTTCCTACGTACTAAAAAGAATCGAAACGTTCTTCTTATATTGTCATTGATCCCACCGTTAATTGTGGTAAGGCTAATTCATGGCCTAGTTTTCAAAGAAAAAGGCGACTGCGTATATTCTGCTGTCCCTTTCCGATTGAAATTACTTAGGAGTAAATGCCTGCAATCTTCTTCTTCTTCAGTCTTCATTTATCCGTTGCTAGACATAGGCCTCCTCCAATTGCTTCCAAGCTTCCCTATCGTTTGCAATTATCATCGACTGTTTTCCAGCTACAGCTGTTATATCGTCTATCCATCTCTTTTTGGGTCTTCCTACGCTCCTTTTTGTTTCTCTAGGTCTTCAGAATGTCACTTTATGAGACCATCTGTTAGTGTCCCTTCTTGCTACCTGTGCTACCCATTGCCATCTTAATGTCGACCAAACGCCGAAAAGAAAAGACGACATATAATATCTTCTCATAATTTCTAGAAACAAACGTCGTTGGCCCATGGTCGTCTCTTCTCTTTCATGCTGAATATTGCAGACAATAACTCCTAAGTGATTTCAATCGAAAATGGACAGCAGAATATACGCAGTCGCCTTTTTCTTCGAAAACTAGGCCATGAATTAGCCTTACCAGGGTTACAAAAAAATACTCTAATAATACAATGTATACCATGTTCTCTTTCTGAAGCGCTCAGAAAATTTGGACCAACGGAAGAGGCCGATGAATAAGCTGAACTAGCAGCTGCAAAAGATGTAGCTTAAACAAATTGTCGTCGTTGTTATTTATGTTACACATCACGAAAGACCAGGTTGGCCGAAACCATTTGCAAAAGAATTGTAAACGATATATTTGTGGCGAGCATACAACCGCAGTGTGCACATCATATTACTTAACGTTACAAAAGCAAGAAGACTCAACTGACACGTAAGTGACAGATCGCCACAATAATAAACTGAAATAAAAATATTTTTGGTTTGAAATGTTAAGAAAAAAATAATATTTTATGTTTGCGTCACACAGGAAAGCAACATTTTATTTTTACCCATTTTTATTATGTAAGAAATCAAATCATTTTATACGAGTACTTAGGTTGTATTTCTATGTAAGTTACCGTTTTTTGATAATATACAAGCGTATCAAATCCCACTAGCAGAATTAATTAAAAAAATATTAAAAAACAAAACTTAAACACCACGTATATCTAACTGCGTGTTATTAAATTTTATAATGACGTATCAAACAGATACATTGTGACCGTTGCTGTCAATAGCTTTTTACTCGTAAGTCACGTCTTCGGATTTACATACACAAATAGTTTTTTGTTATCACAATATAGTTACACAAGCAAAAAAGGAAGAACATAATGATATATTGGATGTAATCTACAACTACGCTTGATCCAAAAACTATTGCTGTTATTGTAATTTTATGTCAAAGTTAGATGTATCATTTTGATACATTGCGACAACTTTTATACAAGAGTAAGTTGAACTTACTTAACCGACAGAAGGTTAAATACATCAGACTACGTTGTTAGATTTTAAAACTGGCTGTGTTTAAAATTAAAATAATGACAATATATTTAAATAGAGCTTGAACTGGTTTAAAATTCCAAAATTGAATAATAATCGACTTTCATAAGATTAACTCGCGATGCTAAGCGCAATGTGCGCTTACTAATCTCCAAGAAAAATATAATTTGGATCTTCAAATTAAAAACTTAACAATTTTTTTCATAATAAACGCTGAAGAAACCTGGGATACACTAAGCTTTTTATCTCTAAATAAAACAGAAACGTCACTGCTAGTAAAAATTAAACAATGGTGGGATAAGTGTGTACAACATCCGCAAATTTAAACTTACTCTTAGCGGAGCCACTTACGTCATCATTCCAAATGAAATTTACATTATTTGTAATAATAAAGAATTCAAGAAATTCCAACATCTCTTATTTACTTGTAAAATTTAAACATCAATGAAACCTGAAAGTGAGAACTGCTTATAGAGTTCAAATCATTTTGTTCTTTCTCTTGGCAATCCAACACCTGATTCCGCTAAAGCAATTTTTAACTTTATCTCGAGTGTGCTTAAACTCAGGGCGTTTATAATCAATAAATGATAAATGTACTTTATTCTGTATTGTATATCTTGTTATTTTTTTTATTTACAATATTTGTATGTCTGATGTTTAATTGTACTACTCATGCTACGTAACTATGTTATTAAAAGCAATAAAATAAATAAAAAAAAATATTATATTAGGCAATGAATGACAATATATTTATGTTCTAATTGTTAGAAACAGTGTTCTAATATTTCGTAAAAAATGGTGATATTTTTTTATTATAAAAGTTATTCATATTATTATTATTAAAAAAGCATTCTATGTAGCATATATGTAAAGGATTTTTTTACGCACAACAGGCCGTTAAGGCCTGGAGCATTTTTTTTAAACATAATCCTAATATTAAATACAATTGTTTTAAACAAAACTTTAACTTAAATATGTGTATACAACATTCTTAACTACTTTGAAGGACCTGGTGGACAATATTTCTCCGTTCGCTTCTATTTTGTGCTTTTCTTTTCCAGTCCCTCACCTTCACGTGTTTAAGGTCTTCCTCCACTTTACTAATCCACCTCGTTCTGGGTCTACCTCTTCTTTTAGGGCCGATTAATTTTCTGGTTATTACTAGTTTGGGCATTCTGTTTGCTTCCATTCTTTCCACATGTCCCACTCATCTGATTCTTTGTGACTTGACGAACTTGGTAATGGTAGTTTCTTTATATAAAGCCATTAATTCATTGTTGGTTCTTCTCTCCCAACCATCATCTGTCTTCCGTCCTCCGAATATGCGCCTCAGTATTTTCCTTTCCCATCTTTCCAGAGTATCCTCTTCCTTCTTATTTAATATCAATGTCTCACAGGCAAATGTTACTGTGGGTCGAATTACTGTTTTATATATTCTGAGTTTACCTTGTCTAGAAACGTATTTTGAGTTCAGTAGGGCTCTTAAACTAGCTAATTTTTTATTCCCTTTTGCTATTCTGGCTTCCAGCTCCCATTTCTCTTTTCCATTTTCATCGAAAACTACAGCCAAGTATTCAAATTTGTCCACCCTTTTAAAACTATAGCTTGTACCACTTACAGACCTCACCCTTAAGTCTTTTTTTCCCTTCTGTTCCTCCCATGATCCTATATTTGGTTTTGATTTCATTTAGTTCCAATCAGAATTTTTGTGCTTCTTCGATGATTTTCTTCACAACTCTTCTTAATTCTTTCTCGGTTTTTGCTAGAATTGTTAAATCGTCAGCAAATGCCAAGCACTGATGCTCATTTTTTATGATTGTTTTCTCCACCTTCATGTTGCTTTTTCTAATTACAGTTTTTAATACTAAGTTAAATAATGTAGTGGATAAAGGATCTTCCTGTCTCAAGCCTTTTACAACCGTAAATTGATCTGATATGTGACCCTGCCAAGCAATTTTACACTTAAAAGTTATTTAATGTCATTTTTACTAGCCGGATCAGTTTCTTTGGTTTAGCCAAATATTTTATTGCTCAATAGACTTTGACTCTATCGACTCTATCATATGCTTGTCTAAAATCCACAAACAAAACATGCAGGGGAACTTTACCTTCATAACAAGTCGTTTGTATCTCCTTTAATGAGAAGATTTGGTCTATAGTAGATCTCTCCTTTCTAAAGCCGGTCTAATACTCATGTAGGATTCTTTCCGTGTAGCAATTTAGTTTAATTCTCAATATTCTTGACAAGATTTTGTATACTGTGTCTAGTAAGGCTATACCTCTATAGTTGTCACACTTTAGTTTGTCTCCTTTTTAATGCAGAGGGCATATGCGGGCTTCATACCACTTCGATGGCATTATTTCCTTTTCCCATACTTACACTAGTAGCTGATATATTTTTCTTTGTAGTTGTTCTCCACCAAACTTGATCATTTCCATGCATATGTCATTTTTACTAGGACTTCTGTTATTTTTCATTTCATGTATTGCTGTCACCACCTCCTCCTCTGTAGGCTGCCTTTCAACTATCGCATCTTGTCCAACCGTCCAGTTGTCTACTGCTTTGTGGTTCACCTCACCATTTAAAAGTTCTTCAAAATGTTTTTTCCATTCCGTCATTATTTCTGCCGGACCGCTAATTAAATTTCCGTCTTTACCTTTCATATAACTGCAGTGGCTTTGGTAACCTTTTCTTATCTTTTTAACTTCTTGATAGAATGACCTCACCTCTTTGTTTTTAACCTTCTCTTCTATCTCTTTTAATTTCTACAGACAGCTTTCAATCTTTGTTTGTACTTCTGTTGGAGTCGCACTTAACTATTTTCTCGCTAGCTTCTCCTACAGCAGATTTAATTTGTTTCCAGACTTGATCTGTCTGTAAATTTTGGTCACATAGGTGAAGGATGAGAGTTATTAATTAAAATGTTTTTCAACAATTTAAGTTTTCCTGTTGATTATATGGATGAGAAAGCCTTAAAACACGGTATTTTAATCCTGTTATCAGGTTCATTTTCATCGTTTTTAAGTAATGTGAGTAATAGTTTGATTTTTTATGTGAGTAATAGTTTACAAATCTATTGCTAAATTTCGATGTAAAGAATTGGAGCGAATCTTTCACTCTTCCTCTTTTTTAACTGTGAACTGTATTTAGTAATTAAGATTGCTGAAAATTAACAGTTTTTTAAATTCTGCCTTTAGCAAGTTCCATAACTAACTCATCTACATACTTTTTAATTAAAGGAATAAAAAAAGGGCGATTGTGGATACAATCAATAATGCCATCATCAATGACATAGCTACTTAGAATGTGCGAAAGATTAGAGACCATGAAAATATCAAAAATTTGTTTATAAAAGACACCATTAAATATTAATCAAACACAAAGGTGATACGTGATTTAAAATGTAAAAAGTCAATCGTAGTATATTGTGAACTCTCATTTCGATGCTTTGTAATACAACCTGTAATTAAATCTAAGGTAAATGACAAAGAGTAATAATATTAACTGTATACATAAATTTTTCTTGACAAAAAACCGAGCGTAGTGGTACAAATATTATAAAAACTAATATGTACCAACGAAAATATCTTTGTGGTCCTGTGGTCTAATCTACACATATTCTATAAATTTTCCTTAGGTATTCTGTATGTAGCTACCCTGGGATGAAAACACACTAATCATATTTCCTGTTTGCTCTTAGTTTGCCTAACAATATCGCTATCGGAAATTTCTCTTTAGTTCCGTAATGTATATCGTGTGCACAAAGTATCACTATATAACATGGGCGGAGAAACCTGGAATAAATCAGTGTTTATCTTTTAAAAGATAAAGATTAACGAACGTGATTAACAATATTGATATTATATTCAATATAATTTATCAAACAAATAATCAATGATATGTTAGAAAACGGGGAATAAAATATATTAAAATTAAATGACTTAAATAACAACTGCCATCTTTTTTTTTAAATATTGTGAGTTACTGAAAAAATTTGTGCCTACGTATATTGTACATACCTATATAATACAATACATATAATAATATAAACTAATAATAGCAAAAACACTGTAGTGATTTAGTAAAATCACTGATTTAGTGACATTAATTTTTTACAAAACATCATAGAATAAGGAAAACCACTATTTTCATAGGGGCTTGTACGTAGTGTGTGTTACCAATTCTCCCAGGACTCTGAGAGGTTCTCTGTACATTTTCTCAGGACTGCATTGATATTTTTATTTGTTATTAAAATACTTTTTGTTTAAAATTAATAATATTATTTAATATCTAATAAATAATAAGAAAAGTTATTTCTAAACATACTTTTATATTATAATTATATTCTTATAAGATAATATGTAGTGATTGTATACATTACCAAGTTTAAATTTTCGCGGTATATGTAATCTCTTCCCACCTGTTAAGTCTGTTGGTTTCCTTTACTGTGTCGTTTTTCTCTGACAATAACAACCTGTTCGTTAGATTTAACTCTCAGGAAGTCGCGGCTGGTCTAAGAGTACATTGAAAACATTTTTATAAATATTTTAAAAGAAGTGCATCGTACATTCTGTGGCATGGTCTATAGAAAATGTCACACCGAGAGTGCAGTACGGCTAGTATAAAAAACTAATCATAGGAATGCACAATTACCGGATTTCACGCCTTGTGCTTGGCGATACAAACAGGTACAAGTGGTAGTCACAGAACCGTACCCAGATCTCTACGCCGGGCTCTGTTATTTATTATAAAATAGTATATTTATAAAATAATTGCTTTCAAGTAACCAAATAAGAGGCATGAATTTGAATAAAAAGACCTTAAGTTTTTAGCGAGAATTTTATTATAAAACTGTATACTTTATTAAACTAACAAATGTATAACTATATAAATGCTATAAATATACCAGGTGGAACCTCCGGTAACTCGATTTCCGTGCACCCAGCCCAATATCCAAGAATAACTTTTTCTTTTGTAAATATGTGAACAGGAACAGGAATATCGAATAAGCTTTGCATATTTTTTAATCTCGGCGATGTTATTAAAAAAACAAGTTGCGCACTTGAATCACTGCGAAATTTTAACACCTACTATGAAATTTTTTTTTGTGGAAATCTGAAGTGCAGTTTTTGTCCTTGGTAAAACATCTCGCATTTTTTACACACAACATAAGTTTACCTAGTTCCTTGGCATATAAACCTAGTAGAATTGAACGTTTGTCGTAACCGAACAACAGTTGTATCTGACAGATACTGCGACCTCGCAGATCGAACCTATATTTTTTAGTGTTTATGTCGTTGTGTGATCTATATTATATTCAGAATGTCAAAAAAGGTATATAAGTTAAATAATCCAAAGAATATTAAAGAGCTTCAGAGTATGTTTCTCGATTTAGACAATGGAAATAAAAGAAACGAATTTGAAGAAGAAAGGGACATGGTCAGCGAATACGACATATTTATTGAGCAGAGCAAAGATAACGTATATGAAAACGGGGAGTATATTTTCGGAAAAGATAAAGCGTAGGGAAAAAAGCCAGTTTACAGAAATAAAATTAGGTGTTAGATAGAAACCAAATATCCTGTGTCAATCGCCTCTAGTAAGGAATACGGCAAAAAATGCAAATACTGAATATGAATGCTGGAGCTATTTTGTGTGGAAAGAACTGTTAGATTTAATTTTAGATTATACAAATAAATATAAAGATTATATTTTAAGTAGATATTTCAGAGAAAGAGATGCTAAACAAACCAACAAAGTAGAACTAAAATAATTTTTGGGCCTTTTTTATTTAGCTGGCTTACGTAATCGACTTAATTTAAAAGATTTATGGGCAATAAATGGTAGTACATTTAAATTATTTAGACTTACGATGCCAATTCGAAGATTCAAATGCATTCACAACTGTATAAGATTCGATGACAAGACGACTCGACCAGATCAACTGAAGATTAAAAAGATTTGTCTAAATATTTTCACTATTTGTAGAAAATTGCAAAAAAGGATACTCTACACAACAAAATGTAACTATAGACGAGATGTTGGCAAGTTTTTGAAGCAGATGCGGATTGAGGCAATATATCCCATCAAAACCTAATAAATATGAGATTAAAATTTTTTTCATGGTTTCAAGCTATTTTACACACGCAATATAGATATTTATGCAGGACTGCAGCCTAAAGGTCCATTTAGTGTTAACAATACACCAATAGATGTAGTCAAGAGATTAGCTGAATCTATTTACAATTCAGGACGAAATATCACTGCAGATAATTGGTTCACCGATCTAAATCTCGTCAGCGATTTGAAAAACAACAGACTATCATTATGTAGCGACAGTCAGAAGAAACAAACGGCAACTACGACCTGAATTAGTGAGTACTGCAAACAGATCAATACAATCCAACTTTTTTGGGTTTAGTCAAGATTGTACTCTTGTATCGCATATGTGGAAGAAGGGAAAAAACGTAATTTTAGTATCTAGTATGCATTTTGATGACGAAGTTAATTCAGATACGTACAAGCCAGAGATAATCAGTTATTGTAATCAGACGAAATCAGGTTTTGACACTGTAGACCAAATAATTGGTTCGTACAATGTAGCAAGCAACAGCAGAAGGTGGCCTATGGGGATATTTTACGTCGTGTTGAGCGATGCTGGGGTCAAGGCACAGTCCATTCACATGCTAAATCGGAATTTAAAAATACGACATAGAAGTCACTTATTGTCAGAGCAAATAAACCGGCGATCAGATATTACTACAGGCATTCACAGACCATTGCAGCTTTAGCTTCAGAGACATAAGGAGGATAGTTCAACCAGTGGGGCAGATCCAGATGTTGCTAAAACGGACAATAAAAGAAAAAGATGTTCTTCTTGCTATGCGACAAGAACGTTTGGACGCGTTTGTCCAAATACTATTGTAAAGGTTGTACCACATTTTTATGTCTTGAGCATAGCAATATTGTTTGCGACAGTTATTACAAGCGTTTTACTAATCCTTCCGCTGATTAATCTGATTAAATTTATTTAAATTTAATTATTTGTTTTGGTTATTTTTGCCTTAGATTTGTTACAATAATAATATTTATTACATGTTTTTATTTTGTTATGTTCTTAATACTGCATTTATTTTATTTTCCCTTGAGAATAAATAAATTTAAATCCTCTAATGTTTTGATTAGGTATGTTTAAAATAAAAGTTTTCCGATCTCGATCAGTTTTTTTTTCAATATTATTGAAACATTTACATTAAAGGAATATGTCTCTGAGATACCGCAAAACCGCATTAAGTCAAACTTGTACCTGATGTTGTGTAGCTGTACTTGTAATCGAGAAAAAGAGTTTTTAAAGTTTTAAATCATTCATTATGTTTTTAAATTCAAATGCCTCATATGGCAAAGATTAATCACAAATCAAAAATTTACTTCATGCGCGTAACTGACATTCAAAATCGCCGGTCTCTAAAAGCATTGTTTCTGAGAGGACTGTTCCTTTTGTTGAAAAAGTGATAATTAAGATTGATATTTAAATTTTATCGTAGCTATTATTTTATTGGCAATAAGTCACAATTAGAGGTTAAAATATATTTCTTCTTCTTCTTAGTCGTTAACCTGATGCAGGTATCGTGATATCATGAAGCTGTTAGGTAATTTTTCCAATGTTCCTCCACGTTTTTCTATCTTCTGCCAATCTAGCACATTCTGACAATGGAGCGCCAATGGTAGCAACAATATGGTCCGTGTATCGTGTAGGAGATCTACCTCTACTTCTTTTGCCTTCTACTTTTCCCTGGATGGTAAGTTTTTCAAGACCATTTCTTCGAAGCACATGTCCAAAATAGCTTATTATCTGTTCTGATATTTGTGTTCTTAGTCTTTTCTTTATGTTTAGCTGGACCAGTATGGATTCATTTGTTCTTCGGGCCACCCATGGTATTCTCAGCATTCGTCTCCAGCAGTACATCTCAAATACATCTATGTTCTTTTTGTCTTTCTCAGTAAGGGTCCAGCATTCCGATGCATAAGTAAAAACTGGAAAAACTAGACTTCTTACTAGTCTCATTTTTGTATCGGTAGTAATTTCATGGCTTTTCCAAATTTTTGTTAATTTTGCCATAGCGCTTTTTGCGATTGCTGACCGCCGCTTTATTTCTTCAGTACAGCCTCCTTTGTTGGTTATTAATGAGCCCAGATACACAAATTTATCTACAACAGCGATATTGTTTATCCTAACCAGATGATTTTGATTGTTGTTAGCTCTGTCAATTATCATGATTCTCGTTTTATCCCTGTTTATTTTAAGGCCCATCGATAAGGTTACGTCTTCTATCCGTTGTAGCAGGTGAATCAATTCAGTTTCAGAACTAGCGAGGATAGTAGTATCATCTGCATATCTCAAGTTGCAAATCTTCTTCCCGCCAATGGTGATGCCACCGTTCCAGTCCTCAGTAGCTTTCCGCATTATCCATTCACCATAGATGTTAAATAAAATTGGGCTTAGTATGCAGCCTTGTCTCACGCCCTTTGTGACCCTGAAACTGTCAGTTAGTTCCCCATTTATTCTAACTCTGGCATAATTGTTATTGTACAGGCTTTTAATTAGCAGTATCAGATGATTAGGGACTCCCATTTCAGACAAAACCTGCCACATTTTACTCCAGTTGACCAAATCGAAAGCTTTACTATAATCTATGAAGCACAAATATGTTGTGATGTTGAATTCTCTGGATTTTTCTACAATCTGCCGTACGTTTAAAATTTGTTCTCTAGTACCACGTCCTGGGACGAAACCTGCTTGTTCCTCCGCAATGTTAGGTAGTAAAAAGGGCTTTATCCTCTCGAGAATTATGTGTAAGAGTATCTTACTGCAATGCGCAATTAGAGCAATTGTGCGATAGTTGCTACATAAATCTTTCGCTCCCTTTTTATGTATGGGAATATATAGTGATTGTGTCCAGTCCTCAGGCCATTTACCTGTCTCCCACACTCTTTGACAAATTTGATGTATTATATCCACTCCAACGTCATCTAGTGCCCAAATCATTTCAATAGGTATGTTATCTGGACCGGCAGCTTTTTGACTTTTTTGCCTCATAATTGCTGCTTCAACTTCACTTTTGAGTACGTCAGGTTCCGTCGCAAAACTGGCATCTTCTTGTTGTGATGGGGCGTCTGTGCTTTCCTCCATCATCAGTCGTCCACAGTATTCTTTCCATCTGTGTAAAATATCTTTTTTAGAAGTGAGTAGAGTTCCGTTATCATCTTTGATAGCAGGGTAGTTTGGTGTAAAGGAACGTGTTATCTGCTTTATTTTTTTAAACATGTCTCTGGTCTCAGTTTTGGTTTTATGCCCTTCTATTTCCATGCAGATTTTGTTCAAGTGTGTGTTCTTGTCCTTTTTGCAGAGTCGTTTTATTTGACCGTTCAGCGCTTTATAGGCCTCTTTATCACTTTCACTGTTCAGTCCTGTGGCTTTTAAGCACTTCCTCTCCTGTATTTTAGTCCACGTGGAATCCGTTATCCATTGTTTCCTTCTTTCTTCTCTATCACTCTTAATATTTTTCGCAGCATTATGCAATATCGATTTTGTTTTTGTCCATATGCTGTTTGAGGACTCGTCTGGATTTAATGATTGTTTGAGGTCACATAGCTTTTGCATTGCGGCTTTTTTGTACGGATCGTTATATCTTAGATGCCATTTAGTTGTTGTATTTCCTGTTTTTGGACTGTTTCTTAACTTCATGCGGAATTCAGCTGATAAAAATTGATGGTCGCTATTACAATCTTTTCCTGGATAGGTCTTAACATCCTTAACAGCGCTCCTCCAACGGGTTTTTACCAGTATAAAATCTATCTGATTTCTGTATCTATTTCCTGGTGATATCCAAGTGTATAGTCGTCTTGGGTGATGTTGAAAGCCTGTATTAGTAACAAACAGGTTGTTGTCTATACAAAAGTGTAGCAAGCGTTCTCCTCTGTCATTTCTTTGGCCAAGTCCATATAATCCGACGGTCTCTCGCAAGTAATGATCTTCTGTAGTTACACCAATTTTAGCGTTGAAATCGCCTACGACTGCTGTGATTTCTCTATTTGGAAGCTTCCTAAGCGTCTGCTCCAACGTACTATAAAATGTTTCGATTTCTTCATCGTGAGCTTCGCTTGTTGGGGCATATGTTTGTACCACATTAAGATTAACTGGACTGGCATTCATTCTGACAACAATTATCCGATCGCTGACGGTTATGTATTCTTTTACGGAGGTTTTAAAGGCATTATTTACTATCACTGCGACGCCATTCCGAGATTCGTTATCATTGCCGGAGAAATAAATATCATTGCCATTTTTTGACGTAAAATGTCCTTTATTTTTCCAGTGGGTTTCAGATAGACCTACAATGGCATAATTGTGGATCTCGTTTTCCACTACATCCAATTTTCCGGGTTCCAGCAATCCTCGAACATTCCACGTACCGATTTTAAGGGTGCTCCATATTTTTATGTTTATTCCAGACTCAGAGTTTCCATGGCGTGCCTGGTTTCTCACAACATCATGGCCGGTAGCCCATTTCACACCATCAGCCCCGGACGCTGATTGGCGCCAATTGCCAAAAATATATTTATTGATGTTTTATTATGTCATTCCCAATAAAATAGTATCCCCTTTAAAATGTCACAGGAAAATTGCTTCAGAACAATATTATCTTAGCTACATTTTTTGTTTAGAATATTTTTTTCTACAGCGTACAGATTCTTGGTAAATCGATGTTTTCCGTTTCCCCGCTATGAGGGGTGTTTAGGTGAAACCCAGAGGTAGGAGTAGCACACGAGAGTAGAAAATTTGTTTAAAACCTTTTTAGTATTTATTTTTACTATTATTCTGAAGCTATTTTCTTGTGGCATCTTAATGCATTTGCTATTTTTATTGGAAATGAGCCACAAATTAAGTTTAAAATAAGTTTATTTTTCGACGTTTTAATTTCCACATTTTAATTTTTTAGCTTTCTTGCCCTTTAAAAGTTAGGGTTACTCCTGCATACTCAAACCCCTTCAACTTTTTGAAGCAAGAATATTTACGCTCGTTGTTTGTGTTAGTCTTTAGTTGTGTCTTCATATGTGGTTTACCTCATTCCGATATACTTGGTTTTATCTTCATTAATAATTAATTCATATCATTTAGCCTTTGCTTCAAGTATTTAAAAATCCTAAGCAGTTCCCATTTAGTACTTGTTAATACCACTGTATCGTCCGTAAAAGCCAGGACCTGGCTTCTATTGTCATAAATCATAACTTTCAGTTGTATTCCACTTTTCCTCCATATTAGAGTATAAGAGTATTGTGGACAGCAAATCTACCTGATTTAGTCCCCTTCTTCCCTATCCTTAATCTATTATAGTTCTTCATTAAGGTTATTTTTACTAGTCTGCTTATCTATTCCGGAATTCTAAGTACTCTAAGGGCATGATACAAACGCCTGCTTGTAACACAATTTTAAGCTTGTTTGAAATGTGTAAAAAGGAGATTTAGCTTTACCTGTTGCTTATATATACTGTTTTGAATCATTTTACCATGAATATTTGATCTATGGTGGACCTACCATTTTTTAATCTTCCCTAGTTCTGCTTATGACTCTGGCGAGTACCTTGTATGTTACATCCCGAAGAGTGATAGCCGTGTAGTTTCTGCACACTGTTTTATATCACTTTTTTTAAATGGAACATACTATTACCTATCCCAATACTTCCGACATTTCTTTTAGCTTCCAGATTTTCATCAGCAGGCTAAATATCCGCGTTAGAAGTGCTTCTCACATACGTTTGATTAGTACTGCAGGAATACCATTACTGCCTGCACTTTTATCGTTTTTTATGCTGTTTTTGTTTTCTCTTATTTCTTCCAAGGTTGTCCAAGAGTTTTCATTATTTCCATCGTGTCGTTGACTTTTCCTACCATTTTTTCTTACTCCGTATCATTTTCGTTAGGTTTTACCTTAATCACATTTCTGATGCCCTTCTTTCTTCTTCTTCGCGTGTCATATCAGAATTATCCGACATTGGTGATCACCATTGCGAAGACTTCTCGATCTTCTCCAATATGGAATAATTTTGTCCTGCATTTAGTATCTGAGTCCATTCGCGAATGTTTTTAAACCAAGAAACTTGTGTTCTTTCTAGACCTCTACGGCCCTCTATTTTGCCTTTAAGGATCAGTTGTAAAATTTTATATCAACTTCCGTTTACTATATGTCCTAGATAAGATATTTTTTGATGTTTAACAGTCTTTAGCAGTTCTCTGTCTTTGTTGACGCTACTTAGTACATTTCCAATGCTTTCCCAAAGGAGACACTGCTCCTTTTTTTCTGACACAATACATACTTTTTTGATTAAACTCCCTGGTTTATATCCTTAATATTTTTAATGCTAGGTTTGTCTATACATTTCTGTCTTGCCTCGTTTCGTTTGTAAGGCTTTTTTTTTTAATCTTTTATCGCTTTTGAGTTGCTCGCTTTATACGGAAGATTACAATATTCTAAACTTTTTACGATCAGATCAGCATTAAAACTGAGTATAACAGGATGAGGAGAAAAATTAAATAACAATAAACATTTTTATTCTGCAGAATAATTTACAGCCCTGTGAATCTGATATATTTAACGATACATGTTGTGTATATTTTAGTTGACCCTTTTGACACGATGTGTACATATATTATGTCCTAACGTGAATAAATACCATTTGTTGAAATTTTAAATTTCATTTTAGTTTTTATTTCGTTTTAATTAATAAACTTTAGTAACATGAAAAACATATTCACCAAGTCTCTGGGTATTTTCCTTGAAAAGTAATATTACATATAACACACATAATGACATAATTTTAAGATCTTTATAGTTTTTAACAATCACTTTAATATTTTTAAGAAATATGTGGTTTTTTCATAGGTATGTTATTACATGACGATAAATTTCACAACTCTTGAAGATCTAATCATTGTAGGTTCGTTTTAGTTTTAAAAATTTATACAAGATAATTAAAAAACCATTACTATCATAAGCGAGAATACTATGTTGAAATTGTTAAACTATATAGATTTCTTCGTAAGACGATTAATTGGAAATAATGCATATGATACAACGGTTTATATTTTTGATTCAAGTGGAGTCCCTTATTTTGCGAAACATCACTACCGTAAAAAATAATTGTTTCAATACGTTTTTATTAAATATTTTTCAAAACAAAAACCATGACGCTGAAATACAATTTGACTCGATATTTTTATTTAGAGAACTATGTTAAAGTGTAAATTCCGTACACATATCCATGTAAAATTTAACAATTGGAATGAAAAACCTGTCAGTAAATCGTGGCAATATCGTAACACAATGGTGAAATAATTCTTCGAATAAATTTGGTGCAAATTTTGCTTTGCATACATAGTCTTTTGTTAAGCCGGAAGTTAATTCCGTATTTTTCCTTTTTCCTTCATGTTTTTATACTTGCTAATATTAATAAAATTGTGAGTTGATTCGGTATTTTGTTTTTTTCTTCTTTTTTTATACTTGGAACTTATACTTTTTGTAGATATATTGACGAACCACCTGCCAATTTTCTTTTTCTTCGTCGCATCTAGTTGATATCTCTTGTCATACATGACATAGTCTAGAAAGTTTTAAAAATATAAATACGACATTTAGTTTTTTTTATATGTGTCGAAATCTAAATTAAATACAAGTAAATACCCTGGTTTACATAATATATTCCTGACTGTGACAGCTGTCCAATGTTAATTGGCAATAATTAGCTTTCCAAAAATTATAGGTAATAAGAGGAATCAGATGTATTTTTAAGTAGTACTACAAATTAAAAGCGTCTTTTTGTATCGACAAAACTATACTCTCCTTAAGAAAGAGTTTAAATTTCAAGCAACTTATTAAAAATACGAGAAACAAGTTCGGTATCAAACTAAATGAACTTTGTGTTAAAAAGGGGTTAAACACCACATCTGTTTGTTCGAACTGTTCGAAAACCGCAAACTCCAGTGCGATGGATGTAAGCGACATATACATATCACATGCACCGATCTGTCTTCGAAGGATCGCGTCACCCGACAGAAAATTCGAGGACTCAGTATACTTTGTAACTCTTGAAGCTCCAATATTTTTATTAGTTCAGAAATAAAAGATTTTCAGCTAGATTTAAAAATGGAAATTCGTACAAAAATTAATGATTTTGATAAAAAAATAACTAAGTTAAATGATAAGCTCAGTCAGATTGATTTATTTAAGTCTACCGAATTCATGGATAATATTGTAATGAAGCTGTAGTGCTAAGCTGTAACACGTGCTAAAAATATTCTGATTAGAGGCGTAACAGAATCTTCCTCTGAGGATGTACAACGCAGAAAAGATGACAACGTGAATAAAGTTAAGCTTGTTTTGGATACTGTTTGCTGCCAGGAGAAGCAAATCACCTTCTACAGAGTCGAAAAAGTAAACCAACGATTTCCCCGAGTGATAAAGGTAGTAATAGGTTCGGAATACCACGTTAAAGATATTCTGAGAAATAAAGTCAAACTTCTGGAGAACAAAGCCACGAAAAAATTCTCAATATTTGACGACAAGACGCCCATCCAATAAGTACGTTTAACAGAACTCCGATGTGAGCTAGAAACTGGCAAAAATAATGGTGAACATGATTGTACTATTAAATAAATCAATGGCACTCCCAGAATCACAAAATTTCGTTTATAATTTTTCTACCGACAAATTTAATGACTGGCTATTTCTATATGCTAATTTAGATTCACTTTCACGCTAAGTTTGACGAATTTGTATGCACAGTGCAACTTCTTAAGCCGGACATTATTTGTATTGCCAAATCCTGGCTTAAACAATTCCTGACTCCTCTGTTAATATAAATGGATATACAATATATCGTAAAGACAGAGAAAATGGTGTGGGTGGGGTTGTATGCATTTATTTATCTAATATTATTACCACAACTTTCAAAATTAACATTAAGCTAAAAGATATTACTGGAATAAATGCAATTCACTTATCTGTTACTAAAACTTCTTTTTGCCTTAATTTAGTATGTATATATCGTCCACCTAATACAATACTTGCACACGATAATGTTTTTTTCAACACACTTAAAGAACTATCATGTCTTGATAATCTTATCATTACTGAAGATTTTAATTTCCCAGAGATCACCTGGCCAATAACTTCATTAGCTGATGCCGAAAACGCTTATAATTTACTTAAAAGCTTAGCAGTAAATTTAAACCTGATACAACTCATTACAGAACCTACTAGATTTGACAATAATAACCAACCTTCTACTTTAGATCTAGTGCTGACGAACAGCTGATTTCATCTCTCGAAGTCAGTTCTCCTATAGGAAAGTCAGATCATGCAGCTATAACGGCTCACATCCAGTTCAATCAAATATTACCCCGCAAAATATAATATTGTAACATACGCTACTACCGACTTTTCTGAAGTTTTACACTAAATTCTCTCAAATCGACTGGCATTTATTTTTTGCAGACTTAAACGACCCCTCATTAATGTGGACTGCATTTCTCGATAAAGTACACAATATGATTTCTACAAATACCATTTTCCGTAAGAGTTATAAAAACAACCTTAAACCCTGGATAAATTGAACAGTAATTAAACAAATTAATCACAAACGACATCTATGGCGAAAATTTAAACACACCGGGCTTCTTAGTGATTTTCAAAGCGATCGCAGATTTTCAAATAACTTAAAAACATCTCTAAAAACCCGAACACAAAATTTTTAAGCAAATGTTATTGAAAGTGGTAAAAAAAGTCTACAAATACATACATTCCTCTATGACATGTAAAGTTTCCATTCCTCTACTTCAAAAATCCAACCAGACTTTATGCTCTTCTGACAAAGAATCTTTCGAAACTCTCTCTTTAGCATTTTCACAGCTTTTTACTAAAGAATCTAATGATAGTTATTTATCTGCTATTAACTGTAATCGTGTCGGCGCATCCTTACAACAAGTTGAATTTACAGTGGAATTTCACTGTGAAATTTCACTGTTTCAGTTCATGTCAAAAAATACTTAATCAAACATTGCTCAGCCGCTTCACCTGGTTTAGATGGTTTAACACCAAAACTGTTAAAAAGGTGCGCAGTCACGCTTACAATACCCTTAACGTTAATTATGTAAACTTCTTTCATCCAGAACTCCTTACCCCTTAGTTGGAAATTAGCTTCCGTTACCCCTATTTTCAAAAGAGGCAACAAACTCGACCCCAACAATTATCGTCCGATTAGCTTGCTGCCAGTATTTGCCAAAGTTAAGGAAGCCATTATTTCCGAGGAGATGACTAAATTCCTTCTCCAGGAACATGCTATTTTAACACAACAACATAGATTTGTCTCTCTACTCTAACCAATCTTCTTCATTGTGTTAACGACTGGACGTCATCGCTTAGCAGTTCGCAGCCGGTTGACGTTGTTTATCTAGATTTCTCTAAAGCCTTTGACTGTGTACCTAAGCGCGGACTTCTACGTAAGCTAGAACATTTCGGAGTTCGCGGTACTTTGCTTTGTTGGATAGATGATTTCCTGACAGATCGATATTACAAAGTTAGAGTTGGCGAATCTTTCTCACAGCACAGGTTAGTGGTAAGTGGAGTGCCTTAGGATTCTGTCCTTGGACCTCTGCTTTTTACGGTTTACACAGCGATGTTCCTTATTATGTCTCAAGTAAAATATCGTTCTACGCTGACGACACAAAAATATATGCCCATCCAATCACAAACCAGCTAACCCTCCAAATAGACTTGGACTCTATTTTGACTTGGTGTTCCCAGTAGTTACTACCCTTAAACGCGGAAAAATGTGTAGTGCTTTAAATTGGTAAAAATAACCCACTTGTGTCGTACTTTGCTAACGGGCAGCCATTAGAATCTGTGTTTTCGTATAACGATCTTAGTGTTATTGTAAACAGCAAGTTAACTTGGTCCGACCATATTACCTCTATTTGTAAACGTGCAAACTCTAGACTGTATCTTATTCGGAGGTGTCTTTCGAGAGTTTCAATGCAATCATTGTGTAAACTTTACACTCTGTACGTAAGACCTCTACTTGAATACGCTGGACCAACGTGGTATCCTGATTTGGTTCGAGACCAGACTTTGTTGGAAATCGTTCAAAGAAAAGCCACTCGAATTTCTTTGGGACCGAGAAGACCTTCTTATGCAGAACGACTTAGTATGGTTAACCTAACTTCTTTTGATTTTCGCCGACAACGTGGAGACTTAATTACAACATTTAAAATACTAAAATTTAATTTTGAAACCCTCGATGAAATGTTTATTATAAATCAAGATGAACGCCTCAGAGGTCATCAGTATAAACTAAAGAAAGAAAATTTTTGTACAAGATCAAGACAGAACTTTCTTCCAAATAGAGTTTTTAAGTGCTGGAATAACGTTAACGATAACATTGTCTCTTATCCCTCTACCATCTCGTTCAAAAACAGACTTGACCGTTTATTATTATAGTTAAAATATTATTTTTCCTTAAACCAAAAAATTGTAATTTTATTTCTTTTATTTGTAATTTTGTTATTTACTAGTAGGTTATTAATGAACTTTGTTTGTTTTTGGGCATAATAGGGACTTAGTTCCTCTGCCCTCGCTTATGTATAATATTATTATTAATAATATTAATAATTTTTGCATCTTTTTTGGGGTCCCAAAATTGTTTTATCTTGTAATGAACTCGAAAATGATTTAATTTCTTATCAGATGTACTAGATTTGATGACATAAAAATACAGGAAGTGAGAAATAATTGCAATAAATTACCAGCTTGCTGAGCAATTTTCAACTTATTTGCAAAAAGCTGTCAAAAGAGTTATTTAGTAGGAACAAAAATATAATTTTGATAATATAAAAGGCAAATATCGAGCACAGTATGAATTTAATCTTGCCCAAGTACTTTCGATCCCTAGATCATCTTCAGGGGAATTTTGTTAATTGCGGCCTATCCAATAAGAGTTAAATGTCATAGAAATGAAATGAAACATTACAATACACTACACAACACTTTAAAATTTTTTTGAAAATAGGTGAAGCTACATTGTGTATAGAAGCCAGAGACAGAATTCTGTCTCCGGTTGTATGAATATATATATATATATATATATATATATATATATATATATAGATATATATATATATATATATATATATATATATATATATATATATATATATATATATATATATATATATATATATATATATATATATATATATATATATATATATATATATATACATCTCTGTATGTGCGTGTGTTTATAAATTTGTTTTAAGTTTGCTAAAGTATGACTACAATAATATGAAATGAGAGAAAGGCAGGCAACTACATTAGGACTTTTCCCTAGTTGCAAAACCCATAAACATATCATATATAACTAGTTTTTACTAGAAGTTGAACAACCCAAAACTACTTCTATGCACAATAGGGAATATATCTATAAAGTAGCTCTCCAAACTAGTAAACTTTTAATTAATGTGAACAGCCCAAGTTGGTTTCCGACCAACCTACACCCGGTCACCGATTTACATTGAATACACAAACTCTAAATGGCCATTTACAAAGCAAAATGTCTGATAAGAATCATATTTGTGATATCAACAACGATATAATGGCCTTGCGTGTATTTATTTGGTGTGTGTGTGTGTCAGGAAGTGGAGCTTAGAACATTTTCAACGTTTACATTTGTCTACCAGCCTATTTATCTTTATTCTAATTAGATTTTTTAATCGTTAAGTATGTTTATTTTGATGTTGTTTTCTGTGCTTTATTGCGGGGATTTAAGCAATAAAAATTAAAAAATAAATTTATGAAAATGTGGATATAAAATTTTAAATTAAATATTATGTTTTCATGGCATTAAGCTACAATTGACGGTAATAAAACTTACATTTTATAACTGCTTTTTCATGTTTATATTTCCATTCGGAAAATTGGTTTCAAAAAAAGATAAGTTTAAATTAATAAGATTATATTATTACATATTCCATCATGCATTATAAACTAGGAATATACTTACTGCCTAGGAGATCAGTTAGTAACTGTAACAAATTTAAAAGTTTGTCCTCAAGGAGAACTATCATCAGTTTCACTAGAGTCGATAATGGTTGACGCTTCTATAACAAAGCTCAAAAAAATCTCAATAAAGAAGAAAGAAGATTTTAATGCTCTTTAATACTCTCATCTAGTCACAGTTGTTAGCAATAATCATGACAGTAATATTACTATTCACATCCAATGTGCGGAGGAATCTGGTTATAGTGGTTGGAGGTAAGCATGACTAATACTGCTCATCACTTGAGAGGTGCCTTCATACGATTGTGTTTGACTAAAGCCTTAGAGGTAATTTGGGATCTTTTTCTGCGTATAAATATAATGTTACACTTCTTGAAAATTGCCTTTATTCAACACCAACAATATTACAATACTTTTAACTAACTGACAACTATAAACTTCAACTTTTTTTTTTCTGACGTTCCAAACTTTACTAGATATTTCAAGAATTTTTAATGTCTTCTTGAATGTTTTCGTACTACTTTTTTTTTTCGTCAATGGACTTTTCCTATGTGGGATAAATCTTTCGTAACACTGCTTACCCCTTTATAGTTATTCGCCTCGAATAACTGAACTATCTGGGATCGATTGAAGCCAATGGGGTGGATCAGTTCCATGCCATAGCACTAGTCATTTAATATAAACTACCTTGAGTTTACTTCTAGCTGAAAACTACATGCTATAGATTAGATCATTTATTTTCTGCAGGACGGTGTACGGGCCTTCCCAGTTTAAATATAATAGACCATTGGAAAGATACAAAGATTTCCACTGAGCCCAGTATGCTTTTATAGATCCACTGTATTTGGTTATTTCCTGCCAACTTAGGTTAAGTCTTACTCCATTTTTAAGCTATTCTCGTATGACTTTTAAGTCATTATTTTTCTTTTGACTCTTTCTAAGATTTTCCTTGCAGTTGAACATCGTTGTTTGCTTGACCTAGACCCTGCCTCGGTTTTTACGTTTCTGATCACATTGAACGATCTTTGATCCAAGAATCCTTATGAGTTCGTTGTTTGGGTTTACGTGTTTATGCTGAACGAATAAAGTGTTCTTTTTAAAGTTAACTTTTTCATGTTTTACATTCGCAACAGTTGATGCCTTAAAAGCGTAATTTTCCCCTAGAATCTTATTTTCTCCCCTCAGTGCTTTTTCTACCTCATTACAGCATTCATATTACTACTTCTTTGAGTAATAATATGTTTTCCAGACTTATTTTCCTCTTTTTCTTCTTTCTTGTGATCTCGTGATGCTCTTCTTTACAAGATTTTGCTGCTTTTGTTTTATTGTCGTCCTCCTTGACTTCACTTTCAGACTAAGATTGCTGATTTAAAAAATCATAGCGATTAATATTTAGCTGCTTTCTTCTAGCTCCACCACTTACTGGTGTGTCGGTTTCTGTATCCGAAATTTCTTCGGCGAGCTCTTTCTCTTTAAAAAACTTATTAAAAATCCTTTGTAAAAGATATATATTAAGAACCCAAACGGTCTAAGTTAAAAAGACAAAACGTTTTCGGAATCCATATTCCATCATCAGCGTCTAAGAGTACATGAATGTAGCCACTAAATATATGGGTAAAAACCCGTTAACAAATAATTTATTACATTTAGTTTATAAAATTTCCTATAATGGTTTACGACGTTAAAGTTACCGTTGAATTAGGTAACATGGGATAACAGCGTCCTGAGGGGTAAGAAAGCTGACATGGTTTTAAATAAAAAATGACAGCTGAGTTTAAAGAATTTTTCTTAAGGTGCCCTCTCCATTACTTAAGGTTGGCTATAACTATAGGAATTTTCTCTCTATCTTATCTTCAACATTCTTCGAAAAACCCACATTTGAAAGGCTTTTACACGTCTGGTAATTGTGATTCTGAGAGTCCATGTTTCCGCTTTATATAACAATATGAAATAAATGAATATTTTTATAAATTGTAAAGAAATAGAAGACCTCTAAAAAAAGCATGACAGTTTCAACCTCCATAAGAAACTTAAATATACTGCCGGAATTAGAAAACAGAAAAATGCTCACATACTTAAAAACCGCTGACGGAAAAATTTGCGATAACGAACAACAGTGCAAAGAATGGGAAAGATACATCACTGACCTTTTTTACGATGCTTCTAGAGAAAAACGATGCTCCAAAAACTGCCTGTGACAACCAGTTAGACAGAAGTCCCAGTATACTGAATTCGGAAGTCAAAAAGGCAATACAGTAAGCCAAAAACAATACAGCATCTGGACCAGATCAAATCCCTGCTAAGCTACTTAAACTTTTTACTGAGGAAAGCATTGCCTGCTTAACCACTTTCTTCAACAAAATTTAAAACAAAGGAAAAATACCAGATGATTAGTTAGAGTCACTCTTTATAACATTACCAAAGAAAAGCAGCCCCACCAAATGCAGCGATTTTAGACTAATCAGTTTGATGAGTCACACACTGAAGATACTCTTACGAATTATACAAAACCAAGTATTCCTTCCATGCGAAAGTAGGATGGGTAATAAGCAATTTGGATTTAGAAACGGTCTTGGAACTAGAGAGGCACTATTCGGTATGCGCGTTCTATTACAAAAAAGTTGTTAATTCCGAAAAAATGTTTATGTTTGTTTCATCGACTTCGAGGAGGCGTTCGACAGAGTATAACACGATACACTTTTCGATTGCCTACGGGCAGCAGGACTTGACCACTATGATATACGGCTGCTGAAATACTTATATTACAATCAAGTAGCCTCTATTCAAATTGGAGACAGTCCGACTGAAAAAATATCCATCAAACGTGGAGTACGGCAGGGTTGTGTATTGTCACCCACTCTTTTTAATCTGTACTCTGAAGAAATCTTTAGGGAGGCTTTGGATGACAGACAAGAGGTAGAAAGACTAGGTGGAGAAGTAATCGACAATATTAGATACGCTGACGATACAGCCATTCTTGCAAAAAATTTACAAGACCTTCAAACATTACTACATCTAGTAGGTGAAGCAAGTTATTGGAGAGGCCTTAAAATCAACATTTCAAAGTCAAAGTGGATGGCAGTTGGCAAGATCAATATAGATCAAGGTCTGATGTCTCTTAACTGAGAGGAGATCGAAAGGGTAAATAATTTCAAATACCTTGGCAGCTGGTTAAATGTAAATTGTGACTCTGATGAAGAGATAATAACCAGGATCGAAATATCACGTAAGGCTTTTATGACGTGAAAACCAGTTTTATGCAACAGAAACCTGTCGATGAATATTCGTAAGAAGGTCATGAAATGTTATATGTGGTCCATCCTATTGTATGGTTGTGAGACATGGACGTTAAAAACCACAATGCTAAACAAGTTAGAAGCATTCTAATTGTGGTGCTATGGACGAATCCTAAAGATATCTTGGGTTTTTGCACACTTCCAATGAAGATGTTCTTCAAATGATCAATTCAGAACGTCTGCTCATAAACACCATAAAGAGGAGAAAAACAGAATACTTTGGCCATATAATTAAAGGACCTAAATACCATCTACTTCGCCTTATAATACAAGGAAAAGTGGAAGCAAAGAAATGGATTGGCCGAAAGAAACTTTAATGGCTGCGTAATATTAGATAAAGGTGTAGTTCCACAGTAGAAAAATTATTTCGCGCAGCAGCCGACAGGGAAAGGTTTCAGAAAATTGTAAACAAGATAACGGCCAACGTCTAAATACATTTACGGTACCCAAAGAAGAATAAATTGTCAATCTGATTCTCAATCAATGTTATAGGTGCTTACTCAATTTGATATTATTTAGTGTCATCATAAACGTATAAACATAGATGGACACAGCAATAAGATACCTTTACCACACAATGTTTTGAAGCTTCGATAGAATGTGATGCTTCCGCAATGAGCATAAGCGTGCTTGAATTTTTACTCTCGGGTAATTATTCAGATTTTAAAAATTGGAAGTAGTAATAATGTATAAAAACACGTTCAAAGAATTTAAAAAAACGAGAGTTTAATTATTAACAAATCACGTCTTTATAGAAAAATTAAAATACAATTTTATTTGCTTTAAAATTAATACAATAAAATATAGTTGAATTCAAATTAATTTTTAATAGGTATCAAAATAATGCTACAATAAAAAATCTTTATGTTTTCTCCTAAATTTGCTACCAAAATAGTTCGATCGTCAATATTATTTGGAAACCTACATAGAAAAATAAATGAGTTTTATTCATTTCACTAATTTATTTGCATCCATGAGAAATATTAAATTAAAAAGGTACTAAATAGATCTTTTTTAATCAGATGATGTCTACTTATAATTTAAAAATGTCTACTAATTTCATGAACTTATATCTTATTCAATACATTAATGAGCATGAATAAACCCAATGGTACGCCTATTAAAATGTAAATAAACACGCTTCCTCATATCCTTATCTTAAATAATGTAAATTGTATGTACTTACAAATGAAATGAGAGAGCGCGATGTAAATATTTCATTTATTTTATTTCACTTTTCACAAATATCACTCAAAATACATCCAAAATATCGAAAAACAACTTTTACTAAAAAGTAAACAAACATGGAACAGCATTTGAAGTTTGACGTAGATCCATAAGACAGAGAAATGTAAACAACCGTTCCCATTTATAAATAGTTTTCAGTGCTTCTACATATAAAATAATTGATTGATATCTATTATACGCTATTATTAAATGATAATTCACACTATGTGCACACTTTATATTTTGATTACAATTAAATATATTAATCTAACCAATAAATTATTATTTTGGTTTGATAGCACCTGAAGAGTATAAAATACGGAGTAATATTTTCAGCGACTCGCGAATAAGAAATTTTAAAACAAAACGTGACAACAGTTGAAGGTGCTGAGGATGTGACCTATTCAAATAATTTTGACTTCACAATTTTATGTAAATAACTGAGTCCATCTGTGTTTATACGTCCATGAGTGTCATTTATTGTGTTTCAGTTGTTTATTGCTTGTTTTATATTGTTTCGTTTAGTTTTTAATACATATTAAAAGAACGTACTGGGGCCTAACGATGAGGAATATAGGAATATATTCTAAGCCTTAAAACTTTCTACCCATATACTAGTATTATGGACTTACATTGGCAACCTTTTCACCATTATATTTAAACCAAATATGATAAAATAAATTTGAAAAATTCCAGTACTTTTTTAATTATTGTTAAAATTTATAAAAATAATAATTAATTGTTTTGATAATTATTACGTATAATTTAGAAATGCATGGTTGATACAATCAATTAAGAGTATTGCATGTATTAAAGATTTCAACAACTCGTATGTTAGATAAAGTTTTGACAACTTGGCCTGCCAAACACACATAATATATGTTTATGTTAACGAATACATATTATCATCAGAAAAATGAAACGCCGCTTTGATAACAACATAATATGATTTACACCCGCCGTGGCAACTTTATGTCACAAACCGGCAAGACCTGTTTCGAGCCGGAAACATATTTTTTACCCTCACCCTTCATACGAGCACGAAAATACATACATGATACATTTGCAGAGTCACATACGTACGCACACCTACTAATATGATCGTGTGTGATATATGCGGATTAACTACGTATAAGCTCAGTATAGAGATGCTAGTAATGGAAACTCTGTAGCGTCATGTTACTTCATAGGAACAAAATGTCAGCAATTATAAATAGTACCATACCGATAAATAGTACAATGAAAAAACCATAAGAAAAACCAATTTGTATATCCAAAATAATATCTGCAGCTAATCAGACTTTAAAACTCTTAATTTAAATCAATGAACAAGCACAGACCTAGCCCTAATTTGTCACCTAGTGGCTTCTTTTGTTCTTCTTTAATAAAAATAAACTACTGACTAAATGTCTTCTGGTAACAAATTGGAGATTATTTAAATAAAAACTTGTGATTTGGGTATGGTCTATAAATGTCAAAACCCACTTTTATCAATCTTCATTCACTATTTATATATACCTTTTTTTAGACTTTTATTTTAATACCAAGTTATCAATACATTTGACCTTGTCTATATGTCTGATATTTTGTTTTTTCTCTGCCTAAATATGCCCTTGCAACTATTCGACGAAGTATCTTCGTTTCTGTTTTTTTCCTTTTATTGTTGCTGTTTATGATCTATTTTTTGTTTTAGCATATTCTATCGTTAGTCTTTCAAAAATAATTTTTGGATAATGTTGTCTATTCCTGTAATTTTTCCCAAGTTGTCACAAACCAGGTGCATTTATATATTTAAATATTTGAATTTTATTTTTTCTTTAATAACTATTTTATCTAATTTTGCATATCATCTAAGTTTGCAAATACCGTCCACTTGCGACGACACTGTGACATATCGAATATTGCTAAATTTCCGTATCGCAAGTTATTTACTACCAAAACCGTGGTATTTTTACTGGCGCTACACTGAGAGAAAGACAAGAATATCACAATGTAGAGCTTTCTTATGAAGCTATCTATGTGGCGATGACAACGAAGGGAGAGCGCTCACCAAACTGGCATGGCAAGTGGCAAGTAGTAAGTAGTGCGCGTCTAGCATGTTACTTAAAATGTAAACAATGAAAACAAATAATTTAGCGCACACCAAAATGACGGTGACGTCATTCATTCTGATGATTCGTTTGCATTGGTTACATTTTAAATTACATGCTAGACACGTGCTACTTGCTACTTGCCATGCCAGTTTGGTGAGCGCTCTTACAAACGTAACAGCTTAGGTAATACGTGTTTTTGTTAAAAGAACGTGTTTGCAGTTTTTTTAACAACGTGGTAATTGAACATGTCACGTTTGTGGTAAAAAGGTATCTGTAATTTTGACTAATTTGTTTTTTTTTAGGTGATGTGCTATATCATTTATCACAGCATTCTTGTAAAGTTTACATAAAAAACAATGTATTAGGTTTTTGTTACCACGTTTATATTGTAATTCTATATATTATTTGCTCTTTGGTAACGTGTTTAATTTATTTATTAATGTACTCTTGTTCCAGCATACTTTACAAAATAAGTTGTATATTTATTTAAACTTATAACGTTGTAGGTGCCAAATTTAAGATTTTATTTTATTAGTTTAATATCAGAAAAGATCAAAAAAGCTATTAGAATAGCTAAGGATACACATCTAAGAAAACAGTGTTCGGAAATACAGCAATTGCAACATAAACACGATACATTTAATATTCACAAAAAAGTTAAAGAAGCCGCATGCTTATACAAACCTAGAAGAGTTGGGTGTTTGGCAGATAACCAAAACAAACCACTATTAACTGTGTAAGAAAAACTAGACACTTGGAAGAATTATGTGAAAGTAACTTTTGCAGATGAAAGGCAGACTACCGTTGAAGACACTAAATGCCAAACATGACCTCCGATTACCATTGAAGAAGACACGTCAGCTATTAAAAGAACTAAAGATGGTAAAGCGGTAGAGCCTGACGTTTTTTGTGCAGAATTCTTTTAACTTATGGATGAACAGGGAATAAAATGGATAACAACTGTATTCAACAACATATACGTAACTGGAAAAATACAACAAAGCTGGTTAAAGTCGACCTTCGTGACAATACCAAAAAAAGTAATTGTCAAGACATGCGAAGACTACAGAACAATTAGCCTAATGAGCCACCTACTTAAAACGTTCTTGAAAGAATGCGAAAAAATGCGAAGAACAAGTATCATGGACGCAGTTTGGATTTCGCGATTCCTTAGGCACCCGAGAGGCTCTATTCGCTGTCCAAGTGCTTATAAAATGATGCAGGGATGTTAACTGCGATGTGTATATTTGTTTTATCAACTACAAAAAGGCATTTGATAGAGTAAAACATGATAAACTTATAAACATCTTGACAGAAGTGGGGTTAGATGATAGCGACTTGAGAATCATCTATAATTTATATTACAACCAAACAGCCAATATTGAAGTGGGTTATCAATTGACAGAGGCAGTCTCCATAGATAGAGGAGTGAGGCAAGGATGCATTCTGTCCCCGGTGTTATTAAATCTATACTCTGAATATATCTTCGAGAAAGCGCTGGGAGAACTACATTAGATATGCCGACGACGTAGTAGTTTTTGCAGATAGTCTGGACGGTTTGCAAAGAATAATGTCGCGTATATCACATATAAGTAGAGAACACGGACTTGATCTTAATACGAAAAAAACAAAGTACATGGTAGTCAGTAAGCGCGAAATATTAAATACACAGCTTTTGGTTAACCAACATCCAATTGACAGAGTGGACAGCTACACACACCTTGGTACCAACATTAACAGCCAATGGGATCACTCCAGTGAAATGAAACAACGCATAGGATGGGATCACTCCAGTGAAATAAAACGCATAGGAAAAGCGAGATCAGCGTTCATAATGATGAAGTCTCGTTTTAGAAGTCATGATTTACCACTAGCTACCAAAATCTCTCTCATTACATGCTATGTATTTTCTACCTTATTACTTATTATTATTATATATTATTATTATATATTATTATATATTATTATTATATATTACTTATTACGGAGTAGAGGCCTGGACACATTCCGAAGCTTCCTTAAGAAAACTCGAGACATTAGAGATGTGGTGTTACAGACGTATCTTAAGAATTTCATGGGTGGATCATATGACTAATGTTGAGGTCCTACGTAGAATAGGCAAGGAATGCGAGATTATTAATACCATCAAAGAGCGCAAACTAGAATATCTTGGCCATGTTATGAGGTATGGACAGAGATACGGCTTGTTGCAACTCGTTCTTCAGGGCAAGATATTTGGAAAGAGAGGACCAGGGAGAAGAAGAATATCTTGGCTTCAAAACCTGAGAAAGTGGTTTAATACATCGACAACCGGACTATTCAGAATAGCAGCAAGCAAAGTTAGGATAGCCATGTTGATCGCCAACATCCGGAACGGATAGGCACCGTAAGAAGAAGAAGAAGTTTAATATGTTTCAGATGGAGTCGCGATCAAAATTAATGTTAGAGTTAGTAGCACAAATAAACGACGATGACTTTTAAAATTCTGATAATATTGTCAGTGAGAAATTAGATTTCATTAATGAGACGCGTTATTATTATAATAAGAATAAAAACACTACTCACAGTAAGTCAAAGTAGATCATGCAGTTCTGATGCATAAATATTCAATTCATCTTCGATTTTAGTTAATCAAGTGATATTTTAGTCCAGTCGTCAATATACTGAGTCTACAAGTACATTGTCTAGCAGATCCTCAAGTGGCCCTCGTAATTATCCTTCGATGAAGGTAGGTGTATTAAATATTACTTACTTAAAAACTAATATACTTGCTATTTTTGCATCTTTGCAGATAGCGGTGACTTTAGTTTAGCCTGAAAATGTGTCACTATTTTTATTTAAACACTTAAATTTATCACCATCTGCATTTGTATACAAAAATCTATCACAATCTATATTTGAACACAATCTTTGAAGACAATCTTTTATCTGATATTAAACGTGAGAAATGAACACCGCGTATAGTCCAAGATATTACGGTTTAATGCCCAGAATTCTTTCCTAGTTTAATAATAAAGTTTAATGCATATAGTATAGATTTTCTTAAAAAATTGACAGTTCAGAGGGGGCGGAAAAACTCGGTGGTGAAAACAGTTTATCAAGAAAAAATCATGGCAATCACTAGAATGGTAGGTTTTAAGATAAGAATATTACTTTTTTTTTCGAAAGTAAACTTAATATTCACTTAGTCATGGCTGTTCGAAAGTACACTTTTTTTAAATATCACAAAATCCTTTCAATTGACTACATGCTTGAAAATAAACTAAAACTGTAAGTTCAAACTGAAATAAGGTCCGTTTATGTTTTTTGTGACGCAGAAAGTAAAAATTCGCATCCACCAAAAACGACACTGGTTGAAAATATATTTTTTATATTCAGAAAAAAAAAACATATAACTCACATTAACCACGCATGGTTATTATTAGAGTAAGTAACACAAGAATTTATTTTATTTACATTAAATAGATGTATAAAAACATAAATATTTTAAATAATTTATTACATGGTTAATTTTTATGGTTAAAGTGGTTTTGATGTCATCTGAGATTCCATATTTTCTTCTTTTTTCTTCGTGGTACTGGCAGTCAATCAGAATATGCTTCACCGTCAGTGGCAGGGAACAGTTTTTGCAGGTTGAAGAAAGATTCTTCGTAGTCGGTTAATTATTACTTGGTCCCTTCTATTGGATGGATTATTTAAAATGGTCTTCACAAGCGGACAAATCTCATATATTTTGGTTCCTGAGTCTTTTCTGTAGTCTTGCCATATGTTCATAGTGGTCTTTAATTAGGTTTTTGAGATCAGAGTATGAGTAATTTCTTGATTTGGTTGTGTATTGTGAGTTTATTCGACTTGTGTTTGCTAGGCTGTCCACTTTCTCATTTCCAGCTATTCCTACATGCGATGGTACCCAGATAAATTCTACTTCTTTTTGAGTTGATTAAATTATATTTATCTCATTTTTTATAGCCCAAAATATTAGATTTGTAGGGTATATTTGTTTTACACCTAATAGAGTATTTAATGTGTGATGATAACACATTTATTCTCACAACGCGTTTTGAAGAAAATTGCTTCCAAAATTGCTGTGGTCTCGCCTGTAAGGACGCAGCAGTTTGTAGGTATCGATATAGTGTGAGTAGTGTATTTACAGTAGTATGCAGCAGCATGTACGTCATGAGCTTTAGAGGCATCACTAAAAATTTGGAGATAATTAGGATAATGAGATATCACTTCGGAGAATAAGTGTTTAATGAAAATCGGATTTGTAGTTGATTTGGGGTATTTTGTGAGGGTTAAGTCAATAGTAGGTGTTTGGATTGTCCATGGAGGAAAATCTACACTGACTTGTAGAAATCGATTGAGCTTGTTCATATCAAATTAAGAATATTTTATTCGTTCCATAAGAGAAGTACTATTTTTTGTTAGTTTTGTAGAACAAATACTGGGATGGCAAATTTGAGAGAATACTGGATGTTGTTTCTGTGCTGATATTTCCCTATACTGTCTAGGAATAGTTGTTGGCATCTAATATACAGAGGTGGTTTCTCGCTAAAACTTGTAAGCTACTAATAGAACTAGTTCTGAAGGTACCCAGTGCTAATCTCAAAGCTGTAGCTTGTATGCTATTTAGTTTTTTTTTAATCAGTTTTGCTTGCAGCACCGTAAGATATGCAACCGTAATCTAATTTACTTCTAATAAGTGATTTGTATAGAATATTTTACAGTCGACATACCAAAATTTATTAGATAATATTTTAAATATGTTAATCCGATTTTGCCATGCTTGTTGTAATTTATAATAATGTAATGTTGTAATGTAGCAAGACAAGACACCAACAGATGGTCTCATAAAGTAACATTCTGGAGACCTCGAGAAACAAAAAGAAGCGTGGAAAGACCTAAAAAGAGATGAATAGACGATATAACTGCTGCAGCTGGAAAGCAGTGGATGAGAATTGCAAAAGAAAGGGAAGCATGGAAGCAATTGGAGGAGGCCTATGTCCAACATTGGATAAATGAAGGCTAAAAAAGAAGAAGAAGTTGTAATTTATTAATATGCACATTTAAATTTAATTTTTTATCGAAAGTTAGGCCTAAAAAACTTACTTCCGTTGACTGCTTTATAGGTAAGTCATTAAATGTTAAATTAATTGTATGGTGAGTGTTATTTTTACTAAAAATTACGTATTGAGTTTTTTCTGCAGAAAAATTGAATCCGGTTTGTAATGCCCAGTTTTGAAGTTGATAAATATTAGTTTATTTTTAAAGTGTACCTTATTTACATTTCATTTCATACAAACATTATATTATAGAAGTATATCTGGTTTAAAGAGATTATTTTCCAAAAAATATAAGTTTAAAGTGACTTTTTGTATAAAACTTAAGAGGTTGCTGGTTAAATGATATTAGATAAATAATAATCAAGAAAAATGCAATATTTTGATTTTAAATAAATTAGCAGAAAATAGCAGATAAAACTGTAAATAAATTACGAAATTAACTGGTTTTACTCATTATTGTTGTCTATACAAAGAATATAGACTTACCCTTTGGTTCTATTGATGCATTCGTATCAGGCTGAAGAGTTGGTCGCGGTGCATCACGACGCTTGGGACGCCGAGGCTTATAACACGAGACCGATCAATGGTGCGTTTCGTTCGCTGTCTTAAATGAAGTCAAAAAAGAACCCTCTATCCACACTTCGAAGCAGTTGGTAGAAAGAGGGTACATCAATAAATCACTCTATTGTATTTTTATTTTGAATGCGATAATTGAAGCGAATTGTCACGGTAATACGAAACTTTACACGTATGTATATTGGCGACACAAAATAATAAAAGAAGTCAAATTCTCCTTACTTAAAACATAATAAATGAGATAGCCAGTTTAACAGGAAGCAATATATTTTAACAAACTCGTTAAAATACAGCATTGAATTAGATCACATCACAGCACCGTAACAGAAAAATATTAAATGTAAAAATATAAAAAAAAAATAATAAATACTTTCCCAAACATTCTCCCGCTCCAAAAACCAATATTTTTAAGAACAGCTAAAAGTACAAGAATCAAGAATAGACATGAAAAGATCGATATACTAATAAAGAACTAAGTAAGAATAAAATATGAATTGACAAATAAGCGGCGATCATATTTTGACCACCGAACATTGTTGGATGCTATCTGAACCTGTGCTCAGATTAACAACGAGTACAATGTCATCAATTAAAAAAGAATAGCATCGAATCAGTAGAATTTTTCGACTGTGTCACTATGTCACGACTAAACTAAAAGACTAAAAGATTGTGTCAAACACAATACCGTTGGCCCCTTTTTCTATAAGGATTCCGTATAGTGCGCAAAAAAAAACAAGAAGTTGTATGTTGCATTTCAAGCCGGAAATGACAGCCGGGAAGCAACGATATTCCGACGAGATTCATGGTAGGAAAATGCCCGTTTGGTGAAAATTGTAATAATTTGGCAATGATAAAACACGACTAACACAATCAGAGAGGTGTTGACTGGAAGGCATATAATGCCGAGTAGAGTGTGGTATCAATTCTTGTATGTGTTTAGTACGATTGACAATTTATGGGTAGAAAATTAGCTCAAGGGAGCGCCAGGTTACGCCCCCTAGCGGTTAACCCAGAAATTTGAAAATTATTTCCAGCGATTTCTCTTGGCCACTTTTACTAAGGAATTTTTTCTCCTAAAGTTATAACATGAATAGTTTCTGATATATAGCCAAGAGATCGGCTTATTGGACCACCCGGTACAATATTTTAGTGTTCTATCATACACATTCTTTCATAGTAGGTAATTATTTTGATAGTGGTGATATTAAATCAAAGATTTACAAAAAGTAGAATAATTTCTTAATTAATTTTCACATGGGTTTGGTTTGTTCTACGTGTACTTTTTAAAGCCTTTATGAGAATATGTAGTATTTTTTATTATAGAGAATATAATATTAATTGGACATAATCAAATGCTTTTCATAAGCCAAGAACAATATAGTGTTAGAAAAATACATGCCTGATCTAAAATAAAATATTTTATTTTGTAGCTAGGTGAAGAAATTGATTTTATATGACGTCGTACCGCTTGTTGTAGAATTTTAGGGAAGTTTCATTATATATTATCTTTATTACACTCAATTTAAGTTTATACCTTTCTGACATTTTTTTAATATTGTAGGAATGATTACGCTCGTTCGCGATTTGTTTGAAATTGTTTTATTATTCTTAATTTCTGTACTGAATAATTATTATTTTGTTTTTTCGTACTTAAAACTAGTTCGTTTTTTTTGGTCCACTTTTCTTTAATTGTCACACCTCTAATTGCAATGTAGAAACAGGTACGTGTTCAGTAAAGGTATCAATTGTTCACCTTTGCGTGAAGAGTTGGATGTAAACACACGCCACCGCTATCCGCGATTATGGATAGATGTGGAGGCGGCGATGCAGTCACGATTCATGCAGACGCCGCGGTTTCAACGCATGCAAATTTCTCACAGTTATGAATTTTTATAGAGTGGGCAAACTTCATTGGGGAATAAATAAAACTTCATTTAATGTTAGCATGTTAATAGCCAATGTTTTACTATTTTAATTTTTCGCTAATTATAAATAGAAATTATGAACATAATTAGATCTGCTGAATAGATATGATCATTGCACCTAAAACCTGTATTACAAGTAATTAAAACAGTTGTTAATGATGTAGCGTTTTATATTTAATGTCTATATAATAACATAAATTCGGTTTTAAATCTTTGTAATACGTCCGTTTGTTTATCTCGTCAGTACGCGTAAAAATTACTAAGAAATCTGTATTTTTTTTTTGTTATAATGTCAAGTAGAAACTCCGGTTTAAAATTAGGGTCGCTAGAATAATCAATAAATACGTGTTATTTTTACCCAATTTAGAAGTATGTATTTCAAGATGTTTTTTGTAGTTGAAAACTATTTGTATACATGAGTCCCCTAATATTCCGTTTAAAAAAAAGTTGTTCTGGTCGTTTCGTGGTTGTTAAGAACGAGCGAGGGGTAATATTGTTAGTTTAGAGAGACCACAAACTAGCTGCTGAGACGTGAAGGGGAAATGTGTGGTGTCGAATAGGTAAAATGTAACGCAGATAAGGAGTCGAAGAAAAGATTTGAAACTGAGAAGACGTTTTAGTTTGTCGGTAAAGAGACCGGCAACATTGGTTGAAAATAGTAGACTCTATGTAATATGTCAGTTTTTAAAAGAGTCACCACTATGGAATTTTTGAAGAGTAATATATAGGATGTCCCTGTCGTCTGTTTTGCTCCTCCATCAGGCCTGATTTGGTCGTCGTTCCTGAGTATGGAAATGGTTTTCTTGTTCCTGTTAAAGAATATGTCCAAGTAGCTTCCCCAGGGATTTAGCAAGTTTTATCTTTTTCAAAGTTAAGTTCAAAATTTTGTGAATTAAGGTAACAATTTAATATATTATGGTTTCCAAGTTATATAGACATTTTTAATAATTGCTTTCATTAGAAAAAAACAATTTGTAATAATTAAAGTTTTATATTATGTTATGAATCGTAGCTAAAAAATATCATATTTCATTCTGATTTAAAATGTAATGTTGACATATGACATTTGCTCCAATCCATTGTTGTTGTAAAACAATTTCAATTTGATTATTATATATAAAAGATATTTCATATATAACGTTAAATTCTACAGTATTTTCGTAAAAAGGATATCCATAAGTTTTTTGACAATCTTATTTGGCCATATTATAACCTAGGAACCATTTCAAGAATTTTTGTAGCCTTTTCTTTTGTAAACAAATAACACGTAAGTTAATTTGTTAATCTGTTATATAGTATGCTCTTGTATAATATGTATTTTTGGAAACTGTTTGTTTGAGACAAAATAAACGTTCGATTTGTTTGTCTGATCCATTTTATGTTTTAATTTAGAAAAGTTTCCTAATCTTTGTATATAATTTTGATTGTAGGGAACAAGAATTTTTTCTTTCTCTCAGCAGGAAGTTTTCTTCAAAGCGGCTTCCAAACATAAATAGCTAGAGGTAAATTTGTCTGCTAAATCTTATTCGTTTATGACCCAGGAGATTTATGTAAGTATCCCTTTGTTTTCATTTAGTAGATACCCCAATCTTACTCAAATTTATTTCAACTTATCCACGACCCAGCTCTCCAACAACCCTCCGAGTGTCGTATACTAGTTCCGATTATTTTGTTTGCCCAATCTTATCCCCAATGTTATTACCCTGTGGTTAGCAAAATAGTCGTTACAATGAAGCAAAAAATTTTTTAACTTTTCAAAATAAAATTTTACTTGTTAGATATCTAAAGCACACGTCTGCTCTATTTATACAGAATATCACAAAAATTAATGTTATTGATTGGACCCGAATCATTCTGATGTGTTGCAACGACAGTAACAAAAACTTGCTTTATTATCATGAAAGTGGGTAGCTCACAAGTACCTAGATGGTGAAGGAAATCACCAGGACAAAGAGAGATAAAACAGTTTATTATAGAACATTTACCAAAATTTATAGCAGACGTAATAAACAAAGCCATAGTAGGTCTGTTCTTAGGGCGCTGTAAGCTAAATAAGCAGTTGAAGCTAAAAGGATTGACAGATGACGTTATATGCAGATTTTGTCACCTGCAGATAAAACATCAATTTTCAGTGTGTCAGTACGATAGCCTGGCAAATATGTGGTTCTTTATATTAGGCGAAGAAAACAGAGATCCAGGGATGTCAACTGCGATGTGTATGCATGTTTCATTGGTTTCGAGGAACCAGTTGATAAAGTCCCACGTGGGAAACGAATCAATCTCTTAAAAACATCAGGACTCGATGGTAAGGATACAAGACTAATCTAAAATTTACATCTCCAACAAAAAGCAACAGTACAATTAGAAAATGAACTGCCCGAGATCTTCACAGTCGAAAAAGGGGTTAGACAGGGTTGAATATTGTCACTGGCAATATTTAACATATACTCTAAAAACGTCCTCACGTCCTCAGATTACGTCCTCACCAATATTCGCTGGAGATCGTCCATTCAAACAGTCAGATCATATCCAGGGGCGATATGCGGATCCGATCATACTCTCCTCGTAGCTAAAGTAATGCTTAAACTTAAAGCACCCAACAAACAAAGAGAGATAAAGAGGATACAACTAAGAAAGAAAGAAGACCTTCTACAGGAAGTACAGAAAAGTATGCCCTCTATTCGTAACGGAACATCACAAGAAATATGGGAGACTGTTAAACATTGCGTAACAACACCAGTGGATCGCTCAAAGAAAAATAATCCGGTGAAACGGAAACACTGGATAACAGATGAAACTCTTAAAATAATTGAGAATAGAAGAAATCTTTGTAAAAGTGGTGTACATAGTGAAAGGGAAAAGATAGTTTAAGAAACCTCAATAAAGAAATAAAACGAAGATGTAAGGCCGACAAAAAACAGTACTATCAAAGTATATACAAAGAAATTGAGAAACATGGTCAGAATAATCAGCCGAGAGATCTATTTAGAAAAATACGCTACCTGACAAGAGACTTCAGAGCCAGAACTTGGGCCATTGAAGATAACACTGGAACCCTGAGAACAAACAGAGAAGACATAGCAGAGACATGGAGATCGTGTTGCAGGGACCTTTATAAAGATGATCAACGCCAAGTGCTTGTTAGCCAAATCTCTGACGAGGTGAAAGAAAAACCTGATATACTCGAAAATTAAGTAAAACAGGCTATCAACAAGCTCAAATATAACAAAGCACCAGGTCCAAATATGATAACAGCAGAAATGCTTAAAGCCACAGAAGAAACCGGCGTAAAGTTACTTCATCTACTCTGTAACCAAATATGGCATTCCAAACAATGGCCTGAAGACTGGACAAAATCTACAATAACGACCATACATAAAAAAGGCAGCTTCCATAAATGCGACAATTATAGAACTATCTCTCTTATATCCCATGCCAGCAAGATAATACTACATATAATCAATGAGAGACTGAAAACATTCCTTCAAAGAGAAATTCCACAAGAGCAAACTGGATTTACCAAAGGTAGAGGTACTCGAGAACACCTGCTGAATATAAGACAGATAATCGAGAAATCTAGGGAATTCAACATCCCACTATACATCTGTTTTATAGATTACCGTAAAGCATTCGACAGGGTCAAGTGGAGACACTTATGGCGAATACTAAAAGAAGTAGGCGTACCACAACATCTAATTACGCTTATAACCGAACTATATGAACACACTACTGGACCAGTTAAAGTACTTGACACACTTTCGAACGAATTTCATCCAGAACGGGGTGTCAGACAAGGATGTATACTATCTCCACAATTATTCAACATATATGGGGAGTATATTATGCGAAGAGCACTTGAAGGATGGGAAAAGGGCATCTCAATAAATGGTCATAAACTAAACAACCTACGTTTCGCAGATGACACAGCCCTTCTTGCAAATAGTCAAGCAGAGCTGATAGAACTTATACGACTGATCGAAACCAAAAGTCAAATATTTGGTCTGCAATTAAACATATCAAAGACAAAGATCATGAGCGACAAAGATGAGGTTGATCAACTGCTTAATATTCCCAATACTGACCTACGGATGTGAATCTTGGACTCCGAGACAATCGGAGAGAAGAAAGATAGACGCCACTGAAATGTTTTGTTGGAGACGAATGTTACGAATTCCTTGGACCGACCGCAGAACAAATAATTTAATTTTAAGAGAGCTAAAAGTTAGCCAACGACTCTCGAGTAAAGTCCATCTCCAACAATTAAAATATTTTGGGCATGTTATGAGAGCAAACACAGAAAACATGGAAAGACTCATAATACAAGGAAAGGTAGAAGGCCGAAGATCACGAAGAAGATCCCCAACAAGATGGATAGATCAAATTACAGGAATATGCCAAAGACCTATGCATGAACTAAAAGAAATGACCAGAGACAGAGATCTCTGGAGACGGACAATACACGACATCACGTCGACCACTACACTCCCCCTGGGGGGTCAGGATTGAAGAGAGAGAGAGAGACAGACTCTAAAAACATCTGTAAAGATGCATTGACGAATCAGAAGGTTGGATTGCTGTAAATGGCAAACTTATAAACACCATTAGATATGCAGACGATACAGTGTTGCTGGCAAATAGTACGGCAGGAGATTCAAAGATGATGGATAACGTTGAAGAAGCATGTAACAAATACGGCCTAAATCTAAATTGCGAGACGACAAGAATAATGATCATTAGTGACAACACCGGGATAAATGCCCAAATCACAATTAACTTGTTAATTGTATTTAAAATTGGAAAAAGTTAGAAATAGTTGAAAAAATATGCTATTTTAGCTAAACTATTAAGGATACTTGGATCACAGTATACACTTCACAGTATCGCTTGAAATAGCCAGAAACTCTTTTAACAGCCTTTTTGCACAACATCGTGTTAGGCCCTCCTCCTTTTGGATTTGGATCCCCCAATGTTTGCCTTACCCTCGCCAATGCAGCATCACTATTTGCAGCCTTTCGGGCCAACTCCTGTACGTGCTCCCCCATTTTACATTTTGTTGCAACGTCATTCCTAGGTACTTATAGGTTGGTATACAAGAGCTCCTGACGATGGGTTGAATAACTCGAAACACGTGTCGGGCTATGGTGGAGTTCCTATCGAAATGAAATGCAATCTTTTACCTTCATTTAAACGTCTTTCTCTACGTAAAGAGTGAAAAAAAAATGGTAATTTTCAAAGGTGAATCGTAGATGCATGTCGAAGTAAAAATGTACTTCTAGCGTCGTTGAAAGCCTCTAGCAAGAGGCTTTGAATTTGCGGTTCACCTAATTTGCTATCAGAGAGGTCTCTCGACTTCTCGTTATTTCATATAGATGTCGCTGCTAGCGTACCCTGGCTATTATTGTAGTTATAATGGCCAAATACTAGACTGCATTTCATTTCGATTGAACTTCCACAAGAGCTCCTGACGATGGGTTGAATAACTCGAAACACGTGTCGGGCTATGGTGGAGTTCCTATCGAAATGAAATGCAATCTTTTACCTTCATTTAAACGTCTTTCTCTACGTAAAGAGTGAAAAAAGATGGTAATTTTCAAAGATGAATCGTAGATGCATGTCGAAGTAAAAATGTACTTCTAGCGTCGTTGAAAGCCTCTAGCAAGAGGCTTTGAATGGTATCAAAAAACCATCGCTAATTTATTTAGAACCGCCGTGAATAAGGTTATTATTGCCAATATGATCGCAAACGTTCGATAATTGGACAGGGCACTGAAAGAAGAAGAAGATTATTCCGCCGTTCACTAAGTTGTTGCATTTCAGTCATTTTATTGTGTGCAACTGCATTGTGTATTCCAAAATTTATTTGTTGGGAATTAATTCTATTTCGTGTAGAGGTACTCTACGGTTATTCATTGTTTTTATTTTTATTTGACCACTATTGTTTGTTTATATTTGTTTGCACATGACTTTCCCCTGACCAGATGTTTTGTTGGTATAGATGACTTCTTGAGTGGTCGATTTACAAACAATGTTTTTGAGTTCCTTATCGTTAATGATAACTTTTTCAACAGGTTTTTTGTTAAACATTTATTTTATCAATAATTATTGTTGAAATATGTAACGTTTTCTATGATATGGTATTAAAATGTTTTAATAAATTGTAGGTTTTCTGAAATAATCTATTGTTTTCTTGCCTTTTTTATTAATTTTTTTTTCCTTTCTCGAATAAGTCGATTGAAAAGTCGAATTTCTCGTTCAGTCTCCTTAGTAGTTAACGCTCCATTTGCGTTGTGAGAACTGGCACATTTTTTATCATTTTCAGTGTTACAGCACTTAAGAAACCTTTTGTTTAGAAATTCTAGTTTTTTTTTTCTTTAGTCCAACTGTAGTGAAATATTTCACCGAACTTTATGCACTGAATGTTGTTTTTTACAACATTTAAACACACTCTTAAAATTATGGTCCTGAGCAGTCGGTGCAATCTTCGAAGGACTCTATCCAGGTTGTCCACCGTCGGTAATAACAATTACTATACAAGTATGTTTACAAAAAAAATTTGGTTGTTGTAAAAGGTTTTCAAAAAATCTTAGTGCTAAGTAAACAATAAAAATTGATTTATACTCATAAAAACTGATATATTATAATAATACAGCCAACAGTAACATGTGAAAATTAAAAAAAAAAAGTGTCAGAAGAAGCGATAAGAAGAGGAGTCAGGCAAGGTTGCATACTGTCGCCGTTATTATTTAATGTTTATTCTGAAGAAATCATACAAGAAGCTTTGGTAAACGAGACAGTCGGTATAAAAGTGATCGGAAGTTTCTTTAACAACATTAGGTATGCCAAGGATATAGCCATAATAGCCGACAACTAGGAAAGAATAATGAACAAAATATTAAGATATAGTGGAGAATACGGACTCTCTCTTAACATTAAAAAAGCCAAATTAATAACTAGATTGAGCGAGTAAACAGATATACTTACTCGTCAACGATAATCACAAAAAATAACGAATATACTGCAGAGATATGAGTCAGAATTAAAAAAGCACGTGCTAACCTCGTGAAGATGATAAAGATTATATGCAGCAAAGATCTGACATTGGCCCTCAGAATAAGGCTAATTAAATGCTATGTACACAGTGTACTCTACTATTAAGCAGAATCATGGACATTAAATCGAAATACAATAAATCGACTTAACACGTTTGAAATGTGGACATTTAGAAGATTGTTAAGAATTCCATGGATAGATAGAGTTACGAATGCAGAAGTGTTAAGTAGAATAGGCAGAGAGAGGGAAATGAAAAATACAATAAAAGAAAGAAAATTGTAATATCTCGGAGATGTAATGAGAGGCGAAAGATTTAGCATCTTAAGACTCATAATTCAAGAAAAATAGAGGGTAGGAAAAGCGTAGGAACAAGACCCGTTTTCTGGTTGAAGAACCTGAGAGAGTGGTTTGGTTGCAGCTCAAGGCCATTATTCAGAGTAGCTGCTTCGAAGCAACATTCGTCGCTAAGATGGAAATTAAAAAAGAAAAACTGATGTTATAGCTTATTCAACGCAATAATCTAAATTAAAAAAAGTGTAGTTTTTCTCTTCAAAGTCTCTCAAAAATTTGCTGTTTCGTGGACATCGCAATATATAACACAAATTAGCTTTCAAAAATTAACTAATTAGTGCGCATTTTTTTAACAACATCCTGAGATAATAGTCAATTTTAAAAAATTTCCAATATATTTCTTGGTATATTTAATTTTATATTCATTAGCGCTTTGTTTTATTTTTACTCTGATTTTTGTGATGCATTGAATTCTTGTACAATATACTTTGTAAACTCTATATACAAGAACTCAAATTTTTTTGGTAAAAGGATTTAAAAATAAAATTTAATTTCTTTCGTCCTTCAATTATTCCGTAGGGGAGAGTCCTACAGTACTGTCACCTTAAGGTTTATCAACAAAAAAATCAAAATGCTAAAAGGTACATGTTTAATACTTCCTGTCATATATGAAAGGACTATTATGTTGTCAATGAAAGTAATAAACAATCATAATGTTTTAAAATAATCACTTTATTAATGAAAATTAAAGATAAGGAAAAATCAAACTTTATAAAATTGGCCTCCAGTACCGGCCAGTAAATATATTACCAATTAAACAATACAGAAATCACAAATATATTGTTTGGATAGCTCTGATATGTTCGCACAAGCCTCATGAATCCAAATATTACAGTTTCCACACTGTATCCAATCCTCTTCATGAGATTCAGTGCACAAAGGACAAACTGTCTCTTCTTCAACCGGTCTGCTAGGAGGAGGTAGGTTTTCATCTTTATTTTTTCTACTTTTCTTACTAACATATTATCTTCCTGACAACAAGCTTTTACCTTTTTGAACATATATTCCTGAGACCTTATTTTTTTTTGTTAACGTCATTTTCCACAAGTAAATTCTTCCCTCGTTGAAGTGATTCGACGCTTGTATTGCCTGCTTTTTTCTCTTCCAGTATTTTTTTGTATGGAGAACCAGTTATAATTTCGCTTTTTTCAGCTTTACGATGCCGGGCAGTTGCTCTTCTTTTAGAAGCATCCGGAACTGGTAAGAGTTCTGTAAGTACAGCTTTAAAATTGTCTGTGGATAGGTCAATTGTAGCTTCCTCTTGAGATTCTAATTGCCGCAAAAAAGCAATTTGTGATTCTCCATTAGCGAGAGTAGTTTGGTTGTCGGAATGCACAGAATTTGTAATGTGGGCTACAAGATCAGGAGCAGGAGTAGTAGATGTTAGTTCTAGCAGTTGGGAAGATGAAGGCAACGGTTCTGATGTTAAAGGTGTTGCTTCTAGCAGTTGGGAAAATGTAGGCAATGATTCTGACATTGATTGTTGTTCTGTAATGTTGGTTATGTTAGAACAAATAAAGTCTAAATCATTAAAGACATTTTTATCAAAGGGGTGTATGCCTGTGCAACGAAAGCCAGTAACTGCGATTTCCATTCGAGAAACTCTATTAAAAGCTGAATCAACTAACCCAGCAATCTCGTATTTACTGATTCTAATATCGATATTTAATCTCATCCACAAGTCACATGCATTATTATAAGCAGATTTAAATGGCTTTATGAACGTACGATCCAGTGGCTGTAGCTTATGGGTCGTATATGGTGGGGTGCTAAGCATATGGATGTTATTTTTCCGGGCAAATTCAATAACATCTAAGTCCTTATGACTCGCATGTCCATCTAAAATCAGGAGAACTGGATTCTCGGCTGTAGGATTAGAATACTGCACAAAATGATGCATCCATTTTAAAAATAATTCGACATTCATCCAGCCGTTTGGCTGAGCTTTGCCTACGCTCTCATTTGGGGCGTTAACCATTAGTCTTTCATTTATTCGGACTCGTGGAAATATAAAATATGGTGGAACAAATTGACCTCCAGCGCTCATTGCAAAAAGCAGCGTCACGTTCTTTTCACGTTCTGCTGAAGTCAGTTTTCCTACTTGTTTTTAGCTTTTAGTAGCTAAAACTTTGGCATGTTTTTGGACAATGCTGACACCAGTCTCGTCGCAATTCCATATTTTATAAGGAGTGAATTTAAACCTCTGTGTCAAAGTCTCTAAACCATCAAAGAAACGCTCAACCTGAGGTCTGTTAAATCCTACTGCTCTCATTAAGCTCGTTGATTCAGCACTCCGCAATGATAAATCACTATGTCTTTTCATAAAAGAATAATAATAGTTTTTCCCCGCCATTTCTTTTTCTTTATTAAACTGGTGAGGTAACTTCAACTTCTCTGCTAGTTGAAAAGCAACACGTAAAAATTCTTGCCTGTTTAAAGGCATTAGTCTATTGGCCAAGTCCTTAACATGTGTCGCCAATGTTTCTTCATGTTCAGGTGAAAAAGTATTGTGAAAACGACCAACAACTGGCTCAATGGATATCTCTTTATTATTTTTAATAGCACTTACTCTGTCATTCAATGTAGTTCGTGGTATCTGATAGCGTTCGGCAGCTTGGCGTGCACTCATCTCATTATTCAGTACCTTTTCCACGGCTTTTCGCATGTTTGCAGGATCCCAGCTGCCCTTTTTTTGCCTCACATGAACATTATTTTTATCACCTGGCATCTTTGCGTACCTGTAAGTAAAAAAATCTTTTAAAAACGAACTTTATTATTGGCCGGTACTGCAGGACAATGCAGTGGCCGGTACTGGAGGAAACGAAAAAAAAAGTTTGTTTACAGGTAAAAACAAACGCACAAATATTGATTTAAAGTATACTTTTTTATAGTTATATAGGTACACTATACATACCAGGAGTTATTTGTTTTAAACTGGATCTTTAAATGTTGAAAATAACCAACAGAGTTTTAAATATGCAGTGTACGGCTATGATGCCCAACACAAATCTTTGCACTGACAAGAATACTGTTGCGACAAGTTGACACCGCGCTGGGCTTGTACTTATAGGAGTGTCTCGCACTAATACCGATAATCATCACCGTACCATCTATTATAGGTTTGTAGAACTTTCAACTGGCCGGTACTGTATGCCGGCCGGTACTGTGGGACTCTCCCACATATATTCCAATATATTTCTTCGTATATTAAATTTTATATTCATTAGCGCTTTGTTTTATTTTTACTCTGATTTTTGTAATGCATTGAATTCTCGTACACTAACTATACTTTGTAAACTCTATATACAAGAACTCAAATTCTATTGGTGAAAGGATTTAAAAATAAAATTTAATTTCTTTCGTCCTTCAATTATTCCGTATAGATCCAAACAGAAAAAAATATATCTACCTATTTAAATAAATATACTTTCATGCAAGGAAAGGTACTATACAAGTAATTAACTTGTGCCTTATTACCGTAGCCACTCGAAGTTGCTACTTTAAAAAGAAAACGAATATAACCTGATAGATAAAACCGCAAGATAAAATGACAATAAAAATAACTATGAGATCTGATTGCATTTACAAAACCCTATTAAAGAGAATGGTCCATTTCCACTGTCTGATGATGATGCTTTTCGTTAGCGTCAATTTTGCTTTACCTCCTACTTTCTTCCATAGTCTGTATCTTTTTTCGTGTTGTTTTTAAATGCACTTAACGCTGTACTGTTAACACTAACGAATCTCACTCCACTTTGGGAGTAGGATGCATTGTCAGCAAAAACAATTGTATTCAGATAGGACAATGAATTTTTTGTATTCGTTAAATTGCTAGAAATGTAAACGATTTATATTTTTAGCTAGAGATAGAGTTGCTGGATAGACATAATTTTTCTGTTTTCATAGTAAATAGTTTAGACAATTTCTTTTTTTAATAAAAGGTAATGAATTATCACTGTCTATTCGGTAAATTGGCACGGGTTTCGGAGTAAGTAAATAAGTAATATTTTAACTGGAAGGGTGAATACTAGTTTGCTCCCGAGGTCAGATTTTAATTCCCCACAGAAACGGAGCATATGTAAATTCGCTCCGGCCATATATTTCTTAGAAAAGATATTTGAATAATGTCTTTTCAAACTTTGTATTTACCTATTAATACAACACTATTATCATTGTTTAAAAAAAGAGTCTTTTTTAAACAATGCTACTATATAACACTACTGGGCGTAGGAAATTTCGACACTAAAGCCGCGTTTTCACGATGGCAATTGGCGAGACAATTGTCATTGGACAATTGTCATCACGTGGTTTCGGATTGTCGGAGGCCAGTCCAGTTGAACGAGAAGATGTTTATACGGGGCCAACTATTGCCATGGCAGTAGACAGCTAAAACATGACAACTATATGTTTGTGCGTCACAGTGTTGCCACATTTTTTTGTATAAAGTATAGGAGTTTTTAAAATAGAAAGATACTTTGACGAAATTGTATATAATGTTTTAAAAAACTTATACAGAAGTAAAATGCTTCACACTTGTATTTAGGTATATACTTAGGTAAATGTGAAGTGTTTTACTTCTGTATAAGTTTTTTAAATGATGGTATACAGCCAACTACTGGGACTTTCCCATTAATTTTTATATAATGTTTTGTTATGAGAAGCCACAATTTTTGAATTCATATTAAAAAGCATTCATAAAATAGTATTTTTTACTTTAAATATAGCTAAGTATTTAGTGTATTCTTATGTTTAACCTAATTTTTTTATTTTCATTTAACTTTACTTTATTCTGTAGTTTTTAAAGTTTCTAAACTATTAATTTTTACCTTAAGCATAATTTTAATGGTTTTTATTATATAAGTATTTTAAATGTAAGATATAATTTTATTTTATAATATTTATAGGTATAATTTTAAGGCTTTTAATTATATACGTATTTTTCACGTTTTTGTTTAATTATATATGTATTTTTAAATTTTCATTTGATATATATAAATCTTGCCCATAATTTTATATATGAGAGTGTGAAATAATTGAGTATATGTCAACACTGACGTATATTAAGCTTACATTTAACGTCAAAGATATCTATAGGTTATGTTCATTGTACGAAAATTAAATTTAACCCAAATAACACAAATTACTACTGGCAGCACTACTGGCCTACAGCGTTCACACGGTACCAATTGTCGCGACAATTGAGATTTCGAGTGGTGGAGGGGCTAACTGGGCGCAGCTCATTTTCCTCCGTCTACTCCCGGAGACAACTGAATTTTGGGCCAATTGTGAGGGCAGTTGGCAAGGCAATTGGCCTGAAGTGTTTACACGAAGACAATAATTTCATGCCAGTCAGTTGTCTTCTGACAATTGTCTCGCCAATTGCCATCGTGAAAACGCGGCTTAAGCAGGTAGCGACTAAAATTTAATGGCAATTTTCGACACCAACCCCAATTCCCGTTTTTATCTTACAGGTATATTCGACACCAAATAAATATAGCTGCGACATAAATAAAATAACATAATTAATTAATTTATTAATACTTGTATACAATATGTTAATATACTTGTATACAATGGTTTATTTGCTATTATAGGAATGATAAGATACAGCTTTTATAAAATCTAACCTACGTATTTGTTGGGATCGTAGTTTATCCATCATTTTCTCCAAAAATGCCAATTTAGCCTTAACAGTAGTATCTTTGATTTTTGCTGGTATATGTAAACTATTTATTTTGACATAAGTGTCTACTTGAAATTCTTTTAACTTTTCAATAAAAATAAAAATAAAAGGATGTGTTGAATAAAAAGAAGATTAAATCTCGAATGGAAGGATTCACAGGCATTTGTGGTCCTCGCAATAGACGGATTCTGATTAGGTGTGGTGGAAATAGAGCGCTATCGAAAATGTAATTTTACAGTAAATAATCTGCATATTATATAAGTGTTGCGTTTATAGGTTTATATGACATTAAATCATAAAGAAAGCATTCTTCAACTTCTGCTGGATTTAAATAAGTTAGACCAAACGTATGCCTTAATCATTTTCCAATTTCTGAATTTGTATCCTTATATTCTCGTACCAAACCCAAAGATTGAATTTTTTTAAACCAGTTTTGGTGTAAGTAAAAACGGCATCTACTAATTTTTGCATTGGGCCACATATACAATAAAGCACAGTGAATTGCTTTTTCAAAGTACACAAAGATTTCAGTTGGCTCCAATGATAATAATTGAAATGTTTCAAAAATCTTAGACCTTAATAAAGAAAATAAATTTTTGTATGTCATTGACAATTTGTCCTTTAACAAACAGTATGCTAAAGGAATATAATGTCCATTTTCCAAGCCATGTATAATAAATAATTGTAGAAAATATTTGGTATTGTATGACAATGTACCGTGCATATACAAAGTTTTTAATTTACACAACAAACGGATATTTGTCTCGCATGAAAATACCATTACATTTAATTCAGGATGATTTAAAAACAAAAAACTTTCATTGCGACAGGTTTTAGGAGAATAATTACTAACCGCGTTATGGACTTCTGATATGTTTCTTGGTAACGGACCTGGTAACAGTTTACGACGACAGTTGTATGTTGTTATGTTGTTTCTTATGCTAACTATGTCAGGAACCGTCAGCAAATTGGCATCACACTCAGCAAAAGCAGTTCTTGTAATTTTGGCAGGCTTTTCCGATATGTCCTCTTGGGCTTTTCTTTTACATGCATTGGTTACCATCTTTACTTCAAGCTTTTTTGGATCGGCTTCATGATTATGTACCAAATCACTTCTTGTGATGGTGAGGTCCTTACAGCCTATTGTAAACACTTTTGCGGAACACTTAGTGTTTCTTTGGATGCAGCGCCAAAATATCTCGCCGCTTTTTAACACTTTCTGTTTCGAGAACGAATGATGCTCCACCACTAATAAATCTCGACCACGGGAACTTTTTATCAAACTCATTTTTTAAATATCCGTATACGTGCACAAGTCAACGTCAAACAAGAAATAAATTACAACTGAAATAATTTAGTCACAAGTACACAAGTGCCACGCCCCCCGCCGTGACAATAAATATTGGGAAAACCCGCTTGTCCTGCTTGGGTGCAAATGTCCATCGCCGCTAATTACCTACCTACTTGCTTTACGCTGCGGTGTCGAAATTTCCTATAATAAAATTTGACCCTTCGATTACCCTAGGTACAAAGACAATTTGGTGTCGAAAGTTCGCCCGCCGACACTACTTCTTACTTAAAAATATATTAAAAGTATAACGATAGTATTACTAAAGTGTTATGACGTTAGAGCTCATATTCCCTTGTTCAGAATTTGATTGGTTTTTCCGTATTAAAAGTTGCAATTTATATATTTCTTTGAAAATATTAGTAGGTAATTATTAGTAGTCTACCTGAAATTTTATGATAAGAAATAGGGGTGGTGTGAATCTTAACATTATTACTTTAGTTCCAGTTTGAATGTCGTTATACCTAGTTCATGATGGAAACATCTGAAGTAAGTGAAATGTTAAGTGAAAAGGGCAAGTCCATAGTCCATGTTAGTTATTGATAATTACAAGTATAACTTCCATAAAATGCTTGCCAATAATATCAAACGTTGGCAGTATGTAAAAAAAAGTTGCAAAGCAGTTGTTAAAACTTTAAATATTTGTGACAGTGTAGTCGAATGTTGTCATAACCATACCCATGAAAGTTTATCAAAAACATTGTTAAACCGGCAAAAATTAAGTAAAATCGTTTTCATCGTTCTTGGCGTGTGCGTGTAAAAACACTTGTAATAAGTTTTTGCATCTGTCTTTCCTTGTCTAAGCTCGATTCGTTTACCTCCTCCAGTGGCGGAGCAAAATGTAGCATGTCAAACCAAATAATAGTTATAAAAAAAAATTATAAATTATTTTTCATTAAATTTCTAATAACGGAATATACGTATAAATTGCGAAGAAATATTTTTCTAGCTTGCAGTACAATAGGACAGGATATAACGAAAAGTACATTTTAAAAGGATTTTGAAATATATCCAAAAAAGTGTTAATTATTTAACCCACTTTAATTAAAAAATGATACAGATTTTTTAAGTTTTAAGCACTGTAGCGAATTCTGAACTGCTACAACGTACTGACCTTGATTAATTAGTTAATCAGTCAGCGTCTTCACTGGAACTGTCTCTATCATTGGAATGTTCCGCCAAATCGATGATAATTTTACTTTTATTTTGTTCATATGTGGCCATTTTTGTCCAGTCGTCCTGAATTAATTTTTCAGTATGGTTAACACAACTAGCCCACACTGCAGGTGTTGCCTCAGCTAATGCATCGCCCCAAACTAATTTCACTGTTTCATTTCCACGTCCATGTTCTCCAATATGACGATCATAGTATTGTTTAGAAATGCCCCAGACCAACTCAATCAGATTATATGGACAGTGATATGGAGGCAATCTCAAAACCTGATGCCCACGTTCTTGGAGTAGCTCGTCTATAACGTACCTGGTATTTTGTGGTTTATTCTGGTGACACAGACTCAATAGCTCTGTCTTGCCCGAATCGTCGTCAAAAATTATTTTTTTCGCTCGTAACCATTCTTGCAAGTCCGATTTTTTCCGACTGGTATTCGGTAACTTTTCTATTAAAGAGCTATGGTATGCGGCATTATTCATAATAATTAGAGATGGTTGCTAGAACATTGGTATCAGCGTTTCGGAGACCCAATTTTTAAAAGACTCTTTATCCATAGAATCATTATGGTCTGCACCATTCGATTTCGTAGAAAACAATAATCCAGCATCTTTAACAAATCCTTGCCTACTTCCGGCATGTAAAACAACAAAGCGTTTACCTGTATTTTCGTGCCCTTTTCTGATGCTTTTCACACAGTCATCTTGCCAAGTACGTTTATATGCCCCTTTTAGGAATATCCATGTTTCATCTAAAAAAACGAACTGAAGTAAGCTTGGACTTAAAAAACTTCTTATACAATGCCTCAAAAAATACAGTCGTTTGGTGACAGTACATGGTTTCTCACATAGCACTCGTCTACTATTGTCTAGTTTGTAGGAAAACCCACAATTTTTCATAAGACGCCACAAACTTGTATCAGAACCATCATAGAGATGCTTGTTTGTTAATTGTGTATTTAGAACTTTAATTGTAACGTGCTCTCCTTTTGCTTTCATGCCATACAGTACATTTCTAATCTCTCCTTTAATAGTATGGCTGACATCATTATTCTTTTTTTTTTTGTACATTACGTGACTCTCCTGGTGTAGTAAGAGCTGCCCCTGTCTTGTATTCACTGTTTATTCTTGTCACTGTGCGAAGACTGATTTTCCAAGCGTCCGCTACTCGTTCATGTACCAATGACAACGAAAGAAAAGGTCCGTTGTTTTCTTTTTCTTTTTTAAAATACTCCAATAATTAAACTACACATTGTCGCATTTCTCCTGTTATCGTTTTTCACGGCATTTCTTTATTTAATAGAACACTTTGTTATTTATAAAAAAAATAATAATTAAGACTGTTCGGAACAAATTCCAACAATGACTGACTAAAATCGACTAAAACAACATAAAATATCAATGGTAATTGCTACAATTATAAACCTATTAGCCAGCTCATTCAAGAACAATGTCACAAGTCATTATTGCAATGGGTATCGGAAGAGAGAGAGAGAGTTAATTTATAATAAACTGGAATTTTTAAGGTGTCAAAAGTATTATTTTATGTAATGGAATTCCACACATTAAGAGCTCAAACTATTATTTAATTAAACTGTTTACTTATAAAAACTATTTTATGAGCTACTTCAAACCTGCACAAATCAGGGTAACATGTTAAAAAAAACACGTCACTGCCGGATATCTGTATTCGTAAAGAGGCCGAACTTATCACCGACACCGTATAGGCCAAACGCATCGGTGTTATTGCTACAATACTGGGAGACGTGAGTGGTCTCTTCATTCCCTTCTCATCGCACTCTACCATGACGAACGTGACTCGCACAATTGAATTACGCATCTGTGTATCAGAGAGAGACGAATATTAAAAATTCCGTAGTAGCTTATTTCAGGCACACGCCAAGAACGATGAAAACGAGTATAATACTGTTAAGAGGAAGGCAATGGATGATTTGTGTGAAAAACCATTGAAGTTTATACACAGCAAAATTAAACAAATAGGCACTAAAATCTTACTGTGGAAGATGTCCGTTTGATTAGAAAAATTATTTATAATGGCAGAAAACAAGTTATTCCCAAAATTCCGAAATGCGCACAGGAAGTACATGACTCGGTAAACTCCGTGGAATTGACAACCAACCAAAAAGAACAATTTTTATTAAAAAATAATCCAGTAAAAAAATTTGTTGCTTTTTCTTGTGTATCTAACTTAATATTTTTAAGTAAATTAGAAACAATTTATGTTGATGGAACTTTTGAATACTGCACTAAATTTTTAATTCAACTATTTACATTTCACGGATTCGAAAATGGACACTATGTGCCGTTGGCATTCTTATTGCTTTCAAATAAGTTAACAAACTTATATGTGACTTCCTTAAATTGTTTAAGGAAGGAGTGTCAAAAATTGAACTTAAATTTTAGTCCCAAGTTTATGTATTCCGATTTCGAAAAAGCGATCCATGCAGCTGTAAGTGAAATAAAAGGTTGTGTATTTCATCTGCGAAAATAAAAGGATGTAGGTTTCATCTCGGACAATCATGGTGGAGAAAAATTTAAAAAGTTTGTCTGGCTACTGAGTATTCAAACGACAATGAAGTCGGACAATACAATAAAAATACGTTTGGTCTACCTTTCCTAGATCCATCAGAAGTAAGTGAGTGTTTGGCTTTAAACTTTGGTAAAATATTACCAGCACAACACCAAGCCGTACAACAATTTTCTGACTACTTGGTGGACAACTACATTTCTGAAGAGGCAGACTTCCCTCCTGAGGTGTGGGCGGAAAACAGTTCATCACTTGAGCGCACAACCATTGCCTGTAAAAGTTTCCATTCTGAATTTAATTTGTTATTTTACAATCCGCACCCTAATGTATTTCAATTTCAAAATAGCGGAACTAAAGCAAAATAGAATTAGTAGATTTGATTTTGTCAAATATATTTTATTTAGATTTCTAGCTAAATAAATGTCTCGTTTTAATTTATATTTGTTAAATTTTGTAATGGTAGAGAATATCCCGTATTATGTTAGTTTTTACAATTGTATTGCTTTCTTATTATACCTATATTTTAGAATGGGCACTAAAATTATTTCAGTTATTTTTAAAAACAATTCAAAATTTCTAATATAATTTCTGAATAAATCACTAACATTTTTCAAAATAAATACCAGAAATCAGCGCGCTAATACCCAGCCAAATAACGAAAAAAATGGAAAACATAATATTAAGTTGTGAGATAAATAGAAATGAAACTAGTGGAGATGGTAAATTTAGCGACAGAACCCATAATATTCATTTCATTCATCAGAAGAATTCAACGGTGAGGAAAATATTGACTTTTTATCCTGCATTTCACAAATTGAACAGGTTATTGATGAATTCAATACAAGATTTGAAAAAATTGAAAGTGTCAAAAGCAGTGTACTACTTTATAATAACCCTCTTGAAGCAACCCATCGAGCAAATAGACAAAATAGTGAATGTAAAGGTAGTGGGGGCAAAGATATTGTTAGACAGGAAGTGTGATCTTTAGAGGCCACATTAAACAAGGAAAGAGAGTCTCTCTCCTTGTTTGACATCAAATTTAGTTGGGTTATGTTATTGTTTGACCCACAATCACATGCAATCTTATTTATATTGAAGTTTTTTAACCATTGTGTCGCATTTTAGACTATTATCGTTAATAATTAATTAAAACTTTCTCGTCTAAGACACATTTTGACAAATATTATATAGCTACTGTTAATAAGTGTCGGAAAATTTAAATTTGGCGCATTCGCATTTCCGGATATGTCCGCCATCAGAGGCCACTTTTTTGGTCTCCTTTTCATAAGCATTAGATTCCCTCTTTTGTCTTTTTGCTCGATGAAGCAACCACTGATGATCAACCACATAACTTACAGCTTGAGTTATGTGATCTTCAAGCAGACATGTTCCTAATCACCAGACAAGTAAAGGGACCTAAATTTTTCAAATTACTGTCAAAGGAGAAATTCCCAAACCTGCGAGATATTGGACTGAAATTGACGTCAATGTTCGGAAGCACATATACATGTGAAAGTGCCTTTTCTTCCATGAAATAAATAAAAAATAAACACAGAAGCAACCTTACCAATTCTTCCTTACGTCATCTTATGAGAGTGTCTACAACTGAACTGGAAGTGGACATTTCTTCATTGGTGGATGAAGCCAATCGACCACAGTCCTCACACTAATTGGATACATCTTTTTCGTTGCTTTTGCAATGTTTGTCTTGATTATTGAAAATCAAAAGTGTTATCAATAAATTTTCCGTTTATAAAGAAATGTAGTTGTTAAGCAATAAAAGAAATAATACTCTTTTTTGTTTTAAATATTTTTATACCTCACTATTTTGTTATTACTTGCAACAAAATTATATAATATGGCCCGCGACAACATCAAAGGTTTTAGTTTTGGCCCTTGAGGTATTGCAAGTTGGACACCCCTGTTCTAAAGGCTCCAAAGATTAGTCGTAGAGGTATGGTTTGAATAACATCCAATTTTTTTAGTTGATTTTTATTTGCTGTTTTATAACCGATGCATCTGTAGTCGAGTTTGCTTCTTATTATTGTCTGATATAAATTTAAAAGAATTTGGCATCTGAACCCCATCTTTAATGGGATTAAACTCTTATTAAGTTTATTCTTTGTTGACAGGATTTGATCAAATTGTTGATGTGTGAAATCCATCGAGTCAAATATTACACCCAAAAATTTGATTCCGCGGAGTAGTTTCAGAAAATGACCATTAAGATACAAGTTTAAATTGTATTCTGCTTTTCTTTTGTCAAACATTATTACTTTAGTCTTCTAAGTTGAAAAAATGAAACCAGTCTCTAAAGACCACATTTCTAAACTCCTTAATGTTCTCTGTAAAATTTGCGTAGCTTATTCTAAATTTTTACTTTTAAAGTAGGTATATAACTAGATCATCAGCAAATAGATAAGCTTTTACGGGAAGCTTTATGTTGTTTGTTATGTTATTTATTGCGATTAAGAATAATAGTGGACTTAGGCCGATCGTTGAGAAATTCCATTATGAAATGATTTCGATGTTGACATAAATCCAATCGTTTTTAATTGCACTGACCTGTTTTGAAGAAAGTTTTTGGTTTTTGGAAAGCGAGAAAGTTACCATCTATTTTCCAGTTTTTATAATTTTCAGGATTTTATGTATCCATGTTATGTCGAAAGCTTTTTTGATGTCGAAAAATATTGCGATTACTTTTTGTTGATCTGTAAATGCGTTATAAATTTCGGATTCTAGTGCAACAATATTATCATCTGTCGATCTGTCTTAACGGTATTCGCTTTGTATTGAAGTAAAAAGTTCTTTCTTTTTCAAGTGCCATTTTAATCTTATACTCAATATCCCCTCCATTGCTTTGCAAATGTTACTGGTGAGAGGTGTTACTGGTGAGAGATGGTATTTTGTTTGTTTCAAAGAAGTTTTTATTTTGATATTCCACCAGGGTAAAGGTGTTTTTGTGGTAGCTTTAGTTTTTCCAATCGCTTCTCTGGCTGAATCTATTAGGATATTATTCAAATGTGTTACTGTGCTGTCTATATGTTCTAATATTTGAAAGTCGAAAGAAAATGCAAAAAAGTATTTTTGAAGTGTGTATATTTTAGGCAATTCCTAGCTGAGCGCTTTCGGCTTTACAAAGCCATCATCAGAGCTATGCTACAATAAAATGTTCTAATAAGTACTAATTGGTAAAGATTGTAATTTTTAACTTACGTCAATTTTTAAATACCACTACAAAGGAGAGATCTCATTTCCTTAAGTTTCACAATTATGATTTTGTAGGAGTTGGAATTTTTAAAACATATAAAAAACATATAAAAGGTCGACACTGGACGTCACAAACACGTTAAAAAAAAAAAAAATTGAAAAATTTTTTGTCATGGTACGGGTTTAAGACCCGACCATCTATTGATGTGAGGACGTAGACTGAATAGAACTAGTGAAATCAAATGTCGGTCCTTTTAAACGATTTTTCAAAAGTGACAGGTGACAAATGTCATATATAGGAAATAGAGATTGTTTTTTTAAATTCTTACAAAATTATTTAGTAGTTTGGAATTACTACTAGTCATCAAAGACTTTCTAAAAATTAAGTTTTTAAAATTAAATTTTATGTGTTCATCACATCATACAGAATGACATTAATTTGTAAATTCACTCAAGTCATTGCTCAAGGTCAATGTATGTTCAATCTGACAGCTATCCTTAAGGAACAAGGGCTCAAATTGTTCAACAACACTATAAAGAAGAAACCTGGTATTAATGTTATGTTATCTGATACTTAAGTGTATTAAGAATTGTGTGTCTTGATGGAAAATTGTAAGAACTTTGCATAAACAATTTTTTTTTTTTTAAGAATGTATTTTCATGTTTCAATTAAGAACAACTGTCAAATGAATTACAAAATGTTGTAAATTTTAATAAAGTTTAAAATTTGTTTAAAAATAAAAGTATGAAAATATATAACAAGATTGCATGAGGTCACCCTTCTTCCTCTAAAGTCTCCCATAATAATTTAAAAAGAGGTTTATAGTTGCAATTGAGGTTGATTTGTGTGTTTAAGCAACAATCAGGGTTTATTTTCATTTCTTTGGATATCTCTAGATCTTCCAAGAGATTCATGAGTCTAAAGTTTTTATTAGGAATGTTGTGTAAAATTTTACTGTTTTCAGAAGGAGAAAAAGAATGATTATTAAATTTAATGTGATATCCAAAGTTTGATTTTTCTGGGTTATTGAGGTGTTCTTTGATTCTTTGATTCAGAGTTCTCATTGTTCTACCTACATAAGTCATATTACAGTCACCACAGGACAGCTTGTAAATACCACTTCTGTTTAGTTTGTCAACTTTGTCTTTGGTCTTGCTGAAGATGGACTTGATGTTATATTTGGTTTTAAAGGATATGTTTAAGTCATTAAATTTATTAACAAGTACTCTTGAAATTTTTTCTGAAATTGGTCCTAAGTAAGTTAAGGATCTATATATGGAAGTAGTGTTGGATTTGTTATCAACATTAAAAGCTTGGTTTAGTCTCTTTTTGAGTATAGATTTTCTAATGACTTTATCAACAGTAGTAGAAGGAAAACCATTGTTGTTTGCTATCTGTTTAACGATGGAGATTTCTTTATTGTAATTTTCTTGAGACATAGGGATATTAAGAAGTCTGTGGACATAACATTGAATAGCTGCCATCTTGTGTTGAAAAGGATGATTTGATGATGTTGGTATCATATGGTCAGTTTGAGTAGGTTTTCTGAATATTGAAAATTCTAGTGTAGGCAAGGAAGAAAAGGAGGAAGTATTCTTTTTGATAGTTGGGTCTAAAAAGTTGATAATGTTGTTGCTTTCTACTTCTAAGGTAAAATTAATTGCAGGATGTAGATTATTAATTATTGACAAAATATTGTGAGGTTCTGAAGGTGGGCCTTCTATAAAGGCTAAAATGTCATCCACATATCTGTACCATAGGATTATTTGTGGTTGAGAATGAACAAAGTTAGTTTCGAGAGAGTCTAGAAAAAGATCTGCAAGTAGAGGAGATAAAGGATTTCCCATTGCTAAACCCTCTGGTTGTCTATAAATTTTATTGTTAAAGATAAAGAAATCTTGGGAAAGGCAAAATTGGAGTAAAGAAGTAATTTGTGAACATTTATTTTGGTCAATGTTTTTTCTTTGTAGAAGGTTATTGATGATTGGAATGGTGTCTAATCTGGGAACATTGGTGAACAGATTTGTTACATCGAAGGAGACCATAGTGAAGTTATTCGGAAGAGTATGTGAAGAAATTTTGGAGATTAAATCTAAAGTGTTGGCAATAGTATATTTGGGAGTGTAATTAAGTAGATCTAGTAGAAGAGTGTTGATAAATTTTGCTAGTGAAGCTAGTGGGGTATTGACAAAACTAACTACAGGTCTTATTGGAACATTAGCTTTATGAATTTTAGGGAGACCATAAAGTCTTGGTATTAAAGGATTGCTAGAAATGAAAGTTTTGGGGTTAGTTCCAAGTTCTTGAAACAAATTAGTTGCATTAGAAATGTTTGATTTTAGATCATTTATAAGTTTATTCATTGGGTTCTTGTTAAGTGGAATAAATGAGTTGTTGGATAGAAAAGATTCTACTTTGTTAACATAATCACTATTGTACATGATTAGAAGACAGTTTCCTTTGTCAGCTTTTGTTATTATAAGTTTATGAGTTTTAATTTTATTAGAAATAGATTTAACCAGTTTAAATTGTGTATGAAAAGTTGACATAACCTTATTGTTAGAATAGTATTTTTGATAAGACTTTTCAACACAATTTAAACTGGTTAAATCTATTTCTAATAAAATTAAAACTCATAAACTTATAATAACAAAAGCTGACAAAGGAAACTGTCTTCTAATCATGTACAATAGTGATTATGTTAACAAAGTAGAATCTTTTCTATCCAACAACTCATTTATTTCACTTAACAAGAACCCAATGAATAAACTTATAAATGATCTAAAATCAAACATTTCTAATGCAACTAATTTGTTTCAAGAACTTGGAACTAACCCCAAAACTTTCATTTCTAGCAATCCTTTAATACCAAGACTTTATGGTCTCCCTAAAATTCATAAAGCTAATGTTCCAATAAGACCTGTAGTTAGTTTTGTCAATACCCCACTAGCTTCACTAGCAAAATTTATCAACACTCTTCTACTAGATCTACTTAATTACACTCCCAAATATACTATTGCCAACACTTTAGATTTAATCTCCAAAATTTCTTCACATACTCTTCCGAATAACTTCACTATGGTCTCCTTCGATGTAACAAATCTGTTCACCAATGTTCCCAGATTAGACACCATTCCAATCATCAATAACCTTCTACAAAGAAAAAACATTGACCAAAATAAATGTTCACAAATTACTTCTTTACTCCAATTTTGCCTTTCCCAAGATTTCTTTATCTTTAACAATAAAATTTATAGACAACCAGAGGGTTTAGCAATGGGAAATCCTTTATCTCCTCTACTTGCAGATCTTTTTCTAGACTCTCTCGAAACTAACTTTGTTCATTCTCAACCACAAATAATCCTATGGTACAGATATGTGGATGACATTTTAGCCTTTATAGAAGGCCCACCTTCAGAACCTCACAATATTTTGTCAATAATTAATAATCTACATCCTGCAATTAATTTTACCTTAGAAGTAGAAAGCAACAACATTATCAACTTTTTAGACCTAACTATCAAAAAGAATACTTCCTCCTTTTCTTCCTTGCCTACACTAGAATTTTCAATATTCAGAAAACCTACTCAAACTGACCATATGATACCAACATCATCAAATCATCCTTTTCAACACAAGATGGCAGCTATTCAATGTTATGTCCACAGACTTCTTAATATCCCTATGTCTCAAGAAAATTACAATAAAGAAATCTCCATCATTAAACAGATAGCAAACAACAATGGTTTTCCTTCTACTACTGTTGATAAAGTCATTAGAAAATCTATACTCAAAAAGAGACTAAACCAAGCTTTTAATGTTGATAACAAATCCAACACTACTTCCATATATAGATCCTTAACTTACTTAGGACCAATTTCAGAAAAAATTTCAAGAGTACTTGTTAATAAAATTAATGACTTAAACATATCCTTTAAAACCAAATATAACATCAAGTCCATCTTCAGCAAGACCAAAGACAAAGTTGACAAACTAAACAGAAGTGGTATTTACAAGCTGTCCTGTGGTGACTGTAATATGACTTATGTAGGTAGAACAATGAGAACTCTGAATCAAAGAATCAAAGAACACCTCAATAACCCAGAAAAATCAAACTTTGGATATCACATTAAATTTAATAATCATTCTTTTTCTCCTTCTGAAAACAGTAAAATTTTACACAACATTCCTAATAAAAACTTTAGACTCATGAATCTCTTGGAAGATCTAGAGATATCCAAAGAAATGAAAATAAACCCTGATTGTTGCTTAAACACACAAATCAACCTCAATTGCAACTATAAACCTCTTTTTAAATTATTATGGGAGACTTTAGAGGAAGAAGGGTGACCTCATGCAATCTTGTTATATATTTTCATACTTTTATTTTTAAACAAATTTTAAACTTTATTAAAATTTACAACATTTTGTAATTCATTTGACAGTTGTTCTTAATTGAAACATGAAAATACATTCTTAAAAAAAAAAAAAAAAATTTTTATGCAAAGTTCTTACAATTTTCCATCAAGACACACAATTCTTAATACACTTAAGTATCAGATAACATAACATTAATACCAGGTTTCTTCTTTATAGTGTTGTTGAACAATTTGAGCCCTTGTTCCTTAAGGATAGCGGTCAGATTGAACATACATTGACCTTGAGCAATGACTTGAGTGAATTTACAAATTAATGTCATTCTGTATGATGTGATGAACACATAAAATTTAATTTTAAAAACTTAATTTTTAGAAAGTCTTTGATGACTAGTAGTAATTCCAAACTACTAAATAATTTTGTAAGAATTTAAAAAAACAATCTCTATTTCCTATATATGACATTTGTCACCTGTCACTTTTGAAAAATCGTTTAAAAGGACCGACATTTGATTTCACTAGTTCTATTCAGTCTACGTCCTCACATCAATAGATGGTCGGGTCTTAAACCCGTACCATGACAAAAAATTTTTCAATTTTTTTTTTTTTTTTAACGTGTTTGTGACGTCCAGTGTCGACCTTTTATATGTTTTTTATATGTTTTAAAAATTCCAACTCCTACAAAATCATAATTGTGAAACTTAAAGAAATGAGATCTCTCCTTTGTAGTGGTATTTAAAAAATTGACGTAAGTTAAAAATTACAATCTTTACCAATTAGTACTTATTAGAACATTTTATTGTAGCATAGCTCTGATGATGGCTTTGTAAAGCCGAAAGCGCTCAGCTAGGAATTGCCTAAAATATACACACTTCAAAAATACTTTTTTGCATTTTCTTTCGACTTGTCATAAGTGTGTACAAAAAATATCAGTCTTTTGATTATTAATATTTGAAAGTTTTTTATTCGTTTAGTTAGTAAAAGTAAATTTGGGATATGATTATTAATTGTTGGAGCAACAAATACTTGACGCCTAAAGCTTAATATATTATTGTATTCAGATTCAATCATGCTAACTTTGAAAAATGTTATTTCAGGCACTGCAATACGCTCCAATTTTTTGAGCTCTTCTTTGATAATAATGTTTGGAATACTGAGACATATATTTGATATCACTACTTGGCTCGCAGGAGTAATTATTCTTCTAATTTATATGTCGTTTCCTTGTATTGAAACGGATTCGACGAAGTTCCTATTGCTGTTATGTATTCGTATATTTTATATCCGGTACTGATGATAAAACAATTGCTTGTTCTTTGGATGGAAAGTTAAATTTGCTTACGGCATTAGAGTAGGTTAATGTTGAAGAAGGGTTGGTGCTAAAGATGTTAATAATGGTTTGGTAATTACTGTGCCAGTTTTTAAATTGTTATCCATTTTTGATTTTTATTTTGCTCATTTAATAGTATTAATACTACAGCCGCTACTAACCTAAGGTAATGAAGCTGGCTTATCGACGTTTTTGTTTCAAATAAAAATAGATCTTTTGTTGTTTAGTTTTTAATATTATCCTTTAAATGGTTTTATGTGGATCAAATTAAAATTGTTCTTACAATTTTTCTCTTCTTAATTAGAAAACACTTTAATTTCACTCTTAGTACAAACTTATCTTTAAATTTTTAGTATAACCCAACAAAAAACCCGTTTTTTTCGGAGCTGAAATTTATCGACACGTTACTAATTAGTACCTTCTTTCTTCTTCTTACGGTGGCTTATTCTTAAGGACGTTGGTTATTACCTTTGCACATTTATTCTTATTTGTAGAAGCCCTGAATAGTTCTATGGAGGTCATGTTCGTCCATTGCTGTAGGTTTTTAAGCCAAGAGTCTTCTTCCTGGTCCTCTTTTGCTATTGACTTTGCCTTCGATTATAAGTTGGAGCAGTTCATACTTTTGATTTCCTATAATGTGACCAAAATATATTGTTTTCCAATTTTTTATTATAAGCATAACCTCTCTTTCCTTATTTATCCCTCGCAAGACTTCCGCATTTGTCGTATGGCTCATGTAGGATATTCTAAGTATTTTACGGTAACACGAGAGTTCGAATGCTTGGATTCTTTTTTGTGTTGCTTCTGTCATTATCCAGGCTTCAACACCATAGAGCAAGGTGGAGAAAACATAGCACTTAAGTATTCTAGTTCTCAATGAGATGCCCAGCTGGCGGTTGCATAGAACTTTTTGCATTTTGTAAAACATTGTACGTACCTTTTCCAGGCGTATTTTTATCTCTAGTGAGTGGTCCCAAGTTTCATCAAGATTACTTCCAAGGTACGTTGTTCTTGTTACTCTTTCCAGATCTGTTCCATCGACATTGACCTCCACCCTTCTGTTTTGGTGCTTGCTGATGACCATCATTTTTGTCTTCTTTGTATTAAATTTCATTCCAAATTCTCTACAGACTGTCGTTACTCGGTCCATTAAGCGTTGCAGGGGTTCCGCATTATCTGCCAGTATGACAGTGTCATCAGCATATCGCAGGTTATTTATACATTGCCCGTTTATAATTATACCATCCGAGGTGCCTTCCAAAGATTTCTGAAATATCTTCTCAGAATAAACATTGAACAGCAAATGTGATAGGACACATCCCTGTCTCACTCCCTTTTTGATATTGATTTTTCCAGATGTTTCGCTTTTTATTCTGATTTTAGCCTTTTGTTCTTGGCAGAGGTTTGAAATTGATCCTTAAGTCTTTATCGTCGATATTACATGACCTTAAAATATCTATTAGTTTATCATGTTTCACCAGGTCAAACGCCTTCTGAAAGTCTATAAAACACAAGTATACATCAGAATCGACATCTCTACATCTTTTAACTAGCACACATATTGAAAAAAGAGCTTCTCTTGTTCCGAACCCATTCTTAAAACCAAACTGATTTTGACCAGTGTGTTCGTCTAGTTTATTGTATACTCTATTCTATTCTATTATATACTCTGTGTATTACTCAAAGGAAAAGATTCAAATATGATTCATCAGGCTAATAATCCTATAGTCTTCACATTTCTTGGAGTTTCTCTTCTTTGGTAGTGGTATAAACACCGATGTCAGCCAATCATTTAGTATTATGCCTGTTTTGTATATTTGGTTAAATATATCTTCCATTACTTCGATGTGTTCGTCTAGTAATATCTTTATTATTTCAATTGGGATATTATTATTCCCAACAGCTTTTCCGTTCTTTTTCTGATTTGTCGCTTTGATAATTATTTGCTTTGTGATATAAGGTACAGTCGATGCCTCCTGCATGTAAGTGTTCGTCCTCTCTCGGTCTTGAAACATCTCTTCCACGTATTCTCTCCATCTACCTATTTGATCTTCTATGTTCAGTAGCAGATTCCCATGTTTATCTTCGATGAAAGACGTAGGAGTTTGTTTAAATATTCCAGCAGCTTCTTTTCCTTTTTTATGTAGATTAAAAGTATCATGTCTTTGTTCCAACTCTTCAATTTCTTGGCATCTTTCACTTAGCCAGATTTCTTTGACTTGTTGGATCTTTATTCTGATATTCTTGTGTATTTGCTTGTATGTTGTTTTATTTTTACCTCTGTATTTTCTTCTTTCGTCTATCATGTTTAAAATTTTTTCTGTCATCCATGGTTTGTTCTTTTTTCGTGTATCTTGTTTAAGGTAGTCCTTCTGTTACTCTTGTAAGTGTTTTCTCAATATAGTGCCAGTCTTACTTGGGAGTTTGTGTCGATTGTACCGTTCTGTTACTGAAATGTCTATGTATTTCTTCCCGTATTTTATTACTAGTGGATTCTTCTTTAAGCTTATCTGGGTTAATAGCTATTATCTATTATTACCTTTTTTTCAAGTCTCTTAAAATTAACAACAAAGTTATTTTTATTAACTAATGGATAACAAGGCTAATGGATTTTGACAAGAGCTGTGACCTTTTAAATAACAGGTAAACTTGTGTACTAAAAATCGCATGACTCACAGCTCTTGTCAAAATCCATTACCTTTAACTAATTTTATTTGCTGCAGATCATTATGGCTCCAAAATATTTTTGCTGCAGATCCCATTGTATATTGTTTGAATTTTTTTTTGTTGTTTTTTTATATTAAAACTTTATATTTAAACATTATTTTAATTTTAACTTTTACAATAGTCTTAGCAGCAAACAAAATTATAATTACATCAGTGCATTTAAAAAAGTATAATGTCTTTTGTAACTGTTAGGTACTTCAAATTAAGGGGCCCATCTTTAGCTAACATAAACAAGAGGAGCACAAAGAACATAAGAGTCTTAAAAGTGAGTGTTTGTGGCTCTCTGTAGAACACTAGAATATGAATTTAATGTTCCTTAGTGTGAGATTTCTTTACTTTGTTAGAAAGGAAGCAGATTTTCTAAATAACTTTTAGTTGGCTGCAATTATAACAGTACACAATAGAGTATATACTTAAAAAAAATAAGGAAAATAAACTGCATTAAGGGAAAGGCTGTAGTTAGATGAAAATTAAATAAGATTGAAAGGATATAAAAGAGAGGTAACAGTTTTAATTCATATAAAATGAGTTTATTACAATATAAAATATCATGTAACATAACAAAAATAAAAAACCCACCTAAAACAAGAAATAAGACCAATGCTATTTCTTACATAACAATATTTGTTTGACGCTTTCTACGCTATCATATGCCTGTCGAAAGTCTATGAGAATATTGTGTATTGGTCTGTTATACTTCCATCCCTTTTCTAGAAGTTGTCTTATCGTTGCTGATCAGTTGCTGATCAGATCAGTAACAGCTGATCTATTGTTGATATGTTTGCCCTAAACCCGGCTTAATATTCGGCTAGGACATTTTCAGCATAAGGGATTAGTCTACTAAGAATGAAGTTTGAGAGGGTTTTATATGCCGTGTTTAGGAGTGAAATTCCTCTATAATTCACGCCTTTTGTTTATCCTTTTTTTTGTGGATGGGCCCTATTATGTTTTCCTTTCACCGTGCTGCTATCCTTTCTTCTAACCATATGTGCGTTATTAGTTGGTGGATTTGGCGATGCAGTGCGTCTTCCTCATATTTCAGAAGTTCTGCTAGTATCTCATCCGTACCCGGCGCTTTATGATTTTTCAGTTTATTTAAGCATTTTGGGTTTCTTCAAAGGAGGGATTTTTGACGAGCATGTCCGCTATAATATAGATCTCTTCTTTGTGCTGTTCTTCCTGTGTGATGTTTAGAAGGTCCGTAAAATACTTTTTTCATTCTTCAGTTACTTCTTTACCATCGATTATTATACGGCCTTGATTGTCACTCAGTGTATGGATGGAATTGGTTCTATTTCTGCTTTTCTCAGAAAAAATTGCTTTATAGAATTCTCTGGAGACTGGTTTGAGTCAGTCTCTCTCCATAGCTTCATATTTTTGTTGTTCATAGTTTCTTTTCTTTGTGCGTATTATTTTTCTTGTTTCTTTTCGGCAGTCGGTAGTATTCCTTTTTACTTTGGTCTGTTTGCAGTTGTATCCAATTCTTCCTTACTGTTTGTCTTTTTTCAGCTGTTTCCGACATTCCTCGTCATACCACGTTTTTGCTCTCTTCTGCCTACTTCTTCCAAAGATCTTGACCGCTGTCTTGGTTATTACTTCGGCAATCGGTTCCCATAGCTATTCTATATCATTGTATTCTCTTTCAGAGTTCAAGGTTTGTTTAAGTTGTTCTCTATAGTTTTGTTGTTTCTCTGCATTGTGTATTTCGTCCATGTTCCATTGTGGGTTTATTGTTGTTTTATTGTATTTGTGGCTAGATATTCTGGATTTGACTTTTGCTCTGACTAAGTAATGATCTGTTTCTCCGTCTATTCCTCTCAGGCTTCTTACGTCTATAATATTTTTACCATGACGGGCATCTACAATGATGTGGTCAATTTGGTTGCGCGTAATATGGTCGTTTGAGACCCAGGTTTGCTTATGGACGTCTTTATGCGGAAACATGGTTGACTTTATTAGCATATTATTAGCTGCTGCAGTTTCTGTGAGTCTTAAACCTTTGTCGTTGGATATATTTTGTAGGCTGTGTTTAACTATTGTGGAGTATAGGCTAGGCTATTTTTCTATTTTAGCATTAAATTCCCTGCAGAGTATGCGCATATCATGTTTGGACATCGTATCTATCTCTCTTTCTAGGGCATCGTAGAAGTCATCCTTGATATCTTCATCCTTTTCTTTCGTTGGTGCATGCGCTGAGATAATCGAAATGTTGTATCGTTTTCCCTTTATTCGTATGTAGTACATCCTTTCATTTATAGGTTTAAAATTTAGTATACTCTGTACTAGGTTCTCTCTAATCACAAAGCTCGTTCCAAATTCATCTCTTCAGTTTTTGTTACCGCTGAAAAAGATTGTGGATTGACTTATTTTTATATTTCCATCGTCTGGCCATCTTATTTCTTGGACGGCTGTTATATTCATTCCTATGTTTTCCAGTTGTTCCACAGCATTTATAGTAGCTCCAGGTCTGTACCAACTCTGGACATTCCAAGTTCCAATATTTATAGTCCTTTTACATTGCATTTGTCGTTTTTTGTGTTTATCTGTCTGGTTCCGAGGCAAAGTTGCAGTTTTCATAACTATTTCCTTTTTCCGAGGGTGGGTAGTTAACCCTCCTCCTAACCCTCATCTTTTATTCGGGCTTGGGACCGGCTGCAGTAAGGTGATTTTTGAGCTACTTAATCCAACCGTTCCTCACTCTACCCCAGACAGAATACCAAGTATTTAGAACTAAAGTATGAGACTAGTAACTTACTATAAAAACTTACTATTTAGTTTATTGTATATTTAACCAAAACCACAAAAGTCCAAAAGAAATTAATTAAAGGGAAAATTAAAACTATAAAATAAGATAAAAATAATTCTTAAAAAAGGTGTTAGAATAGGCACAAAGAAATATGTACACTAGAATAGATCTATAACTTTTACAAGTTATTTTTAGTTTCTTGGTTATATAACATAAATCTAATTTTAATGATGATTACTCAAATATTTCCGTGATATTCCTCTACCACAGATACCTAAAATCTGCTTGGTCATAAATACCCAATGGTATTTTTAGCTTTTTCAACTTGTAAAGCAACAATAAATCATCCCAACTCAAATGAAAATGAACAAAACGCACCAAAATTGATTAAGAAGCATTTAATTTGCAAACAAAGTAGGAGGAACTCGACACATCAATCAAAATTTGATAATGATTGTTCGATAACGGGCGTTGCATGTAGGAGTGCTGGCTACATTATTTATACACAAAAATCGCTTCCTCTAACCTACCACGAATATGATACATCGATTCTGTTTCCGACATTTACCGTGCCCTAAAAGAGTGCTACTACCCTTTAGGTAGCTTATCCTTAAGTTAGGCCAGTCCCTGCAATGGCTAAATAATTTTTTTCCTTTTTATTATCTTCCATACCTACTTACTAATTTGATCAAAATTTAATGTAGAAATTAAGAATACATTTAATAATATATCATTTTTCATTTACAATTATTGTCGCATCAACCTCTAAGGTTATTGGCGACATATATACATAAGATAATTTACTTAAAAAATATTAAATTTTGTTAAGTATAGTAATATCTTAAAAAATTTTACCAATTGTTGAATTTTACATTTTTCTCGTGGTACGACGGCACGTAGAAATATTTTAAAATGGCTCAGGGGACAGCTGTATTAAGCTCTGTCAACTTTTTGGTTTAAAAATAATTAATACCCAACTCCAACATAAAGATATGCATAAATATACTTGGGAACGACCTTCACTTCAACAGAAGTCGATTATAGACTATATAATAATGAGACAGAAATCAAAATTTAATTGTTAAGACTGCAGAGTAAAAAGAGGATCTAACTGTGGGACAGATTACTACTTTCTTTTGGCTAATATTTTGGGCCCCTTTAAACAATACTACAAACAGAAACCCGAATGTAAGAAAAACAATACTACACAGTACAAAACGGAGAGATATAAATTGCACCTTTTGTTTCAACGAAGTATTAAACATCTTTTTCAATCCAGATTAGAAAAGAAACTAACTGAGATCGAAAGAAATATGGATGTAGAACAAGAAAACAACAACCTCAAAACGATAATAAAAAAATTTGCTTATGAAGTATTCGGAACAGAGAACAACGACAAAAAACACTACGAACCTCCATGGATGACAGAAAACGTTAAAGAAATGATACAAGAGCTAACAAATAAAACATCTGCCGATAAAGCAATATATCAAAGGAAAAACGTAGCAGTACGCAATCAAATAAAAAAACAAGAAACAATTTCTGGGAACAAAAATATCTTTAAGTTGAAAATTTAATTAGTGGTTATCAGACCACGAAATCATGGAGAACTATGACTAATCTAAAGAAAAACATCTATAACTCCTTAATTAACTAATTAATATAAAAAAGTGGAAAAATCACTATTAAAATTTACTTCAAAAGTCCAGATTGGATAATATGGGAGAGGAATACAGTATGGACAGACAAACAAATAGTAACATTAATACTACTACTAATGAGGTACGTACTGCGTTAATTAAATTGAAAAACGGGCGATATCCAGTAACTGGCAATATAGCTGTAGGGTCCACTCTTAATAGAACCAATAACTTTTCTAATGAATCAATGCGGCCAACAAATCAAAGTACCATCTGAATGGAAAATCGCTCACCAAGTGTCCATCTTTAAAAAGGGTAATCGAAAAGATCCTAACTTCTACAGAGGATTAAGTGTCCTACCTGCTGTCGGGAAATTGTTTGGAAAGATAATAAATGAAAAAATAAAAGATGATGTAGGACATCAAATTAGCGAAAACCAAAGTGCAATTACGCCTGATAGATCTTGCACTGATAACTTGTTTATACTCCAACAATTAATAGAAAAAAGAATAGCGGTTAGTACCGAAGTACATCTAGCCTTCATCAACCTAGAAAAGGCGTATGATATAGTTTCAACACTTAAATTGTGGCAAGCTTTACAACAACTCGGCATTAATTAATACCTTTTGGGAATAATCACAGAAGTATACACGGATAACACTATTTACCTAAAAACGGAAATAGACTATCAAAGCCAATAAAAGTAACTAAATGACTAAGATAAGGATGCAGTATGTCACCCTTACTGTTTAATTTATATATTGAGGCAGCCCTCCAAAATTGGAAAAATCACTGCAAGGGAATGGGAATCCCCATAGGAAATGACGTACTGTTTTCCGTGAACTTTGCGGATGACCAAGTCATCCTAGCTCAAGATTCTTATGATCTACTATTCTTATGATTCTTTAGATGCAAGGTTTGAAGTGCTAAGAGACGAGGGCATGGAAATCAAACAAGTGGAAAAATTTAAATATTTAGGTGCACTCACTGATAAGAACGGCTTGGGAGAAACCGAAATTAAACACCCAATTAATCATGGACGTAAAATTGTACGATGTCTGAACTCCTTATGGTGGGATTGCAACATTCATTTCCAAAAGAAACTAAAAAAGAATAGGGCAAACCATGTTTGAATCAGTTCTTTGTTATGGCTCTAAACTATGGACAATTAATGAAGTAGACCTGAAGAGAAGATTGTTGGTAGTTGAAATAGATTATTTGAGACGAAGTGCTAGAACATCAAGGCTGGCAAGAAAGAACAACGAATCCATAAGAAATAACATGAATACCACAGAAAAGGTCATTGACAGAATAGAAAGAAGATGTTTAAAATGGTTTGGACACCTATTGAGGATCCCTGACGAACGTTGGCCCCAAAAACTTCACAGATAGAAACCCCCTGGAAGCAGAACAACAGGTAGACCTCGACGCTTATGGAATAAAGGAATTAGAAGAGCGATGGAATCGAAAGGTTTGGAGGAGGAGCATGCCTTGGACCGGAAGGATTGGCGGAGGAGAACGGAAAACAGCGATAGTCGTCTCCAAAATGTATTGTATTTACTAGTTGGATCCTGTAATATATATAATTGTCACATAAAGTAGGACTAGTGTAGCCGATTATATGCTCTTTTTTATGTCGGGTATGTCCTAAACGAAGTCGAGTAATACCGACTTGATGAGCTCTGTTGAAAATTTAATTTTTTCACGGTTTTACATATGTTTTCACTTTACGAAGTTTTGAAGGTCCCATTGGTTTTGCCACAAATTTTCAACCTTTACTTTTAACAAATACATTTAAGACATTTAGCATTACATCACTTCAATCGCGGTTTCACTGTTTCTTGCTTGTTGAGCAATGCGGTCCGCTTCTTCGTTTCCTTGAAGTCCAATGTGTAAATGAACCCATTGAAATTGTACAGTATGGTTGCTGTTTTGGATAGAAGCTGAATAATGGTATTGATGAAACTGGGGACATCGGCAATTATAAGAACTTTGGATATATTACCAAATGAGAGCTTGGTAGATGACATATAGCTCGCCAGTATGTATGCAGCTTAAGGATAGTAATTTATACTCAAGTATTATATTTGAAGTAACAACAGCTGCTCTAAGTCTAGTAGATGTTTTAGAAGCATCTATGTATACGATAGAAGTTAGAAAATTTGGTAAGTTTTTTAATAAAGTTATTTTTTTATTAAGGGATGAAAAGTATCGTTCTTTTTAAAGGTATTTAAAGATGTGTTGAATTGAGGAATGTTCATTGTTCAAGGAGGAAGAATTATTATAAAGTTGGAATAGATACTTGGTATAGGAATTTGTAAAGCCATGAGAGTTTGCCTAACTCTCTCGTAGAAATGGTGGTTTCAAATTCCTATTTTCATTATATAAGTTTTTAAACCGGTGAGTAAATATGTTGTATTAAAATAAATTGAATGTTTATTTTTTTTTTTAATTAAATGTTAAGCTCCTGAGAGAACTCACTCAGCCTATCCGTCGAGTTTTTTATCATCGTATTTGAGAGTTCTCTCGTCAGTTTTTTTAACTTTGTATATTTCAATTTAAGAGGACGGTCGGATGTACATGAATGGATTTTGGATAAGAGTGGTATAAATACTTTGAGGTCTTTGGTAGGGGAAAAGAGGGTACAGTAAGATAGAGGGAACAGTAAGACATTTTCCAATATTTGGTACATTTAATTTCGATTGTTGGCACCACCAAAAAATAAATAAGTTGGAGGTATGACTATGACATTAATTTTCTAGAAGCCGTGACAGTTTAAAGCATTTTATTCTTAGTCAATCTCAAGTGTCTATTGTCAAAGTAATTGTTTTGTTTAAAATTCTAAAGTTTATATGAAAAAAACACTATTAACAATAAAATTTTGGTGTTGATTGTAACCGATAATTACATATTTAAGATAACTCTAAAGCATAATATTTTCTTACGCATTAGTTTTAGAAACATTTTAAGTCATTTAACTTACATTTCATATATTGAGTACAGTGGGACATTATATAAGTTATCCCACAGTTCCCTTATAATATTATGTTATTTTTCTTTTGTTAAATAATTTAACTATCTAAACTAGTCATGCTTTATTTGCAGAATAGTGCGTCCCAGAAAAATTGCAAAAATCTTTGGTCGGTTCACGGGCGAACAAATGAGAAAGGCGGTGGTTTTAGTTACAAATGGTATGAAAATACGCTGTGCTACCAGGGAAACAAACTTAAGCTACTAAACTTTGAGCAGATAGGTAAAAAAATACAAAAAAGACGTTACTTGTAGGATAAGTCCTAAATAAAAAGTTAAATAAAGTTTTTCGTCATAGTTAGAAAAAGTTTTTGTTCACTTCATTGTTACTTGCTCAAAGATGTTTTATGCGCTAACTGTATCAGACTGTCGCAGTTTAACCTATGATTTGAACAAAGCTAATAATATTAACTCACCGGACAATTGGGAACAGTCAGGCCAAACATAAGTAGATTGGTACAAAGGATTTCGAAAAAGACATCCAAATTTGACCCAAACTTTGTAGTTTAGCTAGAGCAGCAGAATTTAATCCTGATACTATAAAATTTTTATTTGAAGAACTAGAAAAAAATGTTTAAGATGGTACAAAAATTTCTCAAATAGTCTAAGAATTTATAACTTTGATGAAACGGGGACTTTGACAGTCGCAAACAGTTTAGCTAACGTTGTAACCGAAAAGAGTGTAAAGCAAGTTTCGACAATTCACAAGTGGCGAACGAGGTAAATTAGTTACAACGTGCTGCATCGTAAACGCCTGTGGTAGTGCAGTGCCACCTGTGATGGTATTTTCACGGGTGCATTTTAAAAGTCATATATGTTGGTAGGATTGAATATAACAAGCCATTAGTCATGATATTTGTTGACTACGAAAAATCTTTCGACACAATTAGTCATCAAAAGATGTTAAAAGCCTTAACAGAGTGCCGTATAGATCATCGCTATATAAACATGATAAAATACATCTATCAAAATGGGACAGCAAGCGTGAAACTGGCACATAAAAAGACCAACGTATTTAAAATAAAACGGGGAGTGCGACAGGGAGACACAATTTCGCCAAAATTGTTTACAGCATTATTAGAGCATATGTTTAAGAACGCAAATCTGAGTGAAAAAGGAATTAATGTCAATGGAGAAATGCTTAGTCATTTGAGGTTTGCTGACGATATTGTCCTTTTTGCTGACAGAATCGATGATGCAGTATCGCAACTGGAAAAACTATACCTAGCCTCACTACAAGTTGGATTAAAAATCAACCACAGAAAAACACAGATCATGACAAATCTTGTGATAAGCGAAAAGATTTCAGTAAATGGCATGCATATTGAAGAAACCACCTCTTATAAGTACTTAGGACATGAGATACGCATAGGAAGAGATAATAAAACGTGCGAACTAAGCCGCCGCATAGGACTCACTTGGGTGGCATTCGGCAAGCTGAGCTATGTTCTTAAATCAGAACTGCCTATGTGTCTTAAAAGAAAAGTCTTTAATCAGTGCGTGTTGCCAGTACTTACACATGGTGCAAAGACATTAACACTAACCAAGAAAGTAAGAAATAAAATTTGTTTTACCAAAAGAGCCATGGGACGATCGATGTTAGGCATTTCTCGTAGGGATCGGATCACGAACAAGAAAATAAGACGGAGAACATTAGTGACAGATGCCATAGAAAGAATTATGACCCTTAAGTGGAACTGGGCGGGGCACATAGCTAGAATGTCGGATAACAGATGGACACAGCGAATAATACAGTGGAAACCAAGACAAGAAGTACATCGAAGTAGAGGTCGTTCACCAACAAGATGGTCTGATGACATTAAACGGATCGACAAAAATTGGATGCAAAGAGCACAAAACAGAAATACATGGAAAAGACTGAGGGAGACCTTTATCCAGCAGTATATAGATCCGGGTTAAATGATGATGATGATGATGTTGGTAGGAGCTTCTCCGGGAGCTTAGGACTTGTTACAAAAGGCGGCTGGATGAACACGCATTACTTTATAGAAGTATTGAAAATATGGTTATAATTGTTTTATCAGTAAAAACAATAAAATTAAAATGAAAAAATATTGTATAAAAGAAGCACAAAAACTTACAACATGGGGTTAATCCATTAAATTTTAAACTTCATAAAACATTAAACTTAATTTATTAAAAGTATATATGCAATTAGTCGGTCAGATAGCTCAGCGGGCTGTGCGGCTGCCTCTCATTCGCTTCACTGTCGAATGGTTCAGTGGATGTGGGATCGAGCCCCAGCTCGGTGTACAGAAGACAAAAAGTCTAACGCAGCAGTTTAAAATTTTAGATGAATCTGCGGCTTAGACTAGGATATGCTGGGATCTGATTGGCCTATGGTGGAGCAGTACGGCAAGAGATAAGGGCTTGCGGCTCGGTGATACTCCTCCATAGATCCCTACCGGACGGGCGTAACGCCTAAAAAAACCGGATATATATATATATATATATATATATATATATATATCCGGTTTTTTAGGCGTTACGCCCGTCCGGTAGGGATCTATGGAGGAGGAGGAGGGGATCTATATATATATATATATATATATATTATATATATATATATATATATATATATATATATATATATATGCAATTAAAGTGTTTTCATTTATTTAATTTTACGAAACATATTTCATATTAATTTATTTGGATGTTTGATTTATGTCTATAAATTTATATTTTGTATTATATTTTTTGTTGTTGATAACTATATTTCGTTATAAGTTATAAGAAAAATAAGTACGCGCATCTCGTTCACGCAGACGTTCAGCCATGTTTTAAACGGAAATTTTCAGTAAAAATTTATCTGGTCTGCATTGAAAAATTCAGTAGTAGCGTGTGTTAGCACAGAATAAGATTCTCAGCCTAGAGGATTTTGTTACGTCTTATTTTCAAGCATTTTCAATATTCCTGTGGTATTAGTGTGTTCATTATCTGTCATTTGTGTTCATATATAAATAATATAAATTTTTTGTTTTAGTTTTGTTTTAGTTTTAGGTAAAAAGGTAAAAAAGTTTAAATCGAATTATCAAATGAGTATTGCATTAAAGTTTACTAAATATCACGCTATAATGATGCTTCATAATTTCTTGCTAAAACAAAACTTGAATAAATAAATATAGTGTTCTAACGAACAGATTTTTAAACCAACTGAAATGAAAGAGTTCTATATTAAAATTATTTATGCCAACTTGAACTTTTACGGCGCCATGCAAGGAAAAACATTTTATGTGTACTTGGTGTTAAATAAAACCGCCAACTAACAATTACATAACCTCACAAATCAGATATCGATAAAGACCAATTACACCAAATGTGATTCTCATTCCGAGTCTGTGTTCTGTCAAATACAGAATCTGGGAGTGGGCATTCTGATTGTTTCTTATTCTCTGACTATACATAACAGAATGATGAAGTATTTAACTTGCAATCTCATTATTTATTTTTTTATTTTAAGTTTAGCCAGGAAATTTATATTACTGAATTATAAATATTAGTTTTCGTACGAGAGAATGTAATTATATATACTGCTTAGTTTATCAATATCAGTTTTCTATTTACACACTAATATTTATTTAGGCATACCTTTTCTAAGAAACACCTGACAAATTATGTTTGATACAGAAAACAGATTTAGATGATGCATTCCATAAAAGCATCCTAACCATGCTTCACAAAGACGGGCCTATAAGAGTGCTTGTGGCCTTCAGCTTATTCCACTATAGTTCGATAGACAATCCGGGTCACGTACCACACTTAGCCCTTATTAAGCCCGTATAATAGAAACTGTCTTGGGCGATAGGAAAATAAAAGAGGAGGAGTGCTCGAGGTGGATATTGCAGGTCATATGTGGAAAGTTCACAGTATACTAGGTCAGTGTAACTAATTCTGAAAAATAAGGTGTTGATATTTAATAACATAAACAAGTAATATTATTACCTTATGTATATGAAACAAAGAAAATAGCAATAATGTAATAGATAAAACAATTTTTTTTAATTCCCAAAAAATAATATTTTGGTAGTAACTTTTCAAGATTTCAATATTTTCAGAAATTTTGTTTTTTACTTATACCTAATAATAATTCAGAGTATAAAAGTTTATTTAAAATCCTTTATGAAAGATATATAATTTAAAATCTCTTTCGGGTTACGTGACAGAACGTTTTCGGACTAAAGAGCCCATTATCGGTGTTTTGTTACTAGGTACATGAGTCAAGTCACTAAATACCTGGGTAGTATATTACATAACGAGAGTTATAAAAAGCTTATTACATGTGAGTAACTGAGACGTAATGACTGGCACGTAATAAAAAAAATTTTCTACTCTCTTACTAGTAAATTGTATATTACCTACTATTTGGATGCTAAGTAAATGCATCATAACAGATACTGACACGTAATGACTACACGTAATAAAAAAAAATTACGATTCAGTTTTATAAAAATGTGTAATATCACATAAGCCTCGTAAGTCAGTTGGTCGAGTTACCATGGAAACGAATTAACAGACGTAATTTTGACAGATTAAAAATTATTAATCTGTCAGTGTAAATATAGTGGTAATTTAATTTTTATTTTTATAAACGAAAATAATCGTAGAAAAAGTATAGTACACAACTTGAGTTGTAAGCTTATTACATGCTTGTAAAATTACTGCGCTCGCCGCTACGCGGCTCGCGCGCAACTTTTTTACTCGCATGTAATAAGCTTCTTACAACTCTCGTTATGTAATATACTATTACGCTTCAGTTCTACAAAAATGTGCAATATCATATAAGCCTTGTAGTCAGTTGGTCGAGTTATTACCAGAAAATTCTAGAGGAAGATATAAAAAGTTATATTAGCAATTTATGGATTGGCGTACAACAAATAATGTAACTCAGTTTTCTGAAAAGCTACTCTTGGCCTATTTTGGAGAAATCGCTAAGAAATTTAAACCATCCTCATTATGGGCCATATGAGTCCGCTAGATGCAAAACTTTGTATTTACTGTATAAGTCAAACTGAGTTATTTGCAAAAAACTGATAAATTTTGCAAAAAACCTTAGACATAATAAATGGCACTTTTTTGTGATAGATAAATGCTTTATTAGGTAAAATATAATGATTTTTTTCCTAGAAAAGTTATTGGGTTTGCTAGAAAAGGAAGAAAAATTTGAAAATACCGAGTTTTGCAAGTGAACTATGTAAATACAGATTTATGCAACTAACATTTGAAAATACATGATAATAGTCAACCATTAGCGATATTATTGGGTGTTTTCTAAACCTAGTATGTTAGGAATAAGGAAGAAAGCATGTGGAAGTAAACTTTTAGTGAAATTTATTTTTATCCAAAGTACAAAAGGTATTACAAATTATAATATGTATATATTTATATTAATTCCTAAACTCTAAGTTCCTCTGGGTCCTCATCATCAATATGATCATTTTCTGCAGCACTCTCGTTATTATTTGCTTGTACGCCAGTATCTATAATTTTATAAAATTTGAGATCCGGCTGGTGTCTCCAATTTTCACCAAAATGGTTTCTAAGGAGAGTGCCTATGGACGATTTATCTTCTTTCAATGAACATCCAATCTGTTGTAACTTTGGTTTCAATAAAGAAAACTTTTTTCCCTTTTTTGTATTATAGACTTGCTGAACCCTATGTCAGAACGATAAAATATTTCACCCCTTACCGTAGCCATATAATCTTTGTCCTTAGAAAATATAAATCGTTTCGTTGCATTACATTTAAAATGCCACTGGGAAGGTTTTTTAACAACAACGTCACTCGTCTTTCTCCAGTCTGATATCTGCCAGTCTTTACCAAGTCTCAGCACCTTTGAGTGTTTTCCAATTATGTCTTCATATTCTTTTCTGTTTATTACAACGTTCTTCTTTTTTATCTCCCTTTCTATCATACCGAAAATCCTATCTGGTGGCAAAAAGGAATGACCAACAACAGGAAACGTAAACTCCACTTCCTTGATGTGACCAGGTGCTTCATAAACCAACCAGTAGATTATCATAGACATCATCGTGCTATTTTTGTTCTGTCCACCACATCCATCTGCAAATAGGTGAACTTTTTCGATTTGATTTTTAAAGTTGAATTTTATGAGAGTATCATGTACATCAGAGGCAACAGCATTTGAATCTTTTGGATGTTCAAACTCCAGCCACACATATGGCGTCACATTTGCAGAAGAAAGATGGGATTTCGAATTTTCAGCCACGATGGTGAAATTATAAAAATTTATTTGCTGTGAGAAGTAAGCCGCCTGGTCGGGAAGCACTGACAAAGAAAGATTTTTTTGACAATAAAAAGAAAATATTTGTATGTTATGATTTGATTCATTTTTTAACAAAAAATAAAAGGCTTTAGCTCTTAACGTATGAACTCTCTGCTCTGTTAAAACCTTAACCTTTTCTTCTTCTGAATTTTCTTTTCTCAAAATTTCCTTCGCTCTGAGACACGCAGAACAAGCATCTACTAAGGGAGTGCCGAATGATATGTTGTAGTGTTCATTAAAGTATGTTCGGAAATATGATAACTTATCGAAATGATGTGGATGTCGTTGACAATACATTCTGTAAAGCTTTGTAAAATTCAGATCACATGGTAAATACAATCTAGTCGATCGTCCTCTATTATAATGACTCTCTGCACCGTTCAAACATAAATGTTTGGATAGATAATTTTATTGCATCAAATCTACCTTTTGTTGTATCTTCCCCTCTTCTCTCTTTTGGTATTTCACCCCGGATAACAAACGTTCTTACAACACGCTCTATTCTTTCAGAACTTAAATGAGTTATTCCAAGAAATGCTGTCTTGCATACTCTTAAATGTCCACCCTCTACTGCAGGAACAAAATATTTAATTGAAATTCCATGTAGGTTTGTACCTGATCTCTTGGGCTTTTGACCTTCACAAAATTTCAGCAAACAAATTTCTTGTTTTATTTTGTCAGTTGTTGAATACAGATTATTATGGAAACGCTGAATGTCTCGCAACTTTAAATCTATACAACAATACATTTTCTTTGTATGGTTACAGGTGGGAAAACCGGGTAAATCCTTAGGTTTATGCCTAAACATATTGACAATAAGTCCCAAACCTATCTAGTTAATTGTAGACACCTCTTACCTCTTAAGTTTCATTACATTTCGTTTCCATTTTTCTGTTTGTACAACTCGTTTTCTCCCTTTTCCTTTTTCACAAGGTCTAATATGCACATGAAGATCCATAATGTTAATTATTTGCAATGAACTTGGTGTTTTTAGTACTCAAATAACAAACAGTGAAACCGGTAATGTGAAACCGGTAATGGCGAATGATGGAATAATTGCCATGTGCACATGAGACGTGTCATGTGACTCAAACAATGTAAGCGATTGGCCAATTGCAATTACACAGTTATGCAACTGGCATAGGCTGACAAATACAGAGTTTTGCGTCTGACTCAAGATTTCTAATGCCTTTTTCTTAGTAAATACCTTACTTTGCTGCTGAATTTCTACATCAGCAGATAGCTATAACATGTGACAAATAACTGTCAGTTAAAACTCAATTTTTACAATTTTTTGCAAATACAGAGTTTTGCATCTAGCGGACTCATATATTCTATGCTAAGAAGTGTTATAACTTTGAAAAATAATGTTAATATTGAAAATTACAGACCTTTACATACACTGAAAATACCAATGTTCAATAAAGAACAAACCGTACAGTTTACGTCATCTTACCATTCACCACGTATGATTGAACAACCGTCAAACTCGGATAAGGGTAAAGTTCCAACTAATTGCCAAAATTTTAAAATTAATTATTATAAATGAATGTTTAATTTTAATTGATCATGAATTTTGTTAAAAAAATCAAAGTTACTTGTTAGACTTTTTATTTTTATAAATGAAAATAATCAAAAAAAAGTGTAGTACACAATTTGAGTTTTAAGCTTATTACATGCTTTTAAAATTACTGCTCTCGCCGATACGCAGCTCGCGCGCAACTTTTTTACTCGCATGTAATAAGCTTCTTACAACTCTCGTTATGTAATATACTATTTGCTACTCTCTTACTAGTAAATTGTATATTACCTACTATTTGGATGATAAGTAAATACATCAAAACAGATACTGACAGTTAATAACTAGCTCCTTCTTCTTCATGTACCATGTCCTTTCAGAACGTTGATTGTCATCATAGCTATCTTAATTTTATTCACTGCCATCATAAATAGCATGCTTATATCAACATCATACCAATATCGCAAGTTCTTCAATCATGAGGTTTTTTTTCGTCCTGGACTGCGTTTATCTGCTATTTTTCCTTGTATGAAATTTTGTAGCAACCTATATTTGGAACCTTTCATTACATGTCCGAAATATTTCAGCTTTCTCTGTTTGATACTTTTTATGATCTCAGTAGTCTTGCTGAGACGTTCTAGTATTGTGAAGTTTTGAATCTTCTTTATTCAGGAAACTTTTTAGAGTACAATGTTCTCTCGTTCAATGTTCCAAATCAAATATTCCTTTTCTTTTGTTTGCTAGACCGTCTACATAAGGTCCGTTCGGTTTTTGTTTTTTTCAGCTCTCGTGTCAATGCTTTTTTCTCAGGATAAGATTGTTAGTCTTACGCCCAACATCTAGACTCTATTCAAGGACAACCGGGGACTTTACTGTTAAGGTGATTATACCTTAGACTGTTTTAGTTTGGTTCGCGGGTGATTTTTTTGGTTATTTATTCAACATAATGGCAGATGAAAACCTCCTGCTTATATTTAAACGAAAGATCCTGAGAAGAATATTCGGTGGCATCTGTGAAAATGGTGTTTGGAGAAGAAGGTACAGATATGAGATATATCACAGATATAAATATATATTTGATGGTAAAGACGTAGTATCTCTTATAAGAATAGAGAGACTAAGATGGGCAGGACCTCTGGCAAGATCACAGCAGAACAACCCTCCTATTTTAGAAGAATCCTTATATCACAACTTGTGGGAAGTAGAAGTAGGGATATACCAAAACTCAGATGGAGGGATGGTGTAGATGGGGATGGTAGGAAAATAGGCGCAGCAAACTGGCAACAGTTGGTAATGGAGAGAACTGACTGGCGTAATAAACTTAAGAAGTTCGAGGCTCTTTTATAGGGCTGTAGTACCAATGATGATGAATAAAGATTAATTTATCATTTTTTAATACCATATTGACGCATATAAAATGTCAAGCAGCTCTGTAAGACATTCGTAATTTAAGCTGTGCGAGGGAAATTTCAACTCTAAGGTTGATGTTATGAACATTGTAAATAAAAGTAACCACAGTTTATATAAATCGTGACGTAACACTGTTTTTACACTAAAAGCCGTTAGGTCATTGACCAACTCCATATATCCAAATCCATATATTTTAAAACATATTCCATTAACCCAATATCACTGAAAAGGTGACTCTAAATATTACGTTTTTAAGGTCCGCTTGCCATTATGCTAAATTCAGTACTGAATTTAGCACTAAAAATATTGTATCTAAGAATTAGGTGCGCGCGCCGATTTAGTACTAAAAATTAGAACGTGTTCTAATTTCTTGTATTAAAAATGATCCAATATTAATTAAAACTGAGGTTATGTTACGGATATTTACGTTTTGTTTTTAAATATGTAAAGTCAAAAGCAAATAGAAAATTTAATCGAACTATATAAAGCAAATCCTTGTTTATATGTACCAAAACATCCATTGTACAAAAATAGGAATGCGAGAGTAAAAGATTTAGAAGAAATAAAGGCGGAATTGTAAAAGCTCAATGTAGATGTAAGTGTGGCAGAGATAAAAGCCAAGTTTAACAATTTAAGAACAAACTTTATACAACAACATAGAAGATATTTACTATCTGTAAAAAGCAGAGCTGGTAGCGATGATGTAAGTAATATTTCTATCACATTATGGCTTTTCATCTCTATTATTGGTCTAATTTGATTTGAATTTTGTTAACACTGAAACCATTACGATAAGTCGCGTACACAAACAGATATAAAAAATGTAGCAGTATAAGTAATGTTTTTTATAAAACCTAATAATTGCTCTATAATTATTTTATGTTATTAGATTAACAAACCTACGCTATGGTATTATGAAAAATTATTATTCGTAGCGGAGCATTGCATACTTAGGTGCTCACAGGACAGCCTTTTGGCTTTAACAATCCTATTAGCCAATGAAAATGCTACTATGGATTATGTCTAAGAATATGAAATAGATTTTGTCATCATCATCATCATCATTTTGGCTTTACAACCCTGTGTGGGTCCTAGCCTCCCCAAGAATTCTCTTCCAGTCGTCCCTATCCATCGCCTTCCTCCGCCAAGCACGTATTTCCATATTTCTCCTACCTTGGTCTATGTTATCTAGGAATCTTGTATTGGGTCTTTCTCTTCTTCTTTGACCAATAGGTCCATCAAGGAGCGTTTTTCTAGCTGGGTCGGTTTGCTCCATCCGCATTACATGGCCTACCGACCTCAGACGTCCTATCCTAATGTGTTTTACGATATCTGGTTCCTGGTATATTCTATAGAGTTCGAAGTTGTATCGTCTTCTCCAGACACCATTTTCATTTACCGCTCCATAGATTCGCCTCAGTATTTTTCTTTCGAAACATCCTAACATGTTTTCATTGCTTTTTGTTAAAGTCCAGGTTTCTAAACCATATGTTAGGACTGGGCGTATTATTGTCTTGTAGAGTTTTACTTTTGTATTTCTTGATGCAGCTGTAGATTTAAAAAGGAGATTACGCCCAAAATAGTATCTATTAGCCGTGCAAATTCTGCGGTTTATCTCTGCGGTAATGTCATTTTCACTATTGACGAGCGTTCCCAGGTATACAAAATATTTTGTAAGTAGTCAAAATCAAGACGAGGAGATTGAAAACAAAAATTTTCAAATTTATGATTATTGTATTGTGAGTATAAACTTTTATTTATTAATTTTTTTTAATATGAAAATAATTATGAGGAAGTCTAGTTTGAGGAGATAATAGTGTTAAAAAATTTATTGGTAATTAAAATGACATAAGCTAAAAAGTCTTTTTTTACTAACGTTTTAACTTCTAAATCAGAAGCTTGTCAAAATAGAAATACAAATATAAATAATTTCTTATTTATTTAATATCATATTAATCATTTATTGATATGGTGGATTTTACAGAGTCCTTCTGTATTACATACACAAGAATATGCCTACCCCTTTATTAAGAGACAACACCCTCTCTGGGGGAGATATTATTATAAAGAGGTTGAAAAAAAGAAATAAACTTGACGATGAGGGGATTGAAAACGAAAATTTTCATGATTGTTGTATTGTGAGTATAAACTATTATTTATCAATTTTTTTGAAATTTTTAATTTGGAAAATAATTATGAGGAATTTTAGTTTGAGAACATAATAGTGTTAAAAGATTTATTAGGAATTAAAATCATATAAGCTGAAAAGTCCTTTTTTACTAACGTTTTAACTTCTAAATCAGAAGCTTGTCCAAATATGAGTACACATATAAATATCTTCTTATTTATTTATTATCACAATAATCAATTATTGATATGGTTGATTTTACAGAGTTTTTCTGCATCATAGAATGTGTCTGCCCCTTTATTAAGAGACAACACCCCCTCTGGAGGAGATAATATTAGAAAGAGGCTGAAAAAAAGAAAGAAACCTGACGATGAGGGGATTTTTTTCAATAAAGCGGCTGATGTTTTGTTAACTTTAACAAATGCTCTGGCCAACGAAGAGCAACAAAAACCTGTGGAGACTTTTCCTGTAAAGTCACATTTAAAAACGTTTGCAGAATTTGTCGAGGGTCAGTTAGGGTTTTTGGTGTCTAATGAAGAGACATTATTAGAAACACAGGAAAAAATACCAAACATTATTTGGGATGCCAGAGAAAAAGTTTAAAAAATAAAAATTCATAAATATGTATGTCTCGTTTTATTAAGTAAGTTACTCATTTATTAATAATATTATACATTTTTTACATGTCACATCTCTGTATGACAGAATTTTGCCAATCAACTGAACCACTGATATTGTTCTGAAGCTATTTTCTTGTGGCATTGTAAATTAATTACTATTTATAACTGGGAATAAGCCACAATTAAAGATAAAAATACGTTTATTGACGTTTCAATTTCCAATTCGGAAATCGTTCTCAAATACAAACAGTAAATTAAACAAATTTTGTTTTTTGTTACATAGTGAAAAAATTCTTCTAATAATTTAATTTTATCTGACTCATTTATATTGACAATTCAGACATACATTATGCATTTTAAAGTAGACGACTTTAAAATGATATTGCCAATATTGTTGAGTTGCGCTCCTGGGACGACTTTACTTATAAGATAGTTCATTCGATTATATGAAATCAACTTTAACTTGAGAATATCCGTCAGAAAAAATCATACCATGTAATTCGTCTTTAAAAAGACAAACACATGACATGATGACAGTAAAATTCTCCTGTTAGTGATTCCATAGTAAATTCACGAACAAATACTTACAATGTCGGGATAGTATTATGAGGTTTTTTTCCTGGTTTTTCCGTCATAATTTACTATGGAATCACTAACAGGAGAATTTTACTGTCATCATGTCATGTGTTTGTCTTTTTAAAGACGAATTACATGGTATGATTTTTTCTGACTGATATTCTCAAGTTAAAGTTGATTTCATGTAATCGAATGAACTATCTTATAAGTAAAGTCGTCCCAGGAGCGCAACTCAACAATATTGGCAATATCATTTTAAAGTCGTCTACTTTAAAATGCATAATGTATGTATGAATTGTCAATATAAATGAGTCAGATAAAATTAAATTATTAGAAGAATTTTTTCACTATGTAACAAAAAACAAAAAATTTGTTTAAATTACTGTTTGTATTTTGAGAACGATTTCCGAATTGGAAATTGAAACGTCAATAAACGTATTTTTATCTTTAATTGTGGCTTATTCCCAGTTATAAATAGTAATTGAACCACTGATACTGTTGAAATACTCCTTTAAATTTATTTCTTGCATTATGAGCTCTGAATGTCGAACGATTATCTGCTGTCGCTAATCGCTGTCTACCGATTACCTGCTTGATTATTTAATCTATTTGAAAACACAACCTGTGATTCATTTTGCTTTACATATGCTTTAACATTTATGAAATTATCTGAAACTAATAAATTATGCAAGGCTAAGCAAGCCAATATTATTTTTTCTACTTTATCTGCGTTTAAATTTATTGGATTACGCAATACTCTTAATCTGGTAGCTAAGATTCCAAATGAGCTTTCAATCATTCGACGGAAGATTTTATAATTCGAGTGGGTAACGGATATGTATTATCTGCAATTAACACAAATGGAATTTTTAATGTACGACTGGGTAAAGCCTGATTTGGGGGTAAATTTAAAGAGTTATTTTCTATATTGCTCCACGCAGATTACTTTCTCGGAAAACACCACCATCACTTATATGGCCATTCATTCCTACATTATAGTAAGTGAATTTATAAGCTAAATCACACCGGGCTAATATAACTATGGAGTTATTCCCTTTATAATTGTAATAATATGACCCAGCAGGTATTGGAGGTTTAAACATTATATGTTTTCCATCCAAAGCACCAATACAGTTGGGAAACTGCCACATTTCTTGAAACCCTTTATCAACATTTAACCATTCTCTACAAGATATTGGGGTCTAAAATTAATGTTAGTTAGTTTTTATAATTTTATCTCGTACGTATTTACCTTCTAATATATTTCCTTTAGACCGGTATATATAGCTTCACAAACTTCAGGTACAAACCTAGAAATGCTACCTTCATGTATACAAGTTGAATACATTAATGATTTAAACGTTTGCCTAGATGCCAAAAATCTTAATGTAGTTTCCACCCTAAACAAAAAAACAAGGCATTAAATTTATACATCTACCTAAATACAATATATATATATATATATATATATATACATATATATATATATATATATATATATATATATATAAGGATCACTCAGACAAGTGGTGGGTTCTTATATCGGTCTCAAGGTGAAGAAATAAAAGACAAAGTTGATAGGCTACTTTATCTATTTTGAAGACGTTTCGCTTTCGTATTCTGAAAGCATCATCAGTTCATCTAAAAAGTACAATATGAGAACCACACAATCATGGAAACGATGTTATAAATGTTATCTTAAAAAGACATGTAGCAGTCAAAGTTATTTACAATTATGTGAATAAAACTCAAGTAAATGGACATTATACGGTGATATTGTATAAAAAATCAAGTGACTAACACCAAATAGCAACTTATAAAAAATTAGCACAGCAACTGACCATATGGTCTAAAGTAAATGAAATATTATATTTAATCTTAAGTAGTGAAAAAGAACCAAGAAAATCATAGATTTACTTCCAACTATTTAATAATTATTAAGCTTTAATTTTAACTTAAGGTAGCATTATAAGTGATGTTACTAAAAAATTTATATAAAAAGTAGTGTAAATGAAGTTACCGATCAAAGCCTTACAGCTGCCGGCGAAAAAAATGGCGGTAAATGAAACAGACCGAACTAAACCGTAAAAAGACAGCCAACCTTGAGGTCAAAATTTTTTGACAGAGCAACAAGGTAGAGGTACCAGCCCAAATAATTGGGCGGTCTATTTAAAAGTTTAAATGAGTTTGGATGACAACCCGCTTGTAAGAGACACACCAACGAAAGAAATTGGTATTGTAATAGCAACTCCTTGCATTAATCAGTCTAGAACTAACAAACAGGAGAATTTCATTCAACCTCATATATAAATAATAACGTTAAACATTATTGCTAGATAATCCGCCACAGGTGATCAACGATAAGATAATTTCCACAGCCCAAGGTTCAGATGCTTGGAACTGGAATTTGAAAACGATTCTATGAATCCATTACAATATTTGTATAATATTATTCAAGTAGCAAATTGTTCACACTAATCTAAGCAATTAGTGTAAGAATATGCAATTTAAGTTGCATATGTTACAGTGAGTTAAGTAAAGAATATTTGATTATTTTATTTTGTTATTAGTTTATTTCTATTTTATGTATATTTTAATTATTTAATAAAAAATGAAAAAAGAGTTCAAATAGTGCACCTTGCATGACATATATGTAATGAGAAGATCATAAAGCCTAATTCTTCAAAATTAAAGCATGATATATTTGGCTCAAGTTACTTATGTCAGTTCTCTTATTTAAAGCATTAGAATGTTTAAGAATTGAACACATTTCCAAAAACTGTCTTTTAACTAGATTGCGTTCAGTGCCAAGAATCTTATCTTCATTGAAATCCACTTTATATTTAGTATTTATCGCGTGTTGCGACAGAGCACAAGTGTGTTTTGATAAATTAATGTCACTACAATGTGAAGTGAGACGACCTTTTAATGATCTACCAGTCTGACCAATGTAACATAAATCGCAATTAGCGCATGGAATTTGATAAATCGTGTTAACTTGTTCCAAAGTGGACAAGGGTATTTTAGTTTTTGAAAACAAATTTCTAACAGTTTTAGCATTCTTGACAGCAATTTTAACCGGTATGTTATTTTGCTTATACAGTTTAATAAGCTTCTCAGTAACTTGAGCAAAATAAGGTAAAGAAGAATAATGAGTGAAAGGATTCTCAAGATCAGTATCATGCAGAACAATGCTATTAATTGGATTATTTGAAATGGTTCTAAGTTGGTCACCATTGGGTATGTCATCAAATGAGGATCCATAGCTTTGTGAGTAAAGGTATTTATTTATGATAGATGAAGGATATGAATTTTCTATTAGAATGTTTCTTAATAACTTAAGGGATTCCCTTCGATTAATTGGATGTGTCAATTTATTTAATCGGCAGCTTAGAGCTTTTTTAAGGTTTAATTTATATTTCAAAGGATGACAGGAATGGTAATGAAGGAACCTATTAGAGGCCATTGGTTTTCTATACAAACTTGTGGTTAGGGTGTTATCTCCCATTCTAATGACACGCATGTCTAAAAAGGGTATACTATTGGTGGTAGTGTTCTCAAGTTCAACAGTGAACTGTAAATGAGGATCAAACTCATTAAAGAAGGATAAGGTATCCTGAACCTTATCAGGTGGTAAGGCTAATAATAAATCATCCACATACCTCTTAATAAAAGGAATTTGAAAATCCAAAAGACCTAAACGGTCAGTTTAGGTCAGTTTTTTCATCATATATATATATATATATATATATATATATATATATATATATATATATATATATATATGTATATATATATATTTATATATATATATATATATATATATATATATATGTATATATATATATAAGTATATATATATATATATATATATATATATATATATATATATATACAAACCTGCATCTTACTGAAATACTTTCTCTAATATGTGTATTGTGTTTTTTTATCTTATTCTCAACCAGTTCTAACAATTCCTTAAACACAGTATTATTTATTCGTTAAAAGTTTTTATATGCCAAAGGGTCTTCTACTAATTATTCTTTATTCAACATATTTAATATTCCTTTGCCCAACCCTCTTCTCTCGATCCTTTTTTTTTCTCCTTATACGCTTTTTTTTAAGAAGTGTATGATTTTTTTCCTAATCTAGCATCATTATTACAATTAAAGCAGCTGCACATAATTTTAGTTTCTTTTTTACCATCATTATTTACCTGTTTGTTTTGTTTACTCTAATCATAAAACTATAAAACACACTTCAGATAGGTTAGACTATCAATACAAAATTGGTAGAGCGCATGCCTACATGCTAAGTAAAATTAAGATAGTAGCAAACACAAACATCCATTTTTCATACTAAATCGACTGGCGCAACTAATATTTTTAGCACTGAAATTAATACTGAGATTAGCATAATGGCAAGCGGACCTAAGACAATTTTACTGTAATTTTTTAAGAGACTTAAAAACATCTGTTAAAAGGTTTTAAAACATAATACATTGTAGCTATTATTTTAGGTCTACGTTTAAGTTACGTTAATGATTTAACATTGTTATTTAAAAGAAGCTAGTAGTAAAATAAAGAGCATTTTTAATTTTATTTCTAATTGATGTCATTTAATGTAGCCCTAAAACTCTCTTTTACACGATGGAATATTTATTTGTCATCTTCTAAACTTTCTCCATTAAGTTTAGGAAGTATTACTGGAGGTTATTTAAGATCACTTAGCCATTATTTTTTATGAAACAATAACAATAAAACTGTCGTATCTTAAAGTTCCATAAAAATGCAAAGTCTTAAAGCTCTAAAATGTATTTATAAATATTTTTGGATCTTTATATACAGTGACGTATCACACCGAAAAATAAACTCGGTATTAAATGACAACGAAAAAAAAAAGTAACTAATCAATAACAACGCGGTTCTAATATAACCGCGTTGTTATTATTCGCGGATATATTTCATTTTTTAAAATTTCGTAAAACATGTCTACGACAAGAACTGTGAAATTTAACTAAATTATCAAGACATTTTCTAACAAAAAACCTTTAATATTTTATGTCTCATTTTTTTTTTTGCTTTTTTTAGGACCATATTTAATTTCGTTACTCCGGTCGACGACGGTGGTCTTCAGGCCAAGCCTACGACGTAAAATGTTATTTTCTTAAAAATAAATAATCTCCATTGTCAGGATTTTCAGTACCTTTAATAAAAATGAATACCTACATTTTACATTAATTTTTTCCAAAAAAGCGTTATATTTAAAAAAAATTACTTTGTCCTTATGGACCACCGTCGTTTATTTATGTTAGTTTTATCATATACAGAAACTGTATTTATTTATTTTATTTTTCTCTATTTTTTTTATTTACAATTAAGGCGCATCAATCTAAGTGGTTATTAGCGCCACTTGTTATTACAATTTTTTTACATTTTTTTCAGACAGAATAAACATAGACATGGACATACATAGAGTTTGACATACACAAATCTGAGTTAAAGTCCATTAGTTAAAAGATAAAAACACTTTTATTTGTACATGCACTGATGTTTAAATTTGGTTGTATATTCCTATTGATTTTAAAAAACTTAAAACAGACGAATAGATATAGTTTTCTTGTAAACACTCGCGTAGCGTTGTCGGTATGTTACACTTTTGTCTCTAATTTGAATATGCAGGGCATTTGACTAAACAATGTTTGACACTTGTTGAAAAACAATTTCGTATCTTTTATTTATCATTGCTACTCATTTCCACATCAAAAACTAGATCCACATTCAACCGGATGGGGGTCTTCTTCAAGAGCCACAACCTCTCTCTTGGTATAAAAGCAAGAATTCTGCGATGCTACGTCTTCTCTGTTCTTTTTTATGGTGTTGAATCGTGGACCTCGAACGAAGATATGTGCAGAAAATTAAAAGTATTTGAGATGTGGCTACATCGGAGACTACTTAAAATCCCGTCGACTGACCGAGTCACCAATGAGGAGGTTCTCAGAAGAATGAAGAAGAACCGAGAGGTACTGACCTCCATCAAATCTTGAAAGTTACAGTACTTTGGATGCATTATGCGAAATGAATCCAGATATGCCCTTCTACAAGCCATCCTGATAGGAAAAATATTTGGACGGAGTCCAGCAAACACCTTAAAAATGTTCACAGTTCTAAGTTTATTTAAATAGCACTATAATTATAAACCAACTCTACAATTATAACAACACACGCATATATAGAGCTATTAAAAGTAAAAATTATATTTATATAATTAAATTTAACAGACATAAATATGATTCGTTAGGATTATTGAATCCATATTTGTTAAAACTACAAATTATGCGTCTTTGTTTAGAGGTGTAGATTATCGTTACTTGTGAGTTTCTACGTGTTACTTTTGATACGCTATTCTATATAATCATTTACAGTATAAGTGATTTTGTAACAAGTAGATACCTCTTTAGCATCTCTAGATGTTGGGAATGAATATATCACGCGTACCTAGTGTTTATATTCTATAGGCTATTCCACGAATATACGACTTTGGTTTACTGCGACAACGAATATTTTACTGTGCAAGTAGAAGTATGAAGGTCGATTGGTCTAATCATTATTTCAATAAAAAGGGTCTACTAGTATGACATCTAAACTAAAATTATTTCAGTTAAAATCTAGAAATAAATACAATGACGTCTATGAAGCCAAATATGTTCATCAGATATTTGGGTAAGTTTTCCGTGAAATGTAAACACCAAAGAGGCGTGCCGGGTTTCTTTGATATAACACATTTTATTACTTTATTAGGTATTACAACTGTAATAAAAAGAAATATACTATTTTTAATATAAATGAAAAGAAATTGGCAGAACGATGATTTACAAACCAGAAAAAGGATCAAATATTTCACTTTGTTAGTTTTAAATATTTGTTTGCTTTGAGTTTATGTACTCTTAAAAGTTCCGAAAGTAACGGGTATAACATACCGGCTATTGATAGTTAAAGTAGCGAGTCGTTACAGATATTAAAAAGTTACGAAAATTTATATACAGTTTCATATATCGCCGACTGATTATGTCTGTGAATCTGATCGTTGATTAGTTATAGAAGATTAAGAGAATAAGTGAATAAGTAAGTTTTTTTGTTTTTTTAATATTAATTAAATATTCGACTAAAAAATTTACACTATTTGATCACTTGAGTATTGTTACATTTCGAGTAAATCAGATAATTCAAAAACCAACTTGTTAACAATGAAATAATTGAAATGAAAAAATAAATTAAATGATAGTAGTTATATACTTTAAAATTTGAATTACAACTGTTTCATAAACTATTAACTTTATATTTATATCATGACTTTATATTTAAATCTAAGATTTATATCTGTTGTAACAGTATTTTAAAAATGGGGAGAATTTACTATTGTACAATTCAGTACATTGGATCATTTAAATCGACACCTTAAAGCGAATTTAAAACAGTCGTATATTCGTGGAATGGAGTATACTTTTCTGTTAGGCAAATATAATAATATAGTATGTCAAACATATCATTTATTTTTGATCTACTTTAATTTAATACAAGGTAGGCATAAACAAATAGAATATTTCCATCAGATGAAAAAAAAACACCCCATAAGAATAAATAAAAATATTGTGTTTTAAAAATACTAATTAAAAGAAAATAAAAATGTAGCCTTATATTTGTGGCCCCAATAGACAACCGTTGTGCGGTCTTGTTAATATTCAGATGTCGTCGATCGGAGTGTTAAGATACAACCCACAGATGTACGCGTGGATTTCACATTATGCCTCTAGTAACATACTATAGAATTTTTCGTACAAAATCATTTTACGTCATTTAAGATTTACGACGTCAGAACTCCACTGCATTGCCAAAACATCGGTTTTGCAACAACTATTTAAGAATACTCTGGTCAATTGAATTGTTTAAATGAAGGAAATATTCACATTTTCACAATTTCCTTATACATTTTTTAATAATGTGGCAAACGTAATCACAATACAAAACAGTAGTTTTTAAATTAAATTAAGGTGGTATGACACAATGTTAAAATTTATATACTTTTTAGGTACTCTTATCGTCACTATTTCAAAACAAATCTTCAACTTATGATTACGTACGTAAACTGCAAACTTTATTCTTTATTGATATCTAAATTAATCTATGTCATAACTTGCGTGGTTTGTTTTAAAGCCCTTTTATCTATTCGGATTGCCGACTATAGGCCTCTCATAATTCTCGCCATTCATCCCTGATGTTTGTCAGACGTTTCCACATTAGCCCTGCAGTTCTTTTAATATCGTCGCTTCATCGCATTTGCGGTCTTCCTCGTGGTCTTTTGGCTTCATATCGCCGCCAATTCCCGATTTCTTTATTCCATCGGCCATCCGTAAAATGTTCGTTATATCCAGCAAATTACTATTTCAGTTTAGCTGCCTGTTCGATAGCATATTTTACTTTTGCTCTATTACGAATATCTTCATTGGTTTTATGGTCTTGAGTGAGATACCCAGCATCTGTCGTTCCATAGTTCTCTGAGTTTTTCTAATCTTCTCCATGTTTATTTTAGTGAATGTCCAGGTGTGAGCTCAATATGTAGTCACAGGTAGGATACAGGAATTGAACCCTTTAGTTCCCAGTCTTTGAGGTATATTTTTATTTTTAAGTACGTATAAGAGTCTTCCGAACGGTGCCCATCCCATTTTTACACGTCTGCTTATTTCGGTAGTCTGATTTTCTTTGCTCATCTTGACATTTTGACCCAGATATGTATATTCATCTACGTATTCTATCTCTGTCCCTTCGATGTTTATCATAGGTTTGTCGTCTTTGTTTGATGTTAGTTTAGTTTTGCTGAAATTTATTTTCAGTCGTTTTTTAGGGATTCTGTGTGTAGCTCCTTAATCACGGTATTCAGTGCATTCCACGTGCGTATCTAAGATGGTTTAAGTATCTTCCGTTAATAAGAATTCCCTTATTTTCCCAGTCTATTGACTTAAAGATATCTTTTAGCGCAGCTGTAAATAATTTTGGAGATATTGTGTCTCCTTGTCTTACTACTCGGTTGATTTTTACTGGTCTTGTTTCGATTCCATTACCCAATGTCACTATCATTTCAGCTTGTTCGTAAATATTATGTATTAGTATTCTGTACCTTGAGTCGATCCGGTTGTTGACTACGCTGTAGTAGGTCTACGCTATCAAAACCTTTTTCATAATCTATAAAAGCCAGACATAATGGGACTTATGTGGTAACGTACCTAAAAATTGGTGTTTAATAATTTTTGAACTTAGGTACAATCTATATATAAAAATATATATATATATATATATACATGTATTGAGATGATATTAAATATAGGAGAAACGAAGGTAATCTAAATTAAACTTAAATAGTTATTAAAGAAATAATTTATAAGTTATATACTAGAAAATATTATAAAAAGTATTTATATGAGGGCATATTAGCATAATAATACAAGAAATTAGTATAATAAGTTCAAATAGCTTTTTTTTGCAACGTATTTAGTTATTTTAATATTTATGATATTATGAATATATTTAAGTGCACTATCTAAATAGGGAACCAAATTTACTTCAAAAAAGTTTTTTATGTTTTATTTTAATAATTGTGATATATTTAAGTGCACCATATTTATAGGCAACCAAATATACACTAGAAGTGAGTTTGGGTTATTATGACAGTTGTCAATAAGAGTGAATTTGAACAGAAAGTAGACATTTAAAATGATAATTACGGATCTAAAATAGTGTTATTTAATAATTTAAGTTTTTTAATTTATATATAAGTTAACATTCTGATCTGAAGAGCCTAAATGTCCATAAAATTCTCCATAGAAAAGATAATAATATTCTAGAACAATTGAAAAAAGACGTCAGTAGAAGGATTCGAATATGCATTCTTTCAAGATGATTCGAGAACATTGGAATGATATAAATACCCGGTGATTTGGAGGAAAAGAGGACAGTTTTTCATTAGAATATTAGTTAATTAGTTAGCCAGTCAGTATGGTCAGTAAATAGTACAGGCAGTTCATTAGTAAGTAAGTCAGTATACAGAAGACAGTGATTTAGTATGAAAGTTTTATAATATTTTGGAAAGTATATTACATGGAGATAAAAAATAGTATCGACAGAGTATTAAAAATTATATATGTATATGGAGATTAGAAAAAATTAAAATTATAATATTTATATGGTTATTGGAGATTGGAAGAAAAAAAAATTAGATTATAAGAAAGAAGAAAAGAAGAATAATAAAGAAAGAAGAATATTGTCTTATATATATATATATATATATATATATATATATATATATTATTATTATTATTATATATATATATATATATATATATATATATATATATATATATATATATATATATGTATATATATATATATATATATATGTCTATTGTCTATTATATATATATATATATATATATATATATATATATATATCTATACGTATCTAAAACTATACAATAAAATCTAAAACAACCGCGTTTTATTTTGCTTCCTCAGGTATAAAAGGGTATCTCCCAGCATTATCTCCTTTTCACTATATATATATATATATATATATATATATATATATATATATATATATAATATATATATATATATATATATATATATATATATATATATATATATATATATATATACCCGCTATTTGGGCGGAACACTCCCCTTCGGTAGGAATCTACGGAGGAGTATCACCGAGCCGCAAGCCTTTGTCTCGTGCCGTACTCCACCATCGGCCCATCAGATACCAGCATATTCTAGTCTAAGCCGCAGATTTATTTAGAATTTTAAACTGCTGCGTTAGCCTATTTGTTTTCTGTACACCGAGCTGGGAATCAAACTCATATCCACTGAACCACTTGCAGTGAAGCGAATAAAAAACCGGCCGCCCAGCCCGCTTGGCTATCTGACCGATAGGATAATGAATTGTCGGTAAATGATAGAAGAGCTTACCTTAGTCTAACGTATGCAACAAAAATTAAGAATATTGCAAAAAATCTGTATATTATAGAAATACTTTTACTGATAATTTCCCAAACCTTAATGCAAAAAACAATTCTGCAAAATTTTCTATAAAAGAATAAAAGACCATTTGCATCTGTTTGATATTGTTATAGCTGAATGTCTTCCATACACATATGACCATAATCCTCCTTGGATTTAAAACATACCATCATATAACTTTGAACTTATGTCATCTGATAAAAACTCCACCAACCATGATTTAATTATTTCTCATTTTAGAAAAATCCTTTATCGTTATAAAAATTATACCCAGACATACACTGATGGTTCAAAATCATCCGAAGGTGTGGGAGCGTCTGTAGTAACTCCAGAGAAGGTCCTGAACTGTATGCCCTTTATCGCGCCATAGAACTAATTAATCTGACAATAAACTGCAAATATATTATCTTATCAGACTCACTTAGAGCCATACAAAGCATCCGATGAGTGAGTGACGTTTCCAAAATCGGTATTGACGGATATAAAAGCTTATATAAAAAAATCAATCTTAAGTGCGTAGAAAAATAAATGGAATGTGTCGAATTCAAAATTAAAACAAGTGAAACCCAGCATGGAACGTGTTACCTAAGTCAAGAAGCAAAGAAATAATAGTAACGAGCCTCAGACTCGGATATACTAGGTTAACGCACGATCACTTAATTAAAAAGTGCGAACCACCGCGATGTGAAACGTGTAATACGACACTAACAATAAGACATATACTATGTGAATTTTCCCTCTACATTCACCAATAAAGTAACAACAAGATACCGGGAAAAATTATAGAAGCTCTAGGTGCAGACTGTAACTTTAAAAATAGTCTGAATTTCTTTCAAGACATTAATAAGTACCACAATATTTAATAATAAAAAAATTGAACTGTACCCAATGTAATCCAATTATTTTTCGCTAATGGAAATTTGGTCTATGCGATTTTCTAAATAAAAAAAATGATTGGTTTGTAGTTTGGAAAAATACCCCACAACCAACACCTTCCTTCGTCTTACAACCCTCTGTAAATATAAAAGTTTTGTTTTATACATTACCTGGTATGGATTTTAGGAGGATTTGATATAATTAATGATACTTTGTCGAACAATGTAAGAGTAACCATAAATTAAGCAAAAATATATTATAACAAAGATTTCAATCATTTGATTTAGATCTACTAACTTCATGATATTTCTAAATATTTAATTTATTTCTCTTTTTGCAAATATGTAATAGATCAATATCTAAATGAGAATATGAGTGGTTTCTTAAAAGAATATGATTGGAGAAAATATAGTTAGTATTACAAATATCCGTCTTTGTATTTATTAATTAATTTTAAATGTTTTGAAATGTGGGTCTCTATTCTACTACCACTTTGGCCGATGTAAACTGCTTGTAAACAAAATTTATAAGCCCCTGAATTGGGTAACATAAGGACCACATATTCTGCATTGATTAGTGATCTGATATTTACATCAATTAAGATATTTACATCAGAAGAGTAAAAAGCTACTTTCTATTTCAATAAGATCTTTTGAAGCTTGAGAACAACACGAAATATACAACACGCGTAGTGTGTACCTATACTTAAACAAGAAACAACAAGAAAATCAGTAAGAAATAGTGCGGTCTACAAAACCAAAAATATTAAAAACTATCAAGGACTAAATATGAATCTGAGATATCACAGAGGGATGGCACAATAGCGAGAACACAATTATAGCAAGAGCTAAAAGGACCAAAATATATCTTAGTAAACAGGATCATATTTCATTCATATAATATAAGGAATATGACGCATTTTAAAGACACTGTATTTTAATTTTAATTTTTTTAATTAGCATTTAATTTTTTTTTCTAATTTCTAATACAAATGTTTCTTTAAACGTAACAGATAAAAGAATCAAATTATAGGCAGAGAAAAACAATAAATTGATTCACACGTCACATATTGATTACACACAATTTAACACAATAGTGCATCGAGATTATTGATCCATTGTTTTGCAATGAAAGATATCAAAATAGGTTTAATCTTTCTGTTTATGAGAAACTTTTAGAGAAAAATGTACCATGAAAAAAGTTATGAGGATTGAGTTCTAATCTAAAATAAGGCTAAATTTTCAATTTATCGACTAAATATTTTTAATAACTTTTAACTATAAACTTTTTATACATAAGTAGCATATAATAGCACTTTTAATGTACATTTAGCCGTACTTCTAAGTTATAAATTTCGATTTCTAACAGAGTATTCGTAACGGTGTAAAGTTATCTCTTTTTTTAATCCGGCCTATGATGAGAAATTTTTATCTTTCATATTGCCGATTCCTTTGAACACGCAATGGGCATTATGATCAAAAAATAAATTTTATTTTAATTCGAAAAAAGAGAAAACCCTTGTTTTTCTCCGCAAAAACCTTATGCTAATCCACAATTCATCTCGGCCGCATCCAATGACCCATTGAAAATTAGAGTAACAATCCGCATTTGCGCGAAAATCCCCGCATTATTCGCAAACACGAGATTAAACAGAAATTTTCGAGGAATAATGAAAGAGCCAGCCAACCCCTCGTTCGCTATCATAAACCTTTTTATCTCTCCACAGTAGCGCATCACCGTAATTTATTTGCCGGGTCTAGTTAAGATCCAACCGGGCAAAGGCAAAAACCAGGGCCGATTCATAAATATTTTTTTAATAACTAAATAAATATTTAAGATAAAAGTTGTTCAATTATATTCCATACGCCTTTATTTTATGTAGTTATTTCGAACTACTATTTACATGCAATTACGTACTGAATTACTCTCTTAACAAGTCCTAACTTGTCTACCTTGTCCACAATATCAGGACGATGCATCACATTGTTAAAGTTACATTACGATGGCTTAACTTGCAAATCGGCTAGCTCAATTTTTTACCAAAATACACGTTTTGGCATTGTCGACTGCGTTTAGTTGTCGCTCATATTATGATCAATAAAATATTTTCCTAGCTTTTAAAATTACGGAGAAAACGGCAAACACTTAAAATGATCAACTCCTAACACTAGCATAACAACACCGAAATGTGGCTAACTCCAAGGTCAACCGCCAGTTTATTTGTACTTAACGGTGAGTAATATGTGCCACGTTTTAAGTGGGCGGTCTGTTTTAGAAAACTGTGAATTAACAGATAAAATAAAGCTGATTTGATAACGATACAGTGTATAAGAGTGTCGGTAAGAGATACCCACAAAACGTCCAAGAGACAGAATAGACCCATTGTTAACAAGAAGAAAAAGCACAATGGTATTTAACTTAAACTTGACTAACGAATGCCGCGTGAGAGTTTGTAAAACGATGTTTCAACACACTTTGTGTCTTACCAAAATTACTATCTGGAACTGGAAGAAAAGGCAAAGAGAATATTTCTCATAAAACAAATCAACACGCAACAAGAAATCCCTATGAAGTAGATGTGAAATCACTTAAAGAATTTTTAAAGAATATTCCAAAAATGGAATCCCATTATTGCCGCAAAAGTTCGGCCAAGCTTAATTTTTTGCCAGAATGGACATCAAAAAAAGCCTTGTACAATTTCTATACATTAGACTGGTGCACGCCACGGAATACCAAACCTCTGTCAATTGCTAAATTTAGCAACACTTTAAGAATTGAAAATATATTACTGTGTAAGCCAAAAACAGATGAATGTGAAAAGTTCCTCTCTCACACAAACTCAGAAATATTACACAGAACACAAGATGCACATTGAAAAAAAGAATGAAGCTAGATTTGAAAAAGAACAGGATAAAAATACAGAAGATTTTATATTCTCTATGTTACTAATGTGTCACAAATAATGAAACAAATAGATTTTTGGAATATTGATATTATAAGTATTCATTTTTTTAAGAGTTTTTTTTTTGTGTTCCTGTAAAGTTTTAAAAAACGGAGTTAGCCGCTGTGCAAGTTAAGCCATTGATTAAATAATATACAAGATATAATATATACTATTTCTATCATTTCCTTTATCAAGTGTTTTGTATTTTAGAAATTTCCACGGACTAACACAGTGTGTATTAGATTTATTACTCAGAGGTTATAAAAAAGATGAATAAATAAACATAATATACAGTGGAACCTCGATTATCCGTCTCTCTATTAACCGTCACCTCTGTTAACCGTTAGGGTCCATACATAAGTTATATTGACAACAAAAGTAAAAATTTAGTCATCAATTCATTTTGTTTAAAAAAAAAATCCACCAAAGACGATTCTCATTTTGGACAATGCACCTGCCCATCCTTAAGCCGGTATGCTGCGGAGTGACGATAAAAATATCACGTACTCTTTTCTGTCTGCGAATACATCATTGAAAATACTACGAATTTTGATCATTCGGTCATTAACCCATTTAAAAGAAGTTACAGGAAAAAATTTATTCAAAACCTAGTTATGGAAGAGTAATATTCTTTGCCAGAATGCTGTAAAGTATACAATTTAGGACACGCAGTCGACAATGCTGTAGATACTTGGGCTGATGTTTCGGAAGTAACACTGAAAACAGCCTGGAATAAATTATGACTTGAATCAACTTAAGATAAAAATGCTCCCCTTAAATGAAGTTCTGGCTGAATCAACTGTTTTGTTTTCGTTGTCTAAAGATGACATAAACGAATGGTTAATTTGTGATGAGGACGCAAACGGCTATCGCCTGCTGACAGACGATAAAATGGTTGAAACGGAAACAGAGGCGGACGAAACTGATTCAGAAGCCGACTTTGATGGTGGCGATGTTGACAGTGCTATTAAAACTCACATAGATTTACGTAAAGAAGCTAGAGGAGCTGCATCGCACATACAACAATTCATCAAATGGTATTCTCGACAAGAAGATGCAAATAAGGTAGATTTAAGTTAGATGGTTTTACGTCGATTAAGAAATTCAGCCGTTGCAAAATGTGAAGTAACAATAAAACAAGGAAAGATTTCGGAATAATTTAAATCAAATTGATTCGACTGTACTAACATAAATCCCTCTTATAAAGCATACAAATATTATTTGAGAGTGATACTACGAATTTTTTTAAATGTTCTGTTAACCGTCTTTTCGATTATCCGTCATACCCTTGGTTCGGTGCCCTGACGGATAATCGAGGTTCCTCTGTATATCGTAGACAATATGCTTCTTCCTCGGCTTTTCCCTTTTTAGGGGTCGGTTCTTATAGTCACTCATTTTTGCCCATCGGGTCTTCTTCTTTACCTAAATCTTATTCTCTCAAGTTCTGTTTTACACAGTCCTTCCATCTTCTCCTTGGTTTTCTTCTACCTCTCCTTTCACCAACACTATCAACAAACAACTCTGTCCATCGCCCCACATAGTTTTACTTCTACGTCTTCTACCAAGCTATTTTAGTCTTGGATGTTAAATCTATTTTGAGACTGTAGTCACTCCAGCTCTTTCCCTCTTCCTTCTAGTCTTGTGCGCAAGATCCACCGTAACATTTTTATTTCAGCTACCTTTATCTTTTTTCTAGTCTCACTAGTCTCACTATACCCTTGTATATCTTTTCTTTTAGCCCTTTCCAGATTTTTAGATTATAGAGTACCCCACTGATTAGCTTACAATTGGGTAATTTCTAGATCTAATATCTCATTTTTAGTAGTAGCCAAAGTATTTAAATTCTCCTACCCGTCAAACATTTCTCCAAAAAATTATATGTCGTCTTCCTTCCAAGAACACATATAATCCGTTTTCGACCTGCTAATCTTAAATCCTTTCTTTTTCCTAACACTTCTCTAATCCTTCTACTTCTCCTACTACATCTTTTGCTTTCCTCTACTAACACAATATCATCAGAAAAGAGCATTGACCAAGGAGCATCCTCCTTTACTTTCTTACATCCTGTCAGATCATCCGTCTCTTCTTATTCTTCTTAGCCTTGTGTCGTCCATGTTTGGACTTAGGCCTCTCCCAACTCCTTCCATCGGTCTCTATCCTGAGCAACATATTTCCAAATTGTTCCGGCTATTCTTTTAATGTCATCAACCCATCTCATCTGTGGTCTTCCTTTTGGTCGTTTACTTTTGTAAGGTACATCTGTAACAAGATTAAATAGATAGGGACTTAGTAAACAGCCTTGACGCAAACCAACGGTCACCGAAAAACTTACGTTAAATCCGACACAAGTTCTCACTTCTTTAGTGTATGCTTTCCTATACATATAGATACTTCAAAAGCCGTACATACTTCGCAGGTACCCATTTCTCTTTCATACATCTGCATCCCATCTGGACAACAGAGAGCACCGGCTCTGAAATTTTTCGGGCATTTATGAGCAAGAACAAATTTTATTTCTACTCGTCGTTATTCGATTCGATGATAAATGTACCATAAAGGTAGATAAGTTAACTCTATTAAGATTTGTCATAGATACATTCGTTATGACTTGCAAAGACAACTACACTCTATGCGAATTTTTAACAATTGATAAAATGCTGATACCGTTCCCAGGATACTATAGTTATCTTTAATATATTCCCAGCAAACCTGCAGAGTATGGACTAAATATATGTAACGTCGGTTTACAACGTTCTTCGACGTCTTCCGATTTTCAATCTCCATCTCATTATATCGTTCTATATATCGTCCTCCAGTTCTCTTTTCCTGATTTCTTTATCAACTCCTTCTCTCCAACTTCTTCTTGGCCTTCCTGGTCTCTGCCTACCTCTTGGTTGCTATTCAAGACTTTGTCTTGGTTTTCTATTCTCCGGCATTCTCTTTACTTGTACGTACCATCTGAGTTGTGTCGTTTTGATGTTATCAACAATATTACGTATATTATGATTTCTCCAACTCTCTACTTTGTAATTCTGTCGCGTCTAGAGATTCCCACCGAGCGGCGCCAGAAGTCCATTTCTGTTACTCTAAGCATTTTTACTGTTCTATCTTTTAGGGGTCATAGTTCGCATCAATATGTTGTAATACTTTTTAATATGGTGTTGTGTATTTTTTTTTATTTTCCTTAGAGATGTTTTTATCCCACAGTACAGTGTTCAGGAAGGCAATGCCTTTCCTTCCCTGTGTATTTTATTCCTAAATGGCTGCACCTAATTTAGATGTGATCTAAAGTCATCTTTACCCCTAGGTAATTATGGTCATCACATACTTTGATCTTTTGATGTTTTTCTACAAGAAGGTTATGTGGATCTTCTCCGATACTCATGTACTCAGTTTTTTCTATATTCACTTCCAAACTCCACTCTATAAACTCTTCTAATACTTTTCGCAATATGTAACTAAGGTCTTCAGTGTCCTGTGCGATGATGACCTGGTCATCCGCAAAGCAGAGAGTGTACAAAGTGTAGTCCATTAGTGGTATGCTTATATTCGTATATTTTTTCTTCCATTTGTTGAGTGCTGCTTCGAGGTATATTTTGAATAATATTGGGGATATACCGCATCCTTGTCTTAGTCCTTTAGTCACTTTGAATCTTGGTGTTATCAGATTTCCTGTTTTAATTCTGCTTGTTCGTTGGTAGTACAACGTTTTCACTACTTCAATCAATTTTATATTTATATTTGTTTTTCCCAGTGCCTCTCATCAAGCAGAACACTATCATATTATTTCCTAAGGTCTACGAACGTCAGGTAGACTTCTTGGTCACGAGCAACTTTCTTTTCAATTAATTGAGTAAAAGAGAAGACATGGTCTACTGTAGATCGATTTGCACGAAAATCAGCCTGTTCTTCGGCTTCCATATCTTGGAATACTAATACCACTAGTAACTGCAATTCTTGTATAGTTTTTAGATTTCGATTTATTTCCCTTTTTATGGATGGTGCTCATATGCGATTCTTTCCGTTCCTCAGGTGTATTTTATGTGTATTTATGCATTTCTGGAAAAGTAATCGTAGACGTTGAATAAGTATTTTGGGTTCATGTTTAATAAGTTTCGGAGCTACATTTCCTAGGCCAGGTGATTTGCCATTCTTTAGATGTCTGCATGCGGTTTCGACTTCTCTCTCATTTATTCTGACTGGTGATTTTATCTGCCTGACGCCTTGTAGATCATAGTTCTCTAGTTGTTTAAAGGGATTTTTTGTCTCTGTTAGTAAATCTTTAAAGTATTTTTCCCAAGTTTGAGGTGATATGGACTGGATAATATATCTTTTTCTGTTGTTTCTTAAATTTTTTAATAGTTTGCAGCTTTCTGAACTTTGGCTTCCACCAATGTATGTATTTAGCATGGTAAACTTTTTTTCCCCCGATTTATTTTTTTGGCACATTTTACTTCTAACCATCGCTTGTATACTTTTGTATTAGATTCTGACTTCCACATTTCTCGTGTTCAAATATTTTTGATACAATTTTCTTTTCTGTGTTACTTCCTTTCAAATATCTTGATCCCAATAATATGGTTTTTGTTACCGACAAAAAATTTAACATAATAATTTCCCCAAAATAGACAAAATACATGGTTATAACAGCAAATTGACTAAGATAATAAAACATGTGATGGCGTTTAAATATTTAGGCATCACATTATCTATCTTCGGAAAGCTCGAAACTAAAGTGGAAGATCAAGTGAATACATCAAACAGAGGTGCAGGTTGCCTAAATGAAACAATATAAAGAAATGAAAATATCGGGAAAGAAATGAGAATGTAGAATTTACAAAACAGTCATCAGACCAATAATGACATACGCATCAGCAACACGACTTGGCACAGAGAGGGCAAAAAGGATATTAGAAACAGCAGAGATGAATTCGGTATGAATAACCGAAGAAACCGAATTAATTTTCCATGTGTAAATTAGTAGTTGGCAAATTTGTCTATTATCCATAAATAGGGCTTAAGCCTAATCTGTTGTACGTAGTATCTTTGATCATCCTTTAATCAAGTCTCATGGTGTTTCTTGTATACAGTCAAAATTTCTGTAACGTTCTTATGTAGTCCAAAGCTATCTCTTTTTCCTTGCAGTGATTCCAATTCCTTACTCCGTTTTTTCATCCAGCTTTCCTTTGCAAATTTAATTCTTGCTCTTATAGTACGTTTTGTTTCCTTGTATTTATGTTAGTTTTGCTAAATTTTGTACTATCTGCATTATTCTGTCGTACTGATCAAGTATCTCTTTTGTCATTCACTCGTTTTTGTGATTTCTTTTTATTTTATTTGAGATTATTTTGCCAGCATTGGATATAGCCATTTTTATTTTCTTACGGAATTCCTCTATGCATTTTACTTGTATATTTCTTAAGTTCTTGTTTATGTGCTTACTTTACGTAGTTTTTAACTATTCATCTCTCATTAATTGTCTTGTGTTTATGTATTTTTTGTTAGATGGTTTTTTAAGATTTACCAGTTGAAGCCTTACATTCGCGATTAAGAGGTTGTGGTCAGACGAAATATTTGCACCATGGTAACCAGTCACTCTTTTTATACAGTTGGGAAATCTTTTGTTTATTAAGCTGTAATCAATTTAATTACGTATTATATGATCTGGACGGTCTCCAGGTATGCGCCATATATACAATCTTCTTGGTGGGAGCTGATACCACGTATTGGATATGATGAAATTATGTTTTTCGCAAAATTCAATTAGCATTTCTCCTCGCTTATTTTTATTACCAAGTCCGAAAGCACATACCGCATCTTCACAACTACCTTTATCGACTGTGACTAAAATATCACCATTTATATTATATAATTATATTATTCAACAATTATATTATTATAATTATAAATCAACATAATATAATTATATTATTATATATGTTGATATAATTTTTCTTTGTGAGTTTTAATGCTCGATTTATATCAGCTATAATTATACATTAAAATAAATATTTTCTGTGTATTCAATCTGATATTAACCCCCTCTGTGGCTCAGTGGTAAGAGCGCCTACCTTTGAACGTAAAGGTCGTGAGTTCGAATCTTACCTAGGTGGAGAAATTTTCGTTTATTAAAAATTAATAAATAAAAATAATTTCTATCCTTGTGCGATCGGTACTCACCGGAGGGACCGCAGACGTTCGGATACAATTAGCGTTTCTTAGCAAAGACAATGACGTCGACTTTCCTCGACGAAGTATCAAGCTACACCAACACACACACTACACTAGGTACTGGACTGTAAAAATTCACATTACCATGCCAATGACCATTATCGATATGATGTATATGTATAATACACCGAGCGGGTAGGTGTACGAGATTATGGAGCAAGGGTAGTTATAGGTTAAATAAACATCAAAAAAACACTTACGACAAATTTCAGGCACGGTCTATGAGCCCGGAAAACAACTAGTAAAACATTAATAATATACTCATATTCATTAAAATTAATTATTACACAGATGTTCCTATTTTATTCTAAATTTATGCTATTTCCAATAAATTTAATAGTTCTAAGCTTTTACAGCGATAATATATTTGCAATCATCTGGAATTTTATAAATATAATATTTTTCTTTCTCCATTATCTACGACCATATTGATACAATATCAAGTGACAAAGTTTAATGCAAATTTTTAAAAGCGGTCCTGTTTGGAGACAGGAATGAATGGCAGCAAAAAAGATCAGGAACAATCGCAAACAACGAGTAGCCCGATAGCAGGCGCCAGGGGCTGAGGACGGCACGGACAAAAACACAAAAGTGGATATTGTTGTTGGGGAAATAAGGTGAGAGCAATAATTGCCGAGAACGGGATACATAATCGGTTGGGAAGTGTCTATTTCTCCTAATGTGATTTATGCATTATTAGGGCCATCCTTTGGAAATAATGAGGCAGAGTTTTTGGGGGAGAATCACGCAGCACGTAAGTAATGTATGCGGTTGGAGCTGTTGAGAGAAAAAAAGTTTTTTAAAAGTTTGAAAGAAATATGTTACATACGAAGTTACTTTTTTATTGGGTGTTTTATGGTAATCGCAAATATTATAGGCAAAATGATTATAGCGATTTATTATTGCTAAATATAGTTATATAGAAACTTTGTAATAATTTTTTCCTTTCTTATTTGGTCGTAATGTGTAAAATATGATTTTTCTTGGTAAAATTTATAATTTTACAACATAGGAACTAATCAGGAATAATTTGTAATCAAGCTATTAGTTGTTCGTCACCAATTCTAATATAATTTTTTCATCCAATTCCAAATCCATTTCCAATAAACAACTATACAAGTAAAGCACATGTAATGAGCAATATATATATAAAAGGTAATAAAAGTAATATAATAATAATTATGAATTAAAAAAATATAAAAATAATAATGACAAACAACTGAACTTTCACCACTGAAGAAGTCTCAAACATTATCAAAGAGCTTCATAACTGGAAATCTCCTGGACCAGACGGAGTTCAAAACTTCTGGCTTTAAAACAGTATTTATTAATAATATTATTTCTAAGTCACACGAAATACCATCATTTCTTACTCAGGGGACCACTTACCTAAAACCGAAGGATCAACATACCATCCAAAATCCAGTCAAGTACTGCCCAATTACTTGTCTTCCAACTTTGTACAAATTGGTCACACCTTGTGTGGCCCGGCGTATCTACCAACAATGTGCTCTGATTAATATAATAGAGCTTTAACAGAAAGGATGTGCTAAGGGCTCCATGGGCTGCAAAAAACAACTTATTATCGATGCAGTCATTTCTAACCAGGCCTTCCCAAAAAAAACCGTTTTACTGCCTTCTTTGACTACAAGAAAGCTTTGGATTCAGTGCCGCATAACTGGCTTATAGATATACTTAAAATATATAAACTCTATGATAATCTCGTGCTCTTCTAGAACCATACAATGGCAGAGTGAAAGATGAAAATTTACCTAGAAATACCTGTTGAAACCAATATTGAAACTGAAGATATCCCTATTAACCGGGGCCATTTCCAGAGGGACTCGTTAAGTCCACTTTGGTTCTGATAAGCGATGAACCCAGTATCTTAGTTACTGAATTCCACTGACTTAGGTTATAGCTTCAAATATAACAATACTGTTGTGGCGAAGAGGAAGTTATTAATAAGAAAATACCAGTATTAGTAAGTCAGTAACATATAGAGGATACATCATTTATGTTTTTTAAATAACGTAACATATAAAATCAGAATTTTGATGTTTGTTGAATGTAAACTAAATTCACGAACAAATACTTACAATGTCGGGATAGTATTATTAGGTTTTTTTTTCCTGGTTTTTCCCTCATAATTTACTATGGAATCACTAACAGGAGAATTTTACTGTCATCATGTCATGTGTTTGTCTTTTTAAAGACGAATTACATGCTATGATTTTTTCTGACGGATATTCTCAAGTTAAAGTTGATTTCATATAATCGAATGAACTATCTTATAAGTAAAGTCGTCCCAGGAGCGCAACTCAACAATATTGGCAATATCATTTTAAAGTCGTCTACTTTAAAATGCATAATGTATGTCTGAATTGTCAATATAAATGAGTCAGACAAAATTAAATTATTAGAAGAATTTTTCACTATGTAACAAAAAACAAAATTTGTTTAATTTACTGTTTGTAAATAAACGTATTTTTATCTTTAATTGTGGCTTATTCCCAGTTTAATAGTAATTAGCCCTTTCCACAGATTTTAACTCGATGGAGTGGACCTACTACATTTACTCACATACTGCTTCGAAGGGACTGAAGTCTAGCTATGTTGAAAGGCCCAAAAAATTTATTTCCTCAAATTGTGTTTTAAAAGTTGCCAGATTTTGAACATAATTCCTTTATATATTTTAGATTTTAACGAATTCTCTCCTACATATATGCAACCCTTGTTGCAGTGTGTGTTGTCTGCCATGTAGGTTACACATGGCGTATATTATTGGCGATTTTATTGACATCTGTCAGTTTCACTTTCCAAGCCAACATTGTTTAGTGTGGATAATTTGCATTTTTCTTTATCTTTTTATTTTTTTTTACCAAATCTTTCCGCTTTTTGCAATATCTAAGTATTTTAATAGTTACTTTAACAATTGTACAAGGTTGTGTAAATAATAAAGCATGTTGTTTTATAAAAATAGCAAATAAAATGCATGTATAAATATGTATAAATAATGTAAGGTTAGAGTTAATTTAATTTAAACTTGTAAACTAATATTTCATCGAAATAAAACACTGAATTATGATCGTATTATCGTAAAAAACATTATACTTAAAAGAAAAAGCAGCAGAGGAAGCATTTTTTTTTCAGATTAAAAAAAGTTTTAAGATTGGGCGTTTCAACTTTTATTTGAAAAGTAATAATAAAAATATGGCCGCCGTGACGTCACACTCCGACTATCCATTACACGGAATAACAAATGACAATGCCTCATGCCTCCAAAGAAGTCTTCATAATTGTATTTGTTTCTTCATCTTCATTGTAAATCTTAAGAATACTTTTAAGTTTAAATTTGATAACCTATTTTAGTCAGTTTGATTTCCCCAGATATTAGTCATTTTGAAAAAGTTTTTCCCCAGACCCCAAAGATTCTCAACTCAAATTTCCCCAGTTCTGAACAAAAACACCTACCGATTTAAATCTGCGAGTAATAATAATGGAGTGGGTAATATTATGTCACCTACGCCACTAACGGAGAGTTAATCCACCCAGCACTGGTCAGAAGCGCAGGTATTTCTGTCACTTAGCACTTACAATTACAACTTTGAAAAGATCGATCGACCTCTGAAGTCAAACGAGGTTTAAAACAAGCTTCACATAAATCCAGTTTTTAGGTGTTAAAAAAGCATCAAACTAATTACAGTTTTACTTAAAAAGTGAATCTAAGTGATTTTTCTCACCACAAGTATAAAATCTGTGAGTACAAATATTTATTTAATCTAAATAATTAACATTTAAGTTAAATCCACGTAAACAAGAATCAATTTTGGTTATAAAGCAAAAACTTTTTACTGCTACCGTTTATCAGTTCTGATATCGAGGGGACAGGACCGGACTGGGTTTTTGAGAATTATCGATGATAATAATTAAAAATGGATAATTTTCCGCCTCTTGGGGCCCCTGAACAAGAACTGGAGCAAAGTTCATCAAATACAAATATGAAACAATCTTTTGCAACTGTCACAAATCAAAATGTACCTAAATTTCCATCCAAAACACAAGCAATAGTTTTTCCTGCGTTGGAAAATACAAAGTTGGAAGACTATCTATTTGCAGTTGGTGATTTAATGCATCCAAAAAATATCCTCTTCTCCTCTAGAATGTCAAATGGTCGAATTTGCATTTATCTAACAAGCGAAACTTTAGTTAACAATTTTCTACAAATTAACAAAGGGATAATAACTGTAAACCATCAAAAAATTCAGGCTCGTAAATTAATGTCACCAAATGAAAGATTATTGATATCAAATGTTTGTCCTTTAATCCCACATTCAATTATTGAAAATGCACTTTCTAATTTGGGACTAACTTTGGTAACTCCAATAAATTTTTTAAAAATTGGTACATCAAATCCTAATTACAAACACATTTTCAGTTTCAGAAGGCATACTTTTATTTCTCCCCCAGTCTCATCAATACCCGACTCAATAATTGTGAATTACGAAATGACATCATATCGTATATTTCTTGTAATGGAGAAGGATCTATGTACTAATTGTAGGCAAGCGGGACATTCGGCTGGAAATTGCCCAACTACTAAAGAAACTCAAACATCTCAAGCACAAAATGCTGCTCCAACTACTTCAACTGATCCAATAGACAATGAATACATTCCCCTAACGCAAAACATATCTTCCTCGGCTCCTATACTATCGACTAAACCGGATATCCATATTTTACCATCTACTCATGTTAAAGAAAGCACTGATTTTCAACAAATGTCCCACGATCCTCCCTCAAACAAACGAAATCGCTCTGAAATTATAACCCCTCCACCAAATGATACTCCAGTAAATAACCCCTTTCCAGACCCTAAATTAAAAAAGCCAAAGTCTTCAATAACAAACATAGGAACCATTAAAGTAACTGACGATATAAAAAATTCAGCTAGACGAATATATGAAGATACTTCAGTAAACCATTCAATATCTTATGAAACATTAGTAGATATACTGGAAAATGCTCATGGTACTCCTGACCCAGTAAGCTTAATAAAAACGTATACAAATGATCTAGAAAACCTATTGAAACTTTTAAATCAACTACATGAGAATTTATCAAATAGGAAATCAAAAAATAGATACACTAGACTTCGAAACAAAATACTTAAATCCATACAATCAGAAACTAACACCGAATCCGATAACGAAATTGTAAAAGATATATTATAATGGCTTTCTCAATTATCCAGTGGAACCTACGAGGATATTACACTCGCCTTGAGATATTACAACAAATGATTAAAAAACTTACTCCATCCATACTTTGTTTACAGGAAACTCATTTTAAAAATACTAAAGTTCATAATTTAAAACACTACACATGCACATATAAAAGTAGAGAAAATGTAGACCATGCTAGTGGTGGAGTAGCAATTTACACTCATTCATCCATCGATGTAGACATTCTTCAAATCAATACACAACTTGAAGCGGTCGCAATTACTATCAAAGGGCCTGTAAAAATGAACATAGGTAATATATACATTCCACCTACACAAAACCCAAGCAATAATGAAATCTCAGACTTGATTAAACAAATACCTTCACCTCGTCTAATAGTTGGAGATTTTAATGCACATAATTACATATGGGGATCAAAAATAATTACTCCATTAGGTCGTAGAATCGAAATAATGTTGGACAATTTTCAGTTAAACCTACTAAACGATGGAAGAAATACTCATTTTGACATTTCTACTGGTAAATCCTCTACCATAGACCTTTCAATATGTGATCCAGCATTATCAGCTACCTTATCTTGGGATGTACTTTCTGATTTAAATGATAGTGACCATTTTCCGATTGTAATAACAAATCCTGACAGTATACAATACTCTTGTAATGTTGAAAAATGGAATATCAAAAATGCAAATTGGCAAGAGTATTATAATCTAGTTTTAAATGAAATGAATGCATTACATGAAATTTTACAATCAAATAATAATATTGATAGTCAAATTCAAGAGTTTTCCAATGTATTATTGAATGCTGCCGAAAAAGCCGTTGGTAAAATAAATCCTAAACAATTAAATTCGTCAGTCCCTTGGTGGAATTCTGAATGTCAAGAAGCTATTAAACTTTCAAAAACAGCATTAAATCGATTCAGGAAATATAATACACTTGAAAATAAATTAGAATTCCAACGACTAAAAGCACGAGCTAGATTTATAATTAAAAGAAGTAAACGTGAATCATGGAAAAAGTTTGTTTCAGAATTAAATTCATCTACACCAATTAATAAAGTATGGCAAATGGCACGAAAGATATCCGGGAAAAATACCCCAAACCACATTAACTTCTTAGAAGAAAAACAAAAAATATACACTTCCCCTCTAGACATAGCTAATATTCTAGCTAATAGTTTTAAAAGATTCTCAAGTGATAATGTTCTTCCTCCAGATTTTTTGACCAAAAAAGAGAAAGAGGAATCCAAAGGTATTGATATACCGCCTGATGACCTTTGTCCTTTAAATTATCCCATAACCATGGATGAATTAGAATACTCACTCAATAATACAAAAAACTCTTCTCCCGGTCCTGATAACATTCCTGCAATATTTCTTCAAAAACTTCCTTCATCTGCAAAGAAACACTTGCTGAATATCTATAATAATATATGGAGATATAGCAAGTTTCCAAAAATCTGGAGTTCATCTATTGTCATCCCTATTTATAAACAAAATCAACCAAAATCTCTGTCACATTCATATAGACCTATTTCTCTAACTTGTGTAATGTGTAAAGTTCTCGAGAAAATCATATCCAACAGATTAATGTGGTTTTTAGAAAATAATAAATTACTTGCCCCGGAACAAAGCGGATTCCGAAAAAGTCGTTCAACACTGGATAATCTTATTAGTTTAGAGTCTGAGATTCATGAAGCAATGGCATGTGGACAAAAATGTATCGCAATATTTTTTGACATAACAAGAGCATACGATACAGTTTGGCGACATGGTATTGTTCAAACACTTAGTCGATGGGGAATAAAAGGTAATATAGCACAATTCATAAAAAATTTCCTATCTCATCGAACTTTTAATGTACGAGTTAGCGGTACTTTATCTAATACAAAAATTCAAAAAAACGGAATTCCTCAAGGATCTAATTTAAGCGTCTCCCTATTTCTTATTGCAATAAATAATATTATCTCCACTTGTGACTTACCAGTAAAAGCTAGACTCTTTGCAGATGACTTAATCATTTTTGTTAAGGGGATAAATGATAAAACCCTTCAGACCCATCTACAGAAAGTGCTATGGAATCTCGAATTATGGACAAATTCTACAGGTCTTCAATTATCAACAACAAAATCAAAGGCTATGCTATTTTCAAAAAAAAAAAGAAGTTATATCACTCCAGAATTAAAACTATTTAATAAAGAAATAAAATATGTTGAGAAAATTAAATGTCTAGGCATGACATTTGACAACAGATTATCCTGGAACCACCACATTCATGATCTAAAAAGTACTTGTCAATCTGCACTTAACATTATAAAAACTGTTGCACACAACACGTGGGGAGCAGATAGTAAAACACTGACCCTTATGTACAAGTCATTGATCAGGTCCAAACTCGACTACGCTTGTATTATTTATGATTCAGCAAAACCATATATCATAAAACAACTCGATCGAATACAAAATAGTGCTTTGCGAACTATACTAGGTGCTTTTTATACTAGCCCTACTGAAAGTTTACACTGTGAAGCTGGAGAAGTCCCCCTGGAATTCCGAAGAAAACAACTTTCACTAACATATGCGGCATCAATACAGGCAAATCCTATGAATCCTGTTAATCACTATGTAAATTCAGACCGTTTTAGGAATATCTTTAAAACTCATGCTAGGCTTGACCTTCCTTTTTATGAAAGGGTAAATAGATACCTCAATGAACTTGAATTCAAATTTCAAGATATCTATTGTATACCCGATATTAACACTGTTCCCCCTTGGACTGTTCCCATCCCATCTATCAATACCAAACTCTCCATATATAAAAAAGCAGATAACCATCCCAAAGCATTATATCAATATGTCCTCCAAGAATTCAAGACATACAGTAACCATACACTTATATATACCGATGCCTCTAAAACTATAGATGGAGTGGGAGCAGCATTTATGTCTAATAAAACAAAAATATTAATGAAACTCCCTTAATTAACATCCATTTACACAGTCGAATTAACTGCTATTCTCAATGCAATAAATTTTGTGGTAGAAAATAGTATTAAAAACCCTGTCATTATTACGGATTCCCTAAGTTCTGTAATTGCCCTAAATAACTTATATCCTAGTCATCCAAGTCTACTACTTATTAAATCAGCATTAAGCCAACTGCAAACTATGAACATAAATGTCAACTTTGTATGGATTCCTTCCCATATTGGAATTGCTGGTAACGAAGAGGTAGATTCCTTGGCAAAACTAGCAATCTCGAGTCCGGAAGCTGTAGAAATCAGAAGCATTCCACATCTAGATATAAAACCTGTAATCAAGAACTTAATAATCAATGATTGGCAGACCAAGTGGAATCAATCAACATCCAAACTACGAGAAGTAAAACATTCCATATTACCTTGGAAATCAACCCCAAATAAGCGTAAACATCAAACCATCCTATCTCGTCTGAGAATAGGCCACACCGCCATCACCCATAAACATCTGCTAGAGAGTGAATTAAAACCAAAGTGCAACATATGTGATATTGTGCTCAGTGTTCGCCATATTTTACTGGAGTGTCCTTTATATCGCATGGAGAGACTTCAATATAAATTACAAGATACCTTACAGGCAATATTAAGTGACGGAACTGATATGAAAAATTTGACATCATACTTACATTCCATAAATGTACTAAATAAACTGTAAAACTCTAAATTGTACAACGCCAATGACCCTATGAGGTTGAGGCATAAATAAATAAAAAAAAAAAAATTACAACTTTCTGCAATTAATATTTGACGAGTGTTACTCGTTTTATAATCGAACGATCGATTTTATTAATTTTCTCGTTTTTTTTTAATATAGGTATATAATAAAAGTTTACATTGACAATATCCTGTCAGTGAGCACAAATTGATTGTGACTAAATATCCAATTCACTTTTTTTAAGTGCACTATTTTTGTAAAGATACCTTATGCTAGCCTCTGTTTTATTATGCATTGGTTAATAAAAATCATAAAAAAAGTCAGCAAGAGAAGAATAAACAAAACTGATTCTATTTTAAAAAGTTAATAAAAACCTGCTTTATCTTTGTAAATATTTTAATAATAACATTTTGTACTAAACTGGAAAGTTCGCTAACCCTTGTAGTCCTGATTTCTTTTATAATTATGAAAAATTGCAGCAAGAGCGTGCACAAAAGCTTTACACAACGTCATAAAACCAGAACTGGGTCACATTTATATATTCTACTCCATTGAAATACAAATTCACTTGACACTCGAAGTTACTGCGCGATAAAACTACGATGCGCTATGCCTTGATAAGAATTATTATCAACTGAATCCATTGTCGGTGCAAAGTTGTGGGATTCGTTTGAAAATAATCGAAATAGATTGTGTCTATTATATAACTATTGTGATAAGATAGCTTTTGAGTGTCTTGGTTTTTATTCTGTTTTCTTCATAAAAGAAACGAAAAAGAAAGAAAAAAGAGTTGAAAATAATATAAAAAAGATTTTTAAAGCAATTTGCTACTATTAAGTTTATGTCGTGAGACTGCTCCTGTAGGAAAAAATATTTCGGATTCGGTTTCTTTTTGTTCAAATATGTCTCTTGTAAACAAATCTGAAGGGTGTTGGGCAAAATTTTTGGGCAGAAATTGTTTAACCCTTAACTTGGCAATGTTATAATATACATAATATATCAAATTTTTTATTTGAAAATCAATAGTATTTGAAACGTAGTTCTTGGCACTGTATAGTTCAGAAATCGGCTTGAAAATTCCTAATTTTGGGCATTTGGTTCTGACCGTATGGATACAGACTTGACAAAATGGCTTAGCAAGCGTGTTATTCCAACCAACAAGTAGTAAGTGTTTTTTTCTACTCTCTTACTAGTAAATTGTGTACTACCTAATATTTGGATGCCAAGTAAATACGTCAAAACAGATACTGACACGTAATGACTAGCACGGTAATAAAAAGAATTAGGCTTCAGTTCTATAAAAATATGTAATATCACATAAGAATTGTGAGTCAGTTGGTTGAGTTACCATGGAAACGAATTAACAGACGTTATTTTGACAGATTAAAAATTATTAATCTGCCACTGTAAATATAGTGGTAATTAAAAAACAGATGGTGAAATTCCATTTCACTTGAGATTAATTTTTCCCATGCCGATATTGCTAATCCTTCGTAGAAGAAATAACGAAAGATATTTAACGGTACTTCTAGGGGTAGGAGACCATCCGCTACCTGTCTACTTAATTTGAATATTATCAGTCAGTTCAGAAAAGCTTTTACCACAGTCGGTCGCAAAATCTTGTAAGCTGTCGCTGGCTCGCAAATTCGGTTATTAATATATTGTATGTATTTGTAACTAAATAGTTCGCATCGCAATATTATTCATAAAGATTATAAGTCAATCATTTATAGGAATCAGTGTTTCTTCAAACCGCAGTATAGTTTTTATATAAAAGTTCATCTATTCAAACCAGCAGTGTTGCCAGTAGTTTGCTTTAAACATAAAAAACTTTGAAAAATATTGTTAATATTAAAAATTACATTAAATTCCGAGCTTATCTAAAATGGCAATCAGAAGGTTTCAAAGACAAAAAATCCAAAATTTTACATTCTGATGAAATAAAACTTTTTTAAATGGAGCTCCTGATGTACAGTACTTGTTAGGTTATTGCTATTATTGAAATATGCGGAGATTGTAGGAAACAAGAGTTAAAAAATTTTAAAATTTTTGACATTAATGATTTAAAAATTTCTATAAAATCTGCAAATAATAATATATACAAATTCGATTACAGATTAGCGATCCACAAAGAAATCAATTTTTTCTTAATTATCAAAGAGGTAAATGTACGAAACAGGTGGTAGGATTAAACAAAATAGGCGGCGTTTCTAAACTTCTTCTTCTTATTGTGCCTGTCCGTTCCGAACGTTGGCGATCATTCTGGCTATGATGATTTTGTTAGTTGCTCAATACTGTGTAACAGTGATGTAGACTTTTCAGGTATTAAAATACTAGGTGGCTGGAAATCGACTGCTTTATAGTTTATTTTTATGAACGAGAGAGTAATTAGCATAATTTTAACTGGTACCTCCGACCACTCCATGGGCGTGCTCAAGATTAATTGAAAAATTACTTTGAATAATTGTAAAAAATAAATGAATTATTTCAGTGTTATAAAGTGTTATGTGTATGTAAACAAAAGTGATCTCTTTTATCACACACTATATTAGAACTGACTGGCCTACATTAAAAAGAGTTTTAAAAAATTCACATTTTTTTTAATTTATAAAAATTACAAAAGAGAAAAAGAGTTTTTAAAACCGTCTAAGGTATGTTAAATAGCTGAATAAAAATATTAATATAAAAGTTACAGCTACTTGTTACAAATCCAAATCAGATTCAGAAGATGAACTTTCAGAACCAAGATTTATAATAACTGGCTGGATCATTTTATCAGTAATATTGTCTAGCTTGCACATTTTTTCCTCTTCTTTAATAGTGTGATTTACTGCCTTTTCCTAGTTTTCAGGTTTTACATTATTTACGGCCTCCGAAAATAACTGTTTAACATCATGAGTTTTAAAAGTGGTATTTTTTCTTGAAACTTCACTCTTTATCTGTGCCCATACCAGTTCAATCGGGTTTAATTCACAATGATATGGTGGGGATCTAAGTACTGTCATTCCACGATTTTTGGCAATTTCATCAATTTCGTATTTTTTAAATTTCTCTTTATGAAGGGCACACAACGAATAAAGTTCCTTTCTTATAGATCCGGGCTGGTACGTAATATTTTTTGAACTCAGCCAATTCTGCAAGTCTTTTTTTAACCACTTGGTTGTATGCAGTCCTTCTATAAGTCTGGAGTGATAACTTGCATTATCCATTACTATTACACAGTTCTTAGGAAGAAGATCTATCATTTGTTCGAACCATTATTGAAAGATATCAGCGTTCATGTCTTCATGGTAGTCAACGGTACGAGTTGATTCAAAAGTTAATAAACCACCTTCAACAAAACCGTCTGAACTGCCAATGTGTACTATTATCAGCCTGCGTCCCTTTCCTGATGGTGAGTTTAAACCAGTACATAAGTTATTTATAAAAGCGTGCCTTTGACTTGTAACAGTTTCATCCTGCCAAAATTTATTTGGTGTATGACCCTCGTTGATCCATGTTTCATCAAGATAAAAATATTTTTCTTTTTTGGTTTCTCATTTCTTTTATGGTTCTTAGAAAATGTCTTCTCCATATGACAATATCGCTTCTTTCTAATAAAATAGACTTTCTGGGATTCTTTTTCCAGCGGAAGCCTATTTCTTTTAAAAGTTTCATTACGTACTTCGACTCATTTATGGGTAATCCTTATTATCTCGAACTGAGACAAGAACTTTATCCAATGTTGGAAATTCTTGTCTAAAGTAGAATTCATGCACTTTCCGTAGAAGTCATTCTTTAAAATGATATTCTATTTGAAATTTTGGTTTCCCTGGAGCATTACGTGGCATTTGAAAACTACCACATTTCTCTTCTTTAATAACTCTGTAAATCGTAGATTTCCCAACACCAAGTGTACTGCTAACTAACTCTACGGTCTCATCAACACTTTCACATAAACGTTTGTCTGTAAATGATTTAAAACAATTAAATATTAATGTTTTTTCATTAACTGTTAAAGGACCAATTTTTCGGTGTTTACACGGCACTTCCAAATTTTCCATAACACTAGTATACACAATAAACTGCACCTTGCAACTGAAGTACCTACTTTTAGTGAACTGTTAAGAATTTTGAATACGCCACTTGGACCTTCCTATAAAATGGAAAAACCCACTATTACATTTTCTGTGGAATAAGTTTAGAAGGTAATTATCTAGTCAATTACTGTCGTAGATTCCTGGAATTAAAGAATTAAATGTTTGATTGTTGAAACCCTTACTTCGTGGAATGCACTCATTTCAGATAAAATAAACCGTTTTATTTTATCTAAAGAATTAAACTTTATTTTGCAAATAGGTAGGTACTTACTAAACTTTTATTGGTTATATATAACCAATAAAATAAACATCTTACATTTCTTGCAAATTCATTAGTACCTGTTAACCTCCATCACTCCGACACTGGCAACCTTATTTAGGGATTAGTAACCCGCACAACTATTGTATTCTATTCTGCTCCAACCTTTATACCCGGTGGTCATACTCAATTTAAAATTGTTTTCCTATATACTTCTGTAAACTTGTTGACAAATATCTGTTTTTCATTGAGTCACCCGCATCAACAGTTTAGGGATTTGCATACATAATTTATTGTTTTATTACTCTCTCATACATTAAAATACACTATAGCAGAAGGTTATAGGGATAAACTCTTAGGGCAAAATACCACTAAACCCTGTCAAAGTACTTCCTTCAACATCACCGCTTCTTCTTCTATCACAGAATTTACAGAGGTACAAGAAGACTTAAATGTAAATTTGTCAAAATGCTATACAGCAGATAATTATTTATCAATACCTTCCATTAATTTCAGGTACTATTTCGAATATGAATATTTACAATAATAAAACTACCACTGAGGAAAATTAAACTTTGAATAAAGTTAATGAAAGCTAAAAAAATTCTTGTTTATCTTTAGGTGTATAGAAATTTAAACTTTGAAAAGATATTTTTATTTCTGAAAAGTACGGTCGACGGAAAAGTTTTGTAACGAACTCGTGAATTAAAATGGCGATTAACAATCTCGCATAATAACGCGCTCGCTCTGCTCACGCGTTAAAATATCTTAATTTTTAATAACCCTTATAAATACACTTGTTGGTTATATAACTATTAAGTCACCGGTAAATTAAAAATTTAAAATGGTGAAACAATGACATATTCTAGTCCTAACAAGTTTAAAACCCGTCTTCGGGTAAAGTGTAAAATGCTCCAATAATACTTGTAATAAAAGCACATTAGGTCCAAAAGGTGTATCTAGATAAATGTGTAAGTTAAGTTGCACAACATTGTAATAGATGATATTTAAATATGGCTTTAAAAAATGAGTTTTTTGTTGAGAATTTGTCTAAAAACCTAATTTAAGTCATTGTGTATAAATTCTTAAAAGTACCCCAGGAGAAATATATTAAAAGAATACTAATTTTTTTTTTAAGACTTAGCGTATGTCCAAAGGAAAGAAATATTGGAATTGAGCCCAAAGTAGGAGTTGAATTGACAACTCAGTTAAAGTAAACTATAAGACGTGTGATTGAATAATATTTATTTTTGAGAATCTAAGGTCAACGGTGGACGGAGCAAACGAGATTGACTCGGAGTGCATGAGTGAAATTCAACGTCCCGAAAGCGGAAGAACCGAGTTAAGGGAAGACTAGCTCTACAGTCCTGAAAGACAACTAGTCTAAAGGAAGAAAGCCTTCATTAAAAATTACCCGGTCCTCCTGGGGGGGGGGGTTAAGTCATAGCGCCAGTACCTCCATAGTAGTAGAAATCCTATAAATGCTAATAATCCTAGTACTATGTCTCGGAAAACGGACGGACTAAAACGAAGACGAAACTCGCTACGGATACGGATAAGGAAAATGATTTGGGCAACATGAAACGTCCAAGGATTAAGAAATAAAATGGAAGATGTAAAGAAAAACCTTGAAGAAATGAAGGTTAATGTAGCAGTGCTCACAGAAACCAAAAAGAGGAAACGGGATTGATCAACATTCAGACTATTTACATATACACAGTGGTGTTCCAAAAAATAACAAGGCTTCAAAAGGCGTATCAATATTGATACATAAAAAATATCAGAAAGGTTTTACTAGCTGAAAAACAATAAATGAGAGACTAGCCTCAGTAAATATTACGATAAAAGGACATAAATTAACAATTATAGGAATATATGGTATAAACGATGACGCAAATTTAGCAGAAAAAGATCAATTTTATGACCTACTAAACGAAACCCTTATAAACGAGAGAAGTGGAAAACCAGAGAGAAATAATACTTTTGGGGGATTTAACTCGAGAGTAGAAAAAAGGGAGAAAGATCCTGTAATCAGAAGAGATGGTGAAGAGGCTAAAAATGATAATGGTAGACGACTAATTGAATTATGCCAACAACACCAGCTAAGAATATGGAACGGTTATTTCAAACATAGAGATATACATTAATACACTTGGCACCAAGACACTAGAAACATAAAATCTATTATTGACTATGTCATTACAAAACAAAACACTAAATTAAACATCCACAACACTAGGGCTTACAGGGGTAAGGAATGTGGATCTGACCATTATTTGGTTGCGGCTAAGACTTTGATTCCATTTAACCGACACGTTGAAAACATCAACACTCCCAAAGAAACTGATATAAATCTGAAAAGATATAATGTCAGAAGCCTACAAGAATATAGCACTAAAATCTTATACCAAAATAGATTAAATGAAAAACTACTCGAGGAATACCTAACTGCTGAAACCAACCAACTATACGAACATATAACTGACTGTATTCGCCACGCAACACAAGAAGCTCTAGGCGAAGAAACCAGAACAGTCCACAGATCAGCGGGAAAAATCACTTGGAATACACAGCTTGAAGAGCAAAGAAATAAGAACCAGGAAGCGTACAAAAGATGGCTGAACACTAAGAATCTTGATGATAACGAACAATACAAAAAACAGCAAAGAATATTTAAAGATCTGACAAGGAACAACAAAAATGAAACATGGGATGCAAAATGTAAAGAAGTTGACTGTTACATCGGAAAAGCGCGATCATCAGCTTCGTGGAAATTAATAAAAACCCTGAAAACCGACACAATAAATAAAAGTCGAATACAGCCCATCCAGATAGATACATGGAAAGATCATTACGCAAGGGAACTGAATGAAGACAGAGATATTTATAATACTGACTCACCCCAACGAATACGAGTACAAGGTGAATATGTAAACGTGGAAAAAGAACAAATATAACAAGCTCTTAAATCGATGAAGAATAACAAAGCATCCGGGCCAAAGAACATACCAGCAGAACTTCTAAAAAACAGAACATCTAAACTAATAAGCTATCTTAAAATGCTATTCACAAGATACTTAAATGGGGAAGAAATCCCGAATAGTTGAAAAGCATGGATTACTCCAATCCATAAAAAAGGTCCAAAAGATATTTGCGGAAACTACAGATGTATCTCTGTCACCAGTACCTTTAGCAGGCTTTTGGTAAAATCTTAATAAACATGACTGAGAAAGAATACGAACCTTATGAAATTGAACAGCAAGCAGGATTTAGAGCTGGAAGATTTTGCGTAGACCACATATTTAACCTAACACAACTGAATGAAAAGAAAGTTGCAAGAAACCAGGAAATACATCTTTTATTTGTCGATCTCACAAAAGCGTATGACACGATTCCTGTGAGAAAGCTGTGGCAGTCTTTTGAACGATCTCCATTAAATAGCACGATCGTCGCTGCAGTCAAACAATTATACAATAAAGCATCATTAAAAATCAAACTAAACAACACCTTATCAGAAGAATTTCCAGTAACAAAAGGGTTACGACAACGATGCTGCCTCTCTCCAATACTATTTAAGATCTATTTAAATGAAGCACTAAAACACTGGAGAAGATCCTGTTCAGGAATGGGGATCCAACTTGACGACGATACAACATTATACACTCTACATTTTGCGGACGACCAAGTAGTAGTGGCAGCAGACAAGGAAGATTTAGAATTCATGACGAGGCGGTTGATGAAGAATGGGGCCTCTCTGTAAATACAAACAAAACGTAATACTTATGCATCAGGAATGAAGTAGAAGATCTAATGGTCAACGAACATGAAACAATCAACAACTGTGAGGAATATATATATATATATATATATATATATATATATATATATATATATATATATATATATTTGGGAACAACAATCAACAAGAGTGGGCGCACCGAAAAAGAGATAGAGCAAAGAATCATGAAAGGAAAAAGGGTGTAAGGATGCCTAAACCCAATGCTATCGTCAAAAGAACTATCAAATCAAAGAAAGCATCTTCTCTTTAACTGCATCTTTAAAAGTATAGTGCTCTATGGATGCGAAACATGGCAACTTACTAAATCCCTTGAGCGACGCCTACTTGCATTGGGAATGGACTTCTGGAGAAGATCAGCTAGAAAATCAAGGCTTGATAAAACGCCAAGGGAAAGAAGGAAGAGAGGAAGGCCAAAACAATCTTGGCTGGGCGGCATTCAGAAGGTAATGTCGGAAAGAAACCTTCACCCTGGCGAATGAAATGACCGACGTAGCTGCAAACTGGGAACCGGAAGGCGGAGATTGTGGGTTTATGTACCGCATTCTACTTAACCACCATTGAATTTTCAATCTTCCAAATTAATCACCTACTAACAGGTAGTTTCTTTAAACTGTGTGTACAGCCAACCATTGGGATGTTCCCTTTTACTTTGTAAAAATAATTTGGCTATTAAAAATGTAAAATAATAAAACACAAACACACTCCCTACTTTTACAAACATTTCCTAGTTTCAATACGAAACTTTAAACTACCATTCAGCTTATATACACTCTCTGCTAAATTCATTTCACTGAATACAAACCATAAACAAAAATTACTTTTAAACAACATAGTTACAAAGTTCAGAGGAACTGACAATGTTAACATTCCTGTCTGCGTATTTGGTAATATCATTAAGCTCGATAAAATTAAAACTTAATTGCCTCCAGTCCAACCGTTTTCAGCTGCTGCTAACGAAAGTTTTTCAGGGCTTAAATAATTTAAACTAGGATCCGCTAACAAGATTTACATTTGTGACAACAAAAACCATTCTTGGGATTATTTTTTATTTTATTTTAAACAAATAAGTACATAAAACACCGATAAATAAATAAGTAACTAATATGTCAACAATAAATAAATAAATAAATAAATAGGTAAATAAAATAGAAGATAAATTATAAAACCAATTAAATGCTATTGTATTGTATAGTATTATTAAGTTTTATATCACATACACACACACGCAGTGATCAACTCTGCCCCTAGGAACATGTGTATACCATTGCATAGTGGGATACACATGTCCAAGCATCAAACCGGTCCTACTTCGCAATTAAAATGGTACCTATCTGACCCCCAGGCTTTTCCTCCACCCCTCCTCATCCTGTGACTTACATGAAGAGGCTTATAAACTGAAAGTTATTTAAGGTGCCCTGTGTAATAAGACGAAGGATAGTAATGGCAAACAGATGCTATTTTGGACTGAGTAGACATTTGAGTAGAAACTTAAGCCAAAAAACAAAAATAACTATATACAAACCCCTTATACAGCCAGTGTTGACATATGGATCGGAGACATGGACCATCTCCAAGGCAGACGAAGACCTTTTGCTTATATTTGAACGAAGGATCCTGAGAGGAATATTTGGTGGCATCTGTGAAAATGGTGTTTGGAGGAGGAGATACAACTACGAGGTATACCACAGATATAAACAAATATTTGGTGGTAAAGACGTAGTATCTCTTATAAGAATAGGAAGATTAAGATGGGCAGGACATCTAGCAAGATCACAGCAGAACAACCCTCCTAGAAGAATCCTTATGTCACAACCCGTGGGAAGCAGAAAAAGGGGTAGGCCAAAACTCAGATGGAAGGATGGTGTAGATGAGGATGGTAGAAAGATAGGCGCAGCAAACTGGCAACGGTTGGCAATGGATAGGACTGCCTGGCGTAATAGACTTGGGAAGGTCGAGGCTCTTTCATAGGGCTGTAGCACCATTGATGATGATGTGTAATAAGACATCCTCTGTTTTTAAATACCTAACCTAACCTAAGTGTAGGGGTAGCACACATATCGGCTTTTCTCTCTATTTACTTTACTGACTCTATTGAAGTTACTCTAACTTGACATCGGGACGTGAGTCCCTAAATAAGAAAAAAGCGTGTGTTCCGTACATAGGCCTGACGTGCCTTTTATATTTGAATTAGCTATGAGTTACGTTAAAAAAGTTAAATTATTAGTTCTAATGTGAATACAGTTATTTAAATAGAACGCAAAGATTTTTTTTTGAGTACTGGTGCTCAGAACTATAAAATGCCAAGAGCATCAGATCTTACCCTTTTTTCCCTAACTATTCTAAAAGTTTGCTTGTGGTAGGGTGTGCATTCTAAGCTGTATACGGCCATCACACACCCCGTGTATATTGGACTTAATCTAGCTAACCTAAAAGCGTACTTTCTCGCCAGAGTCTAAACCTAAGGCATACCCTCTCGCCAGAGTTTTTTTTGGTTTGATTTCTATCTGACTACACATTCTGTTGTAGGACTACTGCGCGACCATCTCACTCTTTATTGTTCATTTGAGTTTTCCCTATATCCTGCTTTCTGCTATTTTGGTCTTCTGTGTACCGTTTTGATGTTTTCGTTGTAGTTAGTCAGCTCTCTTAACATTTTGCTAGGGTGGTTTCTTAGTTTATTAAAAATTTCATATGCCCGCTCACCCAGCGTGCGTAGGATTCTTGTCTGTACAGAGTCTCTGTATACATATCTCAGTGGAATGTATTTCGGTATGTCTAGAGGATCTCTAATTATTTGGTTTTGGATGGGCTGTATCTTTTTCCTGTTTATTTTACAGGTATGTCCCCACGCAGCGGGGGCATACGATAGGACTGGCAGGATAATGTAATTTGCAACCCTGATTTTAGTTCTTAATCTTTTAAAGTTCTACTGGGGTATTTACAATCGTATTTTATCGATTTGGTACAATTCTTCTATGACTAAACATTACAGCTTGTGTTTTGTCGGGACTTAAGGCAATTTTCCATTTTATGCACCATCTCTGGATTCAATTCAGTGCTCTCTGCAGATGATTAGCTGCGTGATTTGGGTTTTTCCAGCTTACAGCTATTGCTGTGTCGTCAGCGTAAAGACTTAACAGAGATCCTGGTTCTGTTGGCGTGTCGGCCGTGTAGATGGTGTACAGGTAAGGCGACAGCACCGCACCCTGAAGCACACCCGCTTTCAGGGTTCCGACTTAGGACAGGATTGCCCTTATTTGAACTTCTGTTGGCCAGGTATGACGCAAAGAGGCATGTCATCGCCTCGCTGTACTCCAAATTGCTTATTTTGTATAAGAGTCCTTGGTGCCAGACTCTGTCAAATGCTTTGCTAACGTCCAGAAATGCTGTTGCTGTACACATTTTTTCGTTGAATCATTTCGTAATAAATTCCTTCAGTCGTAATACCTATAGTTCACATGAGTGTTTGCTTCTGAACCCGAATTGAGCTTCTGGGATGATGCCTAGGGCTTTAGACTCCTCGTTGAGTCTTTTTAGTATAGCCCTTTCCGCTATCTTACTTATCGATGATAGTAGGCTGATAGGTCTGTCATTTTAAGAAAATGTGCCATTTTTATCTGCTTTAGCTATCATGATTACATGTGCTTCTTTCCATCTGTCTGGAAAATATCTTAGTTTAAGCATATTGTTTATTATATTGGTAATGTATACGACAGCTTTTGCTGGTAGATTTTTCAGCGCTCTGTTCGTGATGTTATCTAATCCTGGGGCTTTTTTGGCATTTGTCAACTTCATTAGTTGTTTTATTTCTTCAAGAGAAGTATGCAATATGCCTATTCTGCTCTTTTTTCTTTTTAATCTTCTAGCTGTTCTTTTTACCTCTTCGGTGACGTCTAGATATTCGTAAGGGTGTTCGTTGTTCAAACACGCCCTTTTAAAATCGTCCTTCTGCAATCCTTTTCTCTTTTCTTGTTTTGTACGGTATACTCTTCATCTTTTCCTATTTTTTCCTTGGTTCGGTTTTGAAGTTCTATGTTTATATTCCTAAATCTTCCATTTTGTCTGGTGATTGTTTCTGTTTTGGAGCTGGTATCGATAGCATTTATAATTGTTTGCTCTAATTTTATTATGATATCTTTAAGTTCTGCGATATTATTAATTCTTGGGATAATATCGATGTTCTCGCTCACAATTCTCTTGAAATTTTGCCAACTTGTCTTCTTTTTGTTGTGGGGCTGCAAATAGTTAGTTTCTATTGCGCACAGGGCCAGGACGATTAAATTATGCGTCAAATAGCTTTCAGTTAGTGAGTGTATCTCGTATTGTTGACAATATTAAGATGCGTAGGTAGTAGTTCGTGGAAACATGTCGGATCTGTAGGTCCGATGACGTAGGTGTTGCGTTTTCGAGATGGCCGCAGAGTAGTCTTCCATTTCTATTGGTCACCCTGTTAAATATATTATGATATCTCGCATTCAGGTCACCTATATTTATAATTGGCTCTTCTTAGTTCAGGATTAGGCTCAAGTCTTCGTTAAATATCGGATCATTAATTCTGAGATATGCAGACACTATTTTTATTGAATCGTTGTTGACCTATAGCTGGATGATCGTGGCTTTCATTGTAACCAGTCAACCTAGTGTTGGGATGTGTTCGTGTTCGATTCCTTTTTTGATTTAAATTGAAGTTCGTCCTGATATCGCTCTATGATATATTCTGTAGATATCGTAGCCTGGAAATTTTGCTTTCTTCCTTTCTACTAGTTTGGTTTCTTGAAAGGCTACAATATCGAGCTCTAATCTGTTTATATTTCGTTCAGAAGGTCGATTTTTTTCAATATTTCGCCAGAATTCTATGACCCTATGCGTAGATCCTCCGATTGGTATGCTAACATTTGCGGACGCCTTATTCGAATGCAGTAATTCATTTCGGTTACTTTATCTTTCATGGACGTTATCTCCATCATCTTATTTTTATATTTCGTGTCAAAGTTAGCAATAAGGGTGGCCGCGTCTTGAACCGTTTGTGTGGGGATGGAGGCTTCTGTGGTGGCTTCTGGGGTTTTTTTCGCTGCTTGTGCGTAGCTGACCCCTTTGTTAACTGGTGCGCTAATGTTCGGTCTTTCTGCCGGTTTTGTGGAGGCGGAAGTCTTTCTCTGTGAGGTCCTGGAGCATTCCCTTGGTAGTTGGTAGTGTGCGAATCTCCAGCAGTTAGCGGACTTGGGGTCGGTTTCCCTGCGTTTGCCGCAGTCGTTGCTGATGTGGCTCTTCTCGCCTTTAACACACCGACAGAGCCACAATAACAAGCCCTGGAGCTATGGTAGAACCCTTAGCAGTTATAAAACTACAAGGTATCTTTTGTGATCTTCATTTCATCCTCGATGTATATTCTCATGTAGCATAAATCAGTTATGGTTCTGATTTTTGCAACGTCCTCCTCTTTGAGGGTGTCAATAAAATGAGGCAAGAGATCATGTTGATCACTCTTGTTGCATTTACTCCTTTTGCGTTTAATTCGTTGAGAATTTATTCTGCACTTGTGTTCGCTGAAAGCTCTTTTAATACGACTCTCTATGTTTTTCCAAGATTTTTACCATGCCCAGGTTCTCTAATCTCGTAATTTTACGGCTCTAGCAGCCCTTAGCATAATATCTGGGGGTGTTTAGCCTCTTTCTGCTTTAAATTGAAAGATACTTATTATAATAAATGTTTCCTAAAAAAGAAAAACTGGGAGAAGATTGAATAGTTAAAAAACCTGAGGAAATGGTACTCCACAACAATAACTAATATATTTAAAGCATCAGTTATTAAAATAACTATAGTCAGAATGATTGCCATCATTCGAAATAAATAGGCACCAAAAGAAGAAGAAAAAAAGCCAGCAAAAATTGTAACAAAAAAAGCGTAAAGGTAGCTCGTCGGGGTTGATTGGCACATCGTACAAACCAGCCCCTCACAATCTGAACGAACCATCCTCAATGCACTTTTTCAGGTTAAACATGTCAAAACTACATGTTAAAGCATTAATGATCAAGGTTTTATATTTGGTAAGTATTGACAAAAGTGCAAAGTTTTCTAATGTATATAAGCTGTTATTATCGACAAAGCAATAAAACTGATAGAACAAATATTTTAACTGCATAAATATTTACTTACAGCTGACAAAACCACGTGCGCAAAGTAAAACTCACAAAATGACGCCCACACACTAATTATAACAACTGTCGTCAATCGGCGCGTATTTAGCGTTGCCAGGCCCAAAAAATTAATTTCCCCAAATTGTGTTTTAAAAGTTGCCAGATTTTAAACAGAATTCCTAAAATTTATATATTTCAGTTTTAACAAACTTTTCCTTACATGTATTCAACCCCTGTTGCACTGTGTGTTGCTTTCCATGTGGGTTAATGATATTAAATCCAGCCATAGGAGTTTCCAACGATTCTTGTTTGTTTTGAGCTTCTGTCATATGGCGTATATTAATATTATACACAGAATATGACATATGACAGAAGCTCGAAACAAATGAAAAGCGTTAAAGTCCCATTAATGACACTGACAGGCATAGTAATTGGTTTTGAGATTATTGACAGTTTATGGCAGTTATTATATAGAATTACAGGCAATGACAATGCCTTATGACTCCTAAGAAGTCTTGATAATTTTATTTGTTTCTGGTATGTAGGGGAACCAGAGACCTACACAGGTAGTTATACAAATACGAGACTTGGCTGGACCCTGGTCTTCCTAGCCTAAAAGGCATACGACCGTAAGCGACTCCGCTGCTCCTACGAGTTCGACACCAAATGAGGGTAGCACAATGCATGAACATCGTGGAGCTATACCTTGGAGTACCTGTATTAAGATTACGTCACCCGTCCGTTGGTCCCCCCACCCCGGGCGGAAAGATGACGCAGGCGGAGGAATTCCACCTCGCACGTAGACAAGTCGCCGACGAGGATCTCTCCTCTATCACTCTTAAATCATCCAGGTGGGTTCGTGCCGAGAAACCGACGCCACTTTTGGTGGTGCGTGCCGAAAGATTTGTTTACGGGCTTAGCTCGTTCAACCTGGCTCTTGTGGAATGAGAGTAGAGTGGTCCCACGAGAGTCTTGTCTCGGATATTAGGAGTGTATACCGGTGACCGAGATGCCTAAGCCTCCCGAGTGCGTTCCTACAAACCCGACACCTCAAGCGACGGCTCTCCACCTCTCAGTTCCTTTCCATTAGTCACCTCTTACGACAGGCAGGGAATTCTGACCTCGGCCGTATTCTTATCTCCGCGAGCCGAACGGAGGATGACAGTGTCAGGGAACCCCAGGCAATATCATTGTTCGCGGTAGCGCCAATTCATCAAACTATATTGAGTGTGGTCTATATGTGGAATCAGTCAACGCGATCTTATCTTCTCGTTGTACTGTAGTACATTTAATATTGACATAATTACTGGACTTTAAAAAATAACTTTTTTTTACTAAATTTGATAACATATTGTAGCCAGTTTAATTTCCCCAGATATTAGTCATTTTAAAAAGTTTTCCACAGTCCCCAAATATTCTCAATTTTCCCAAGTTCTGAGGAAAAATCTCCAGACCTGGCATCCATGCGACGTATTCCATTACCTCGTGAAAAATAAGAGCAACGCCGCTTTTACCCGAACCGATGCCGAAATATTGGAAATGTACCAACCAGTCCCTGTGCCCAACCAAACCCGGTCTCCCCTACATAAAAATATTATTTTTCACTTCTTTGTCTTTTATGAACCCAATAGAGTAAGATTATTTTATTTTTACCTCAATTCTTGATTTTAAAAGTTTTCGGGAAACAAAGGGTTAACTACTAAAACGGGTTTATCAGGTAAACGGTGAACATTTGTAATTATAACTTTTGTATTGTACTGAAAAATATCTTAAAACTTTCAATTTGTTTGTACTTCTTCGGTATCCGTTGTATTTATAGTGTATTTTTAGGTATGAGAGAGTAATAAAACAATAAATTATGTATGCAAATCCCTAAACTGTTGATACGGGTGACTCAATGAAAAACAGATATTTGTCAACAAGTTTACAGAAGTATATAGGAAAACAATTTTAAATTGAGTATGACCACCAGGTATAAAGGTTGGAGCAGAATAGAATACAATAGTTGTGAGGGTTACTAATCCCTAAATAAGGTTGCCAGTGTCGGAGTGATGGAGGTTAACAGGTACTAATGAATTTGCAAGAAATGTAAAATGTTTATTTTATTGGTTATATATAACCAATAAAAGTTTAATAAGTACCTACCTATTTGCAAAATAAAGTTTAATTTTTTAGATAAAATAAAACGTTTTATTTTATCTGAAATGAGTGCATTCCACGAAGTAAGGGTTTCAAAAATCAAACATTTAATTCTTTAATTCCAGGAATCTACGACAGTAATTGACTAGATAATTACCTTCTAAACTTATTCCACAGAAAATGTAAAAGTGGGTTTTTCCATTTTGTAGGAAGGTCCAAGTGGCGTATTCAAAATTCTTAACAGTTCACTAAACGTAGGTACTTCAGTTGCAAGGTGCATTTTATTGTGTATACTAGTGTTATGGAAAATTTGAAAGTGCCGTGTAAACGCCGAAAAATTGGTCCTTTAACAGTTAATGAAAAAACATTAATATTTAATTTTTTTAAATCATTTACAGACAATCGTTAATGTGAAAGTGTTGATGAGACCGTTGAGTTAGTTAGCAGTACACTTGGTGTTGGTAAATCTACGATTTACAGAGTTATTAAAGAAGAGAAATGTGGTAGTTTTCAAATGCCACGTAATGCTCCAGGGAAACCAAAATTTCAAATAGAATATCATTTTAAAGAAGGACTTCGACGGAAAGTGCATGAATTCTTGTTTAGACAAGAATTTCCAACATTGGATAAAGTTCTTGTCTCAGTTCGAGATGATAAGGATTACCCAGAAATGAGTCGAAGTACGTTAGGAAACTTTTAAAAGAAATAGGCTTCCGCTGGAAAAAGAATCCCAGAAAGTCTATTTTATTAGAAAGAAGCGATATTGTCATATGGAGAAGACATTTTCTAAGAACCATAAAGGAAATGAGAAACCAAAAAAGAAAAATATTTTATCTTGATGAAACATGGATCAACGAGGGTCATACACCAAATAAATTTTGGCAGGATGAAACTGTTACAAGTCAAAGGCACGCTTTTGTAAATAACTTATCTACTGGTTTAAACCCACCATCAGGAAAGGGACGTAGGCTGATAATAGTACACATTGGCAGTTCAGACGGTTTTGTTGAAGGTGGTTTATTAACTTTTGAATCAAATCGTACCGGTGACTACCATGAAGATATGAACGCTGATGTCTTTCAAGAATGGTTCGAACAAATGATATATCTTCTTCCTAAGAACTGTGTAATAGTAATGGATAATACAAGTTATCACTCCAGACTTATAGAAAGACTGCCCACAACTAAGTGGTTAAAAAAAGACTTACAGAATTGGCTGAGTTCAAAAAATATTACGTACCATCCCGGATCTACAAGAAAGGAACTTTATTCGTTGTGTGCCTTTCATAAACAAAAATTTAAAAAATACGAAATTGATGAAATTGCCAAAAATCGTGGAATGACAGTACTTTACTTAGATCCCCACCATATCATTGTGAGTTAAACCCGATTGAACTGGTATGGGCACAGATAAAGAGTGAAGTTTCAAGAAAAAATACCACTTTTAAAATTCATGATGTTAAACAGTTGTTTTTGGAGGCCGTAAATAATGTGAAACCTGAAAACTGGGAAAAGGCATTAAATCACACTATTAAAGAAGAGGAAAAAATGTGGAAGCTGGACAATATTACTGATAAAATGATCGAGCCAGTTATTATAAATCTTGGTTTTGAAAGTTCATCTTCTGAATCTGATTTGGATTTGTAACAAGTAGCTGTAAGTTTTATATTAATATTTTTATTCATCTATTTAACATACCTTAGACGGTTTTAAAAACTCTTTTTCTCTTTTGTAATTTTAAAAATTAAAAAAAAAATGTGAATTTTTTAAAACCCTTTTTAATGTAGGCCACTCAGTTCTAATATAGTGTGTGATAAAAGAGGTCACTTTTGTTTAACTACACATAACACTTTATAACACTGAAATAATTCATTTATTTTTTACAATTATTCAAAGTAATTTTTCAATTAATCTTGAGCACGCCCATGGAGTGGTCGAAGGTACCAGTTAAAATTATGCTAAAAACTCTCTCGTTCATAAAAATAAACTATAATTAGCCATCTCATTTTATTTGTATTATTAAAATAATATCATGGTAATGTGGTTTTAAATAGCTCACCATATTTATTTCGTGCATGAAGTTTAAATGTGAAACAAAAAATCATCTGAATCGTTTTAAAAACAATGCAGCAAATTTAAATGATAAACGGAAATAGATAAATCAGTGTATTGGATGATAATTTGTCATGTCGTAATGACCTAAATAATGCTTAACTTTCAACTGACATGTTTACATACTAATGTTGTTACTGGAATTTTTAACTGCTTTCTATCTGTAAGTAAAATCCTTGCATGTGAAATGCGTTTAGTGTATGCTACGATAATTCTAGGGCAATATATCTGGATCTACATGGCATTCTGCCATTGTTAATCATTTTTGCTGACAAAAGAATACGTTATTCGCTTAACGTTCGGAGGAAGGCTAACATGACTATATTGAAACGTAATTTCTTTTTAAACTATTTGGTGAATAGAGTTATTGCGTGAGAATAATTTATTTACGTAATCTTATTTTTATAAGGTCTTTTGTAAATTATTTGGGAATGGTTTTTAAAATTCGATACGTTCTTTATACGGTATTAGTAATATGTGAGACATGTTTTAATTCCCGACAACACCATAAGGTTAAATGTGGTATTTTTTATTCCTTTTATTGAAAATTTTAAGATAAAGCCAAATGCAAAATGGGAACAGGCCACAGAAATTAAGGCGAGAGTAGAACGAGCTAGAGCAGCATTTAGCAATATGAAAAAGCTCCTCATTAGCAAGGATTTGTCTGTTCCCCTAAAACTACGTTTAGTTTAATGCTACATTTTTCGATCTTACTGTATGGTGTAGAGGCCTGGACGCTGACGGAGACACTCACGAGAAAACTGGAAGCATTCGAAATGTGGGTGTACCGACGCATTCTTCGTATATCCTGGACCGAATATGTCACCAACATAGAGGTACTCCAAAGAATCAGCAAGGAGAAAGAAATCGTGAATACAATTAAACAAAGAAAGCTTGGATATCTAGGCCACATATTGAGACACGATAAGTACCGTATGCTGCAATTGATTGTCCAGAGAAAAATAGACGGTAAGCGAGGGCCAGGTAGGAGAAGACACTCGTCTTCTCCTACCTGAAGAAGAAGAAGAAGAAGAAAAATAAGATAAGGCCAGATAATTCGAATTATAGTATTCTTAAATTCTGAAACTGATTTTTGTAGCATTTTTATATAAGACGTTTAACTAGCAAATGAGCCGTTCTTTGTAAAAACCCCATTTGTCGTTATTTACAATATTAAAGATATTAAAAAAGTTATTTAATTAAACCGTATTAAGCTTACAGAAATTCTTAAATTGGTGATTTATTATTTTAATGATTACACACAGTTTACAATATAAACAATAATATTTTTTTCCGCAAATCGCCAGGAAATTTTGACATTCCTGTCAAAATTTCTTGAAGAAAAAGTCAGGACTTCCTTACTGTAAGAAATGTCATTTCCTTACTGTAAGGAAATGATATTTCCGTACAGTTGTTAGTGTTCTACATAAATGATAGAAAACACATTGCTTATAAGGAATTAATTTATATTTTGAAAACATCAAGTCATTGCTGAATACATTTTTAAGATCAATTTGTTATATTTACCGTAATTTGACAGTTAGTACAATTACTGAACATTGGAGGAACACTCTTAGATCTATGAGAAACATTTTGGACAACATGCAGGGTGGAAGTGTCATTTTGTTGAATATTTTGTACTGTGAAAATTTTATTTGCCACCTCAACCTTATTGTTAAGCGATTCTTCGATATATCCTTCAGCAACGTTTGATGACTTCCATCCGCCATGCATCTTTAAACTAGTTATGTCGGCACCAGAGAACATTTTATCATTTTACTTTCGAGAACACCAGCAATTAAATTTATAAGCGTCAAGTTTGACAATTCAACCTCAATACGTTTCCATAGTAACCAAGTAATTTTATTAGGAATTTCAAAGCACCATTTATTTGGGAATAAAATTATCGCGTTTTTTTTTTTTAAATCAATCAATATCTGTCGAATTTTAAACGATTTGCGGAAAAATAGTATGTTTACCTCGTAGGAAAAGCCACATTCCTGGACTCTGTGTTGCTAAGAGTCGGCTTGCGCCTCGACTTTGCAATCTTCACAGTCGTCCAGGAATGTTAAGCTTTTCCTACCCGGTAAACAATGTACTATTCCTTTGCTTTTTTATGAACGACATTTTTTTTTAAACACTTATACATCAACCACATAGGGTTATTAGTGGGATGAAAAACACAATAGTTTTAATACGATTATGTACATTAAATTATAATACAATTTTATGTCTCTTAAATAATTTAATACATTTAAATTTTTATCTGTCAAGATGGATTTGAGGTTGTCTAAAATTCTTCCATGAATTCTTCTTTGATTTTGGAAACATGGGCAATCAAGCAGGAAGTGTTTCAGTGTCAATGAAGTGGAGCAGTTATTGAAAATTGGAGGTGGATCTTTACTGATTAAAAATTTGTGTGTGACAACAGTATGACCAATTCTTAAACGGTTTATAATTACTTGATCTCGTCTACTTGTGGGGTTATTCAAAGAGCTGTTCACCTTTGGACATATTGGATTTAATTTGGTTACTGAATTTTCCCAGTAATTTTGCCAAATGTTATTGTAATGATTTTTAATCAGATGTTTGATGTCACTATAGGATATTTTGTTATTTTTGTAGTATCTTCTAAGTTGATACGGCTTGTAGTTGCTAGTTGATCTACATTTTCATTTCCCCAGATTTCAGTGTGCGATGTTACCCAAATGAAAGCTGTGTCCTTTTCCATGGAATGAAGGGTTTTTAATTCATTTTTTATTGCTTTTATAATGGGATTTGTTGTATAAATTTTCTTTAATTTCAAAAAAGCATTAGATTTGGCCCTGCATTAGATACTATAAGTCTATCGGCTAAAGTGATCAATCTTCTTATTTCTATGTGTGACTCTTTTATGTTTACAAACTTGTAGGAGTGGAGAAGTGAATCGACCGTGCTTTTTGAGTAAAGATAAATACAAATTCGGTTGGTAGAAATTCTTGATGCAAACATGACATTACGTGGTCTTACTAGTGATCCTACTGCTATGATGTAGTCTTAAATTTTGGTATCTTCCATACTAGACAGGACAATAGCCTGTTCTTTTGTTGGGTGTTTTACAGAATTTACTACTGGAAAATGAGTTAAAAGATGAGCTTTGTGTTTGATTCATATTGATTAAGGTAGTGTTATTTAAAGTAATATCGTTTGAAGTCATGATATTTTAAGATGCCGCAAGTCCGGGTCTGTCGCCAGTTCGAAAACTGGTCGTCGTTCCGGATCCAGATCCAAACTTGTTTAATTTCAAACTCTTTCGTTATACCACGTTTGTTTCTTATAAGCGATTTTTCCCAGCTACCTGTATAAGTCTGTCTTATTAAAACAACCCAGGTTCATCAACTGAATATCTCATCATTCGTGAATCTAAGAAAAAATGGAGTTATTGTTTCTGAAATATTAAATATTATAGACTGATTAACATCTTCTTCTTCCTTTGCCCGATCCGTTTTGGACGTTGGCTATTAACAAGGCTATTTTGACTTTGTTTACGGCACCTCTGAACAGTTCGGTCGATGTTAGTCCGAACCATTGTCGCAGGTTATGCATCCATGAGTGTCGTCTTCTTCCCGGTCTCCTCCTACTGTCGATTCTTCCTTGGACTATTAACTGTAGCAGCCGGTACTTAGTATGCCTCATGACATGTCCGAAGTACTCAAGCTTCCGTTTCTTTACGGTGCAGATTATTTCTTTGCTTTTGCCTATTCTCTGCATTACTTCTACGTTAGTGATGTGGTCTGTTCAAGAAATCCGAAGAATATGGCGATATATCCACAGCTCAGAGGATTCTAGTTTCTTCAGGGTGACTTTCGTTGTGGTCCATGCCTCTGCTCCATAGAACAAGACCGTGAATACATAACACTTGACCAGTCTTAATTTAAGTTCCATTAAGATTTTGCTTGTGAACCACTTTTTCATATTGTTGAACGCGTTTCGCGCTTTTTCAATTCGTGATCTTATTTCTGTTGACTGGTCCCATTTTGTGTTGACTGTGGTTACAAGGTATGTGTATGTCTCCACTTGCTCTATTTTTCGGTTGTTTAATGTCAATTGCATCGGAGGTTGTTGTGTTCTGCTGATGAGCATGCATTTAGTTCTGATTGTATTGAGTTTTAAACCATATTCTTGACTTTCTTTGTTCTAAACCATATTCATATCTAATATTATTGATTACCTCTCCGTTTACTTTGATACCCTACGAAACTTCTCCCAGTGCTTAACATTAGTTACGGTAAACAATGATGGTTTTTCTCCTAGCATTCTTTATTACGTTTTTACATTCTTTAGGCATTTCGACGGTTTAAGTTTTTGAGGCTTTTCAATCAATGAAAAATTTTACACAACAAAAATGAATGGCCTAGAATAGAAAATACATGTGTCATAGTAATAGATAGATAGGATAAGATTCTTTGTCGTCACCTCATTAGATCGTAAAAATTGGAACAAAAAATAAAGCTACTGAATTTTGTTCCTTTCTTCTTATGGTTTCATCGTAAGAGAAATAGTTGCAGAATTATTTCCATCATTGTGCACACCAAATATGTATAACCATAGCTGCCTAGCATAGAATACTGCATTGGTACGTATATGTGGCATTGGACGGTTTTGCATATAGTCAAAAGACAAGCAACTGTAGTCCTTTGAATCATCACGCGCTTTTAATTTATATTTTCTTTTTAGTTCATAAAACTTCTCAGCTTTCCGATTTTTTTTCATCAATAATTTTAGAATAATATTGAAACCGTGAACACCTAAAAGGAATATAAATGTTTTACTCATCATTTTACAATTAATATGTGTATCGTCCTGCAATTGGGACCGATTTGTACTTGTGCTTTTATTATGCACTTATATTTGTTTTTGTTTTAATGTTTTTGTTCTTTTACTCTTACTTGTTTTACCTCTGTACGTACCCCTTACTTTTCTTTTTTAATGGAACATTTTCAAATCATGAATGTGTTGCTTGTGTGAGTCCATTTCAAATAGGCAAAGAAATAATAAATAAGACTTATATATATATATATATATATATATATATATATATATATATATATATATATATATATATATATATATATAAGGTTCTTGAACTCCTAAGTGGAGCATAGAGCTTCAGTGAAAACGCGCCATCGGGTTCTATTTTGCGCTAAGGCCTTCACCTCATTCCAAGACTTTCCTTGTTTTCTTATCTCGTCCATGATGGATCTTCTCCAAGTTTGTACTGGGCGACCTTTTTTTCGTTTTCCTTGGGGATTCCACTCTAGGGCAGTCTTTGCAATACTGGAGTTATTTTTTCGGAGTGTGTGACCGATCCAACCCCACTTTCTGGACTTTATTTCATTTACTACCCTCTTTTGTTTGGTCAGGTGTAGTAAGTCTTCGTTTCTGATGATGTTAGGCCAGAAAATACGAACAATTCTTCGTAGACATTTATTAACAAAGACCTGCAGTTTGTCTGTAAGGGTTTTTGTCGCTTTCCAGGTTTCACATCCGTAAAGTAGTACAGACATGACATTTGACTGGAATATGCGGATCTTTGTCCTCGTAGTGTATTCTCCAGACCTCCAAACAGGGTTGAGCATGCTGAAAGCTTGCCTTGAAATAAATAAGACTTACTCACAATCAATTTAATTTAACTATCAGACGACCGGTTTCGCTTTCTACAATATGCAAAGCATCTTCAGGTCTCGATACAAAGTTAAATAAATGATGCCGGTAATCTATTAATTGATGGATGGTAGAACATGGTTGAAACTATTATGTATTGTTGAATGGAGAACTTAATTCTGCTATTGTAGTTGTTTGACAGTAAATGGGAAGTTCTTGAGGAGATAGATTTGATCCAATGAAGTAGAGATATGTGTGTGATTGTTTGTTAAATGAAAGTGATGTTATATACCATTGTATTATTTAAAAGTTATTTATATTTATTCGAGAGATCTATTTATGAAATGTGTGTTATTTATTGAGTATTTGTTTTATGATGGTGACAGTTTTATGACAATGAATAAGCTTAGACGTACAAATTGTGTGGGTGTGCAATTTTTTCACTTGTAATTATCAAATATCTTTGATAAAGTTCTATTGACAAAATAGTAGATTATTGCAAAGTCGAGTAAATAAAATATTAAAATGAAAACAATTAAGGACAATTTAAACACACTTAAACAGAAAACACTTAGAAGCTACGAAACAAACATTAAATTTAAAAGGGGGAAGGACTTTTATGCACTACATCTCAGTCTTGGGCACAATGAGTTTTTATGTTATCTTTTATGCCGGGTCCAGACCAAACAGACAAAACGAAAACACAATTCTGAAACGAAAACACGATAAATCGGCGACAAAATTTGTCGTCAAAAGACAAAACAAAATTGAGACAAACTGTCCACACCAGAACAACAAAATATAAAAACAAAATTCAGTTGGGGACGTTGTTGTTTTGATTAGTGTTGGTTAACCATGTGGCGTTTTAATAAAGAAAAAAATGAAACTGAAGATTTATTGCTAGCCGCAAGTTGTTTTTTTTTTGCTCTCATCATCATCCCAGGTTGCTAAACGAAAACCCAAACGTTTTTGGATTAGACCAAGCCTAAAAATGCGAGAAAGTTGTTCGATAGACAAATTGTTAGTTCAGCTGCGCGCAGATGATATTGGACTAAGTGGTGAAATTCGATGAAGCTTCAAAAATATTTTAAGAATGTCCACCGAAGATTTTGAGAATTTAATATGCCTTGTTGGTCCTGCAGTTGCAAAAAGACATACTAACTTTAGAAATGCTATAAGTGTAACAGAAAGTTTGGCAATCACTTTAAGATTTTTAGCAACAGGTGATTCCTACCATAACCAAACCATTTTGAACTGAAAAGTTTCCCAGCCCCAGATTTTTTAAGTTTCTTGTAGTTTCGTCTTTCTCTAGCATACTGGTTGTTAACATTCTTTATTTTTTTTTTCAACATCATTTAGTGGCACATTTAGCGATAAAGAAATTTCCTTTAATGCATCGGCTTTCTTGTAGCGATTTTTATAATCTTTCTTTTTAGGGTCCCATAATATCGGATGCTCCCTGTAAATTTCTATTAACTTGCATGTATTTTGTGTATGCTACTTTTTGTCCCCCGACATGTTTAGAAAAATACCCTAGTATTTATTTATTCACTACACAACAGAAAAATACACTTGATTTTGATAAAAATTGTACATTCTATTTCTCCTACTGCTTAACTCGTTTTGGCACGCACACGCGTCCACACTGCGTCGACAACTTGTCGTCAAAAACACAGACAAAACACAGACCTTTTGATCTTTACCGACCTGAGACGGGACCTGAAAAAGTTTTCAAATCTGCAAACAAAACAAAATTGTTTCAGAAATGTCTCATCAAATGTTTTCGATTTGTCGCCACTTTGTCGCGAAACATGAATGTTTTTGTTTTGTCTGCTTGGTCTGGACCCGGCATTAGAGTTTTAGATAACATAAAAACTTACTTAACATACAGCTATCAGTGCCGTCATTCTCAAGATATAAGAATAATAGGAACAGAAATCCCTTCCTTTTCTTCTATTTCTCTCCAAAAATTAAATATCTTAACATTAAACCCAAAACACTGGTCTAATAGGACAAAGCCTCCGATTATCTGCGAATCGAGGCATAGTATAAAGCAGAAAACACATCTACGCGATCACGACATGATGGCGTTCACGATGGTAACCGCGATTCGACTCGTCTGAAACAAACAAGTGAAACAGCACATACTTGTCGCGACCTGCTGGCCATCAAAGGAATTTGTGCAGCGTTCTTGTCAATCGTGGCGTTATAAGAAGTTTAGCGTTCCGAATGCAACAGTTTACATTTATCGCTGGTCGCGTCGATGCAAATAATAATGGTTATCGAAAAACTTATTGAAATTGTAAAAACTTTATATAATGTTTGAACTGCCCACCCAGAATTTGTTATTTGGTAAAGGCATTTTTATCCCATACAAAATTATCACCGACACTTTCAAAATTATGAAGCTAGTATCTTGTGGCATTTTAAATGAATAACTATTTAATTGGGAATAAGCCACAATTAAAGGTAAAAATACGTTTATGAACGTTTCAATTTCCACTTCGGAAATCGTTCTCAAAATACAAACAGTACATTAAACAAATTTTGATTTTTTTTTTACTTAGTGAAAAATTCTTCTAATAATTTAATTTTATCTGACTCATTGATATTGACAATTCAGACATATATTATGCATTTTAAAGTAGACGTCTTTAAAATGATATTGCCAATATTGTTGAGTTGCGCTCCTGGGACGACTTAACTTATAAGATAGTTCAATCGATTACATGAAATCAACTTTAACTTGAGAATATCCGTCAGAAAAAATCATAGCCTGTAATTCGTCTCTAAAAAGACAAACACATGATGGGATAACAGTAAAATTATCCGGTTAGTGATTCCATAGTAAATAATGAGAGAAAAACCAGGAAAAAACCTGATAATACTATCCCGACATGGTAAGTATTTGGTTGTGCATTTATTTTACCTTCAATAAACACCAAATTTTTCGTTATTTAAATGATGTATCCTCTATATGTTACTGACTTACTAATGCTAGTATTTTCTTATTCATAACTTCCTCTTGCAATATTCGTAACCAGATCCTACTACATTCTGCCGAAGAATTTGCGACACAATTGATCTCATTTAGCATAATTAGAGCCGCTTCTTTGATTTTTCTTTTTTTACCATCCGTTTCTTTTAGAACTACATTTAAATTAATTATTCCATTGAACATTGAACCCTATGTTCATTATCCCATGCGTGTTTACATATTTAGGATTTATCAAATTCTCTAGTTTTAACTTATTCTAACATTTAATGGCCTTGATATTTCACCTAAATAAAACTGATCACATTCACAAGGTATCTATCAGATTATGTATTTATCATGTTATTATGTTTATTTATTATATATATATATATATATATATATATATATATATATATATATATATATATTTATAACATTTCAACAACATTCAAAACAACAAACACGTTGAGATCTATTTTGTCCAAAACCAAACCTAACAATAAACAAGAAAGGACAAAGAATTGCATTTATAAAATACCTTGTGAATGCTATCAGTTTTATTTAGGTGAAACATCAAGGCCATTACATGTTAGAATCAGTGAACATCAATCTTATATTAAAAATAGAAAATTTGATAGATCTCACATTTGTAAACACACATGAGATAAGGAACATAGGGTTCAATGGAATAATTCAAATGTAGTCCTAAAAGAAACGGATAGTAAAAAAATAGAAATCAAAGAAGCGGCTTTAATTATGCTAAATGAGACCAATTGTGTCGCAAATTCCTCGGCAGAATATAGTAGGATCTGGTTACCAATATTGAAAGAGGAAGTTATGAATAAGAAAATACCAGTATAAGTAAGTCAGTAACATATAAAGGTAACATCATTTAAATATCGAAACATAAAATTAGAATTTGGTGTTTATTGAAGGTATACTAAATGCACGACCAAATACTTACCATGTCGGGATAGTATTATGAGGTTTTTTTTTGGGTTTTCCCTCATAATTTACTATGGAATCACTAACAGGAGAATTTTACTGTCATCATGTCATATGTTTGTCTTTTTAAAGACGAATTACATGCTATGATTTTTTCTGACGGATATTCTCAATTTAAAGTTGATTTCATGTAATAGAATGACTACTTTATAAGTAAAGTCGTCCCAGTAGCGCAACTCAACAATATTGGTAATATCATTTTAAAGTCATCTAGTCAGATAAATTTAAATTATTTTAAAGAGTAAAGATCTTTTCACTAAGTAACAAAAAAACAAAATTTGTTTATTTTAGTGTTTGTATTTTCAGGACGATTTCTGAAGCAGAAATTTAAACGTCAATAAACGTATTTTTACCATTAATTGTGGCTTATTCCCAGTTAAATAGTCAATAATTTCAAAATTCATTCAAAAATACGTATAGAAACGGTTCTCATCTCTGCGAAGTTCTGGGTGCAATTTATTTAACTCTTTCTTTTGCCTGCATTTCAGGATAATGTCATGTACCCAAAAATCTTTTTTTTTTAAATAAAATGCATAAATATCTGCATTTGTAAATGGAAAAACTGAAACGCCTACGTATATTAAATTTCTTTCCTTATCCGAATTAGTTATATTACATGCCTTCAAATTGGATTAAATTTATCTTCGTCCAACAATAGGGAAGACCTGGGTTTGTTGACTTATTTGTTCAATAATTAATTTTAGCTGATTTATTATTTGCATACTGTTAAATTCAAGTATGTCAGCTGGTTCTATACTCTTTTAGGTACCGCAGGTACATTTTCAATTTATACTAATTCTCCATAGAAAAAAGTTTCAAGCAAATTTTGACTGTCTTGCAAAGTTATGGGTTTGGGTTTGGTTTACTAATGGCCTGGGGTTAGTTGACTTAATATTTTCTTAGTAATATCGTAAAAGTAATAATAAAAACACAATCCAAAAAGAAATGCAGATTTAATTTTTCACTTTTATTTTGACCGTTGACATTAATAAAATCTAAGAATTATAATCAAAACTCACAAAACATCATCTGAATTACAATTGATACATATGAAAAAAGTTATATTACTTTTGTTCGTGAATTTAATATAAGCCCACCCGCTGCAATGGTTGAATTGCACCCGGTCATCACCTCTAGTGCTAGTTTCGATAGGGTTCTTCACATACTAAGCACTCAGTTTCATTCTCAGATTCCGAGGATGTAGGGTCATGATTAGCTGCAGACGTAGATGGAATCGGGCTTTCTTACCGGAAAAGAAATTTTCGACCTTCTCTTATTTTCGCGTTCTTGATGTGTTTCTTTTGGTTGCATGTTTTTCTTTTATGTGGAGCTTTCTTTTCTTTCACATTTTGTCTTTCTTCCGCGAGATCTTCCGCGAGAGTATCGGTTAAAGTAGCAGTTTGTGTTTTCTTCCGTGATTTTGTCGGATTTTGCCGAAGAAAATTACAGACAAATTGTCGTTGAGATCTGCGAAATGTTCTAGAATTTTCGGCGGATTTATTATGATTTTAGTTTGCTCCACTGTTGAAATATTTCTGTTGTTTTCGGCAGCGTTTCCCCCTTCATTAGTTGGTGTAGGCATGTCTGTTACATATGATGGCAATAAGTCACTCTCTGTGAAGATGCACACATTCAGTGGACATATCCCTGATTTACTGAACCTAGCCATTGTATTGGTAAGCGTAGCAGCTAGAGGCTGACTCAATTTTGCAATGCTAGGAACATCATATCGAAAATGTCTTACCTTGATTGTTCACCATCCAGTTATCCATAGCTGAATTGCACTATTTTTTTGGGGTCCATAAACACTCCTATCTAGAGTCTGCAATTTATGGGAGCAGTGCGGACGAAAAGATAAAACTGTTACTCCATTTTCCTTACAAATATCTAACTCCTCGATAGAAAAGTGGGATTCATGGTTGTTGTGCAGAAAAGGTATGAGGCACTCCCTAGAACAACTTGTGTGAAACACAAAATGTTTGATAAATTTTCCTGTAGTTTACCCTCAGGAATATAAAGAACGGAGGAACAGTATTGCCACTTGCTGAAATTGCAACAGTGAGGGTTACAAGGGCCCCTTTTTCTGCGGACGTGAGTTTACCTATCTGTTTTAAGCCACGTCGTGCCACTATTCTATCAAGCTTCTGAACAGTTGTGATACTCGTCTTCTCAACGTTCAAAATATCCGATGCTTGCAAATTCAGACGCTTATATATCGTTTTCAAATTGTTGAAAAACATATCTACATTTGATTTGTTGAATGAAGTAGCTCTTGACAAACTAGTGGCTTGTGGTGTCCTCAAGGATGATGTTCTATTTCTCTTGATATAAGACGTATACCAATCTGAACCTGCCATTTTGTTATTTGTCCAGCTATCTAGAACTTTTAGGTGGTTTGCACTGGCATACTGGAAGGAAAATTTTCTCATCTCCTTTGGGGTTAAACTGTAATAAATATATAAAGATTGTTTCAGGCAATTAACTAGAAGTGTCTCTTGTTCCTCAGAAAAAATATTACGCCCATTGAAATACGTTCTAGCTTTACATTTCCACCATCTGATCTGGCTTTAACTACATAGCACTGAAGTATTTTTTGTGGTATTGTGAAGTTTTTTGCGATACTATTAACACTTCTGCTATCATTTAAAACTGTTATAACTACCGGTGAAAGATATCGGGTGCTGTCTTGCCCTTATCCCTTTTTCTTTTGTAGGTTCTCATAGTTCTGCTGTAACAAATAAAAAGACGATTAACGCTTCAGATATATTTACATTGGGAGAAACATATTCAAAATAACAGATGCTTATAGTTTTATACAGTAAAATACAAAAAATTCATTGCAGCTTCTGGATATATGAAAATTTTTTTTTATTGGCTTTGGCTTGAAACCTTTAGCCACGTAATTACATATAAATATTAGTATTCATTCATACAGGATTGTACAAGGAGGACACTTTTCACGCTCAGGGATTCATCAGAGCGGCTTTATTGTAACAAAAAAGACATAAACCACGGTTAGGTAGGTGGGCAACATATATGGTAAACATACAAAGGAAATGTTCAAGCATACAATCAATTTTACACTCATACCTTTAATTTAATTTTTACAAGAATTATCATAATTATTTTAAAGATTTTTATATTGTCTTCACTTAATAGGAGATTTACGTTTAATGGTGTACTTAATCCCTCTTTTATCAATTCTTTTATCAGCCACGTGCTTGTATTACTATGTAGTGGGCAGTTGAAGAATATGTGATTTAAATCAGCTATACTGGTTCCACACTCACATTGGTCTGTTGGGAGAACTCCTATTTTGTGTAGATGTTTCGGAAAACATCCATGATCTACTTTTAATTTTAAGATAGTTGACACTGTGTTTCTGCTTAGTGTAACATCTTTGTAAAATTGTTTTACATCTACTGTGGGTTGTAATTTGTATAAATTAGTGCCCCTGCTTTCACCAAACTGAATCCATTGTCTGTCCCATTTAAATTTAATATGTTGTTTGATATGGGCAAGTAGGTCACATGTGTTAAATTCTTCTATCGCCATATGTGGGTGCTGTAATGGATTTTTAGCTATAGAATCAGCAATAGTATTGCCAGCAATATCTGAGTGTCCCTTGACCCATAGAAATTTAGTACCATATGGATCTGATAGTTTTAGTAACTGTTGAAAAATTTCTAATATGAATATATTGCTATTGATTGTGAATTTAAAGTTTTGTAAGGAGTGCAATACTCACAGTGAATCACTGCATATGACAATTTTGTTCCACTGGTTTTCACAGCACAATTCAAGGGCTTTGTATATAGCACGCACTTCAGCAGAAAAAATGCTGGATTGATTATTTAAAATAAATGATTTTTTAATCTTAGATCACAATATGATCTGAATAGCCACTTAAGATTTCTTTAAGAGTAGTGTAGCAAAATTCGTTTTGGTATTTTGGGATAATAATATTTGTAGCTAGAACACTTGTTAGATGTGGTATATTCAACGATTCCCAGACAAGATTATAAGGGGAATTTATTAACTTCAGTTCGTTGCAAGTTATAATTGATCTTGCAAGTGGTGGAGAGTTTTTTTTAACGAAGTATGTAGATGTTAAATCAGCTGTATTTAATTCAATTATTATTCTTGCAATATAAGTGCCACGATAATGTTGGTTTAGGAAATATGCTTGACAGATATTTTCTGCGCAATGAGAGTGGATTTTCAGATGCTAGAGCTAGGGTGGCTTCATTTGGAGTGCTTTTCATCAATCCTAACACAATCCTTAGAGCTTTAAATTGAATTCTATCAAGTTTACGTAAATTGGTTATGCTAGCTGACCCATATACTACACAACAGTAATCTATTATAGATCTTATATAGGCTCGATAAAAATTCAATGCAATATTTTGATCTGCACCCCACGATCTCTTACACACCAGTTTAAGAAAATTAATACCTTTTTCGCAGCGACCAATTGTATAATTAATATATTGAGTCCAAAGCAGTTTCCTGTCAAGTATGACACCAAGATATCTAAATTCCGAAACAATTGACATATCATTGCCATGTAAGGTTACAGCGTGATGTTTAATAGGGTGTTTTCTTAAAAAAAATACTATGGTACATTTTTGGTACGAAATATTGAATCCATTTAACTAAGTCCAATTATGCAAGTTGTACATAATATGTTTGAGTTCAGTAGTGCTTTCACTGTACGTTTTCTTATGTGAATAGTTGACAATATCATCAGCATATTGTAAGCAAACAATATTGGGAGACCATAAATTGTGCAAATCGGCTGAAAATGTCCTTAAACACAACCGTAAGTCCTTTGTATCTTTATATTTCTGTAAAGTTGGATATTCTTTCATCAAGATTAATACATGTTTTTTTGCACAGCTTTCCTTCTAGATTGAAAGTTAATCGATCATAAAGGTGATCACAATATTCTGCTTCTTTAACAAGGCACTTCACTAATTGGAATACATTGGGATGTGGTCTTATTAGTGTATTCAGACGATGATTTCAACCTTCTAAAACGTTATTACTGCGATGTCTTTGATCATGGCAATTCCACATTTCCTTGGTACTGTGAGTATTTTTTAACCATTGTTTGACAAAGTAGTCATAAAACTGTTCCATTTTTTCAGAAATAGGAGAAGTTTCTTGAATGCATAACCAGCCATCAACGATATCTTCTATGGGTAGATACGCTAACGCAGCACACATTCTTATGTACAAATTTTGGGATGTCTGTCACGAAATCCAGTCCTTGACTATATAATCTTTGAAATTTATCTAGATATATTTTTGACATCGCCAAATAACTATTGCCTTCACTAGATTTTTTTAAGCATTGAAGACACACTGCTTCATTTCTGTCGCTGCAACACTCAGCTTACATAGATGTTCCTCTTCCTTAATTATTGTATTATTATCCATATTTATGTGGCCTCGACATTTTTCAGTTTTCTCTTTAAAACCACTCCAAAAAAGTCGAACCATCTTTATTTGTTTTTTTCATACGAAAACTGTACCCCTTATACAATACACATGGTTTTCCCTTCAAAGTTTCAATAATTTGCACATCCATTTTTAAAATACTAACTCACACTAATTCACACTGACTCACAATAATTTTAGGTCCCACTAGCTCAAAGAACGCAATAAAACTTATTGACCATTAATATGGTAATTTTCACGTAGAATTTTCAGGTAATTTTTCTGTTACCATACCTTTTGTTAATGACTTAAGTAGTTACCAGTTCGCATTATCAGGTAGAAAGGAAAGTTATAGTTTATTTTTATGAACGAGTGAGTAATTAGCATAATTTTAACTGGTATCTCCGACCACTCCATGGGCGTGCTCAAGAATAATTGAAAAATTACTTTGAATAATTGTAAAAAATAAATGAATTATTTTAGTGTTATAAAGTGTTATGTGTATGTAAACAAAAGTGACCTCTTTTATCACACACTATATTAGAACTGACTTGCCTACATTAAAAAGGGTTTTAAAAAATTCACATTTTTTTTTTAATTTTTAAAAATTACAAAAGAGAAAAAGAGTTTTTAAAACCGTCTAAGGTATGTTAAATAGATGAATAAAAATATTAATATAAAACTTACAGCTACTTGTTACAAATCCAAATCAGATTCAGAAGATGAACTTTCAGAACCAAGATTTATAATAACTGGCTCGATCATTTTATCAGTAATATTGTCCAGCTTCCACATTTTTTCCTCTTCTTTAATAGTGTGATTTACTGCCTTTTCCCAGTTTTCAGGTTTTACATTATTTACGGCCTCCAAAAACAACTGTTTAACATCATGAATTTTTAAAGTGGTATTTTTTCTTGAAACTTCACTCTTTATCTGTGCCCATACCAGTTCAATCGGGTTTAATTCACAATGATATGGTGGAGATCTAAGTACTGTCATTCCACGATTTTTGGCAATTTCATCAATTTCGTATTTTTAAAATTTTTCTTTATGAAGGGCACACAACGAATAAAGTTCCTTTCTTATAGATCCGGGATGGTACGTAATGTTTTTTGAACTCAGCCAATTCTGCAAGTCTTTTTTTAACCGCTTGGTTGTGGGCAGTCCTTCTATAAGTCTGGAGTGATAACTTGCATTATCCATTACTATTACACAGTTCTTAGGAAGAAGATCTATCATTTGTTCGAACCATACTTGAAAGACATCAGCGTTCATGTCTTCATGGTAGTGACCGGTATGAGTTGATTCAAAAGTTAATAAACCACCTTCAACAAAATTGTCTGAACTGTCAATGTGTACTATTATCAGCCTGCGTCCCTTTCCTGATGATGAATTTAAACCAGTAGATAAGTTATTTACAAAAGCGTGCCTTTGACTTGTAACAGTTTCATCCTGCCAAAATTTATTTGGTGTATGACCCTCGTTGATCCATGTTTCATCAAGATAAAATATTTTTTTTTTTGGTTTCTCATTTCCTTTATGGTTCTTAGAAAGTTTCTTCTCCATATGACATATGACAATATCGCTTCTTTCTAATAAAATAGACTTTCTGGGATTCTTTTTCCAGCGGAAGCCTATTTCTTTTAAAAGTTTCCATAGCGTACTTCGACTCATTTCTGGGTAATCCTTATCATCTTGAACTAAGACAAGAACTTTATCCAATGTTGGAAATTCTTGTCTAAAGAAGAATTCATGCACTTTCCGTCGAAGTCCTTCTTTAAAATGATATTCTATTTGAAATTTTAGTTTCCCTGGAGCATTACGTGGCATTTGAAAACTACCACATTTCTCCTCTTTAATAACTCTGTAAATCGTAGATTTCCCAACACCAAGTGTACTGCTAACTAACTCAACGGTCTCATCAACACTTTCACATAAACGTTTGTCTGTAAATGATTTAAAACAATTAAATATTAATGTTTTTTCATTAACTGTTAAAGGACCAATTTTTCGGCGTTTACACGGCACTTCCAAATTTTCCATAACACTAGTATACACAATAAACTGCACCTTGCAACTGAAGTACCTACTTTTAGTGAACTGTTAAGAATTTTGAATACGCCACTTGGACCTTCCTACAAAATGGAAAAACCCACTATCACATTTTCTGTGGAATAAGTTTAGAAGGTAATTATCTAGTCAATTACTGTCGTAGATTCCTGGAATTAAAGAATTAAATGTTTGATTGTTAAAACCCTTACTCCGTGGAATGCACGCATTTCAGATAAAATAAAACGTTTTATTTTATCTAAAGAATTAAACTTTATTTTGTAAATAGGTAGGTACATATTAAACTTTTATTGGTTATATATAACCAATAAAATAAACATCATACATTTCTTGCAAATTCATTAGTACCTGTTAACCTCCATCACTCCGACACTGGCAACCTTATTTAGGGATTAGTAACCCTCACAACAATTGTATTCTATTCTGCTCCAACCTTTATACCTGGTGGTCATACTCAATTTAAAATTGTTTTCCTATATACTTCTGTAAACTTGTTGACAAATATCTGTTTTTCATTGAGTCACCCGTATCAACAGTTTAGGGATTTGCATACATAATGTATTGTTTTAATACTCTCTCATACATAAAAATACACTATAGTTCCAGCGATCTCTCATTTTGGGAATTCTAGTTACTAATTATATTTAAATAATTAACTTCCAAGTAGAAGGATTATAAACTGAGGTGTTAATGATTAAAGAACACTCTGTTGTTCAACAGTATTAGAAAAATTTAATAATTTTGTTAGTTTTGATTTGACATTTTTATTTCAAATCTAAAGGAAAAAGACGTTTCTGTTTATTTGACATGTTAGTTTGTTCATTGCAGGTTCACCAGATTATTATTGTAGAATGAAATTAAAATTATAATGCAAGAGAGAGCAAATCGGCCGATTAATTAAACTATAGTAGGGCGCAAAACGGTTGAGCGCAAACCTGCCGTTTTCGGCAATAAATATGCTTGTATGGTAAATAACTGTGCAGTTTTATAAGTTTTTAAATTTGTATTAATTTTTTGCATACATTATTATTTGTGCTTAAAATAACCTGATGTTTCATTGGTATTGAAAAACCTTAACTTTAACACCCTTACTATAAATGATACCAATTTACAATTTTAATTCAATTCGCAATCCCTTTAGTTTAAGTAGCCAATGATTGTACCCGTTACCTTTAATAAAGAAAAATATTTTCCCTGCAAAATCATTTTTATACCTTTATCCCTATATTGAAACAACAGTAGTATATATCAGGCGTATAAAATTTTATTCTTTTCAACATCACTTCATCGCTCGTGATCTGATATTCGTTGAATGTCTTTGTTTTTGGTTTAATGATTCCTTTATCTCCTTTCGTAAAAACAAAATACCTCCATTTACTAGGAAAAACTGTAATCAAGAAATGGTCTGTGTTTTAACACAACTGAGATGTTAGCATTTTCTCGCACATGCGCCAAAAAACGGCCCGAAAGTCCCATTTTAGTACAGGATACCCTTTAGTATAATATAGACGGTTTCAGCAATCGGACGCGTGCCGCTCTAGCTACGATTACGTCATTTACGGCGCGATATTCAACTGTTATTTGTACTCATTCTCTGTGACTCTGGCTCTAAACTTTTTTCATCGTTCTTAAATAAAACTTTAGTGCAAATTATAGTTTTTAACTTGTATGTTACTAACGATTCCTTTTCTAATGATTACTTAAGATCGTTTCCGGTATTAGAAATGTGTGGAATCTTAGTGGACTTTTCATTGTTGATGAAAAATGTGTATGTTCATAATTTCCTAGAAAAATGTGTATATTGATCGATTGGAAATGCAGTGGTTACTTTTTCTTGGAATTGTTACAGCTGTCAATGCCGGAAGAGAAGCGTATGAACGATTAGGTGAGTTACGAGTGTAAATTATTCTGAATGGTTTTTGGATTATTTATGAGCTATTGGTAATAACTATATAAAAAAATCAATAGGTATACATTCGTTTATTAAATATTAACAACAAAACCAAATAATCATGGCTAAATGTTTTAAAATCGAATGATGTCTTTTGTCTTATCTATTTTGTCAACGTAAGCCGTAACATCTTGTTTTTTTTAAATAAGTTTTGTGTGATTAATCCGCAAATTTTATATTATACAATTTTGAAATCAAAAACTTCTTTAATCGTGATTAAAACAAAACTTAAAAATTAGCACTCTCTAATTATTGCTTGCCAAATATGTATACTCAAAATTTGGTCATTTCACATTTTTAAACACAAAATTTATATCTGTATTTTCTAATAGTGGTTCATACATACATACATTCATGACATTTTTATTCTTGAATAAAAGAATAATAATTATAAATTAAAATCTTTTAATTTTGGTTGACTTTTCGTCAGGTATTCCTTGTCTTTATCAAAAGTATACATAAAATTTATCGAGTATTTTTATTATAGTGTATAAACAAAACTAATAAAAACTTACTATAAAATGTGAATTAGTTATTATTTATAATATAATTCTTCATACAATATTTTTAAAGATCTATTGTCAAATTTATTGATTACCTGGCATTGTGTCAACATAAATTTCTTGATCTTCAGTAGCGGGTTATTGAAAAATAATATGTGTCTAATGTTTTCTTTACCTATTAGTAAATACCAAAAAAACCTGAAACATATTACTTTCCAATAAACCACTCATGTCATTATCTACAATAAATTTGACAATAGATTTAAAAAAAAATTATATGAAGAATTAAATTATCAATGTTAACTAAATTACAAATTCCACAAGGAAAATAATTCCTGCAGCTGGCTGTATACCACGTATAACAAAAAAGAGGTTAATCTTTGTAATTTGGTATATTTAAAAATCTTTAAAAGGGCTACATCAAAAAACACACGAACGTTTTCGGAATGACAATTCCATCATTAGGTTTAAAAAAAAACACTAGGTTGGCATGCCTGAGCCAACAAAATATTTGTATAAAAACCTTTTAAAATAAATGTAGTTACAAAAGATTGCACATAATGTTGTTTTAAATATGTGATGTTTTATATTAAGTTAAATGGCTGGTAGGTTACCAGCTGTAGTCCGTTTGAAGAGGTTTACTCTCCGGAATCTGGAACTCATTCAAACCATGGGTGTATGTTACCTGAAGCCAAATTTAACTTAATATCAAACTTCACATATTTAAAACAACATTATGTACAATCTTTTGTAACTACATTTATTTTAAAGGGTTTTTACCCAAATATTTTCGTGGCTCAGGCATATCAACCTAGTGTTTTTTTTAAACCTGATGATGGAATTGTCATTCCGAAACCGTTCGTGTGTTTTTTTTATGTAGCCCTTTTAAGGGTCTTTAAATATACCAAATTACAAAGATTAACCTCTTTTTTTTTGTAACTTACAAATGTTCTGGTAAGTTTTTATTAATTTTTTTTAACACTATGTAAAAATATTTAATATTCGATAAAATTTAGAGATTATTTTGATACAGACCTGCCGACATATCAACTAACATATAAAACCTTTGTTAATATTTAATTTTAACTGAACCCGTTTCCAAGACGGGCCTATATAAACTTATATATATATATATATATATATATATATATGTATATATATATATATATTTATATATATATATATATATATATATGTATATATATATATATATTTATATATATATATATATATATATATATATATATATATATATATATATATATATACCGTTGTCGCTTTTGGTAAAATGCGGTTTCAAGTAGTACAAACTTACAAACTGCATTATCAGGAAACACTGGAAAAATCTGGCATATCTAAATTGAATTTATTATTATTTTTTTCTATCGTCTGGACTATTTTAGATAAATCTCTCGATAGTGTAAATTACATAATAATAAAAATTAATTCCTAATTAAAAATTACCCCTTGATGAACATGTTAAAAAAATTTATTTTTTATGAATATCAGGCCAATGCTCCTTTTTATGAAGAATTATTCCCTATTCAATTAACACATGTTGGCGATTTCTACGGAAATTTTTTCTATACTCACTGCTCTTCTTATTACATAATTTAAACACGTCAAATGTCTTATTTTTTGGATCTAAAAGAGGTTTTTCCTCCCGACTCCGAGTTTTCCTTTACTTTTGCTGTTAGGAGATATTTCTGATTCCTTAATACATATCCAAGGTATAATTTTTGCCAACTTCGATGTTGATGAAGTAGCTCTTTTCCGTTGCTTAAACGATAGACAACCTGTTTATTTGCTATATGGTCTACGACGGCAGCTTTTAGTGTTTTCCAGTAAGTCAATGAAATTTATATACAGTATTGTAATACAATTTCGTAGTATTTTTTATTTACCACTTTATATATACTTAGAACATCAAACCATTTTTAAATGCATTATTGGAAAGAAAACGGTTATAAAAAATAAAGTTCAATTATTTATTTAATTAAAAATCCTTTGTAAAAGGTATATTTTACTAAAATATACCTTTTACAAAGGATTTTTAATTAAATTTTTAATACATGGTATACAGCCAACTACAGGAATGTAGATTCCTTGTGGAATTCAATTATTTAAATTTATATATTCTGTTTCTTGTATTTGGCTTAAGTCTAAAAAAAGTGTTTTCACCTTTATGGCTGTAATAACTCTCATTTGATGTAGTCCTATGTGATCTAAAGTTTTACCCACCTGATGTCTTGCCCAGTAATTTTTTCTTTGTCGATTTTTTATAAGGCCATCTGAAAGCCATCGCTGTCCTACGGAAAGCGTAAGTGGACATTTTCGTGATTGATTTTTGCTTTTTTCATTCAAATATATTTGACTTGTATTTAGATAATTTTTTGTGCCCGTATAAATTTTTAATGAATTACTGTATGAATGACGAAAAATATTAAAACAAAGCTACACATTTTGGCCTTCCTAATGTTTAAGAACTATACATTATCGCTTAATATGACAGAAATATTAAATTTCATGATTTACAATGCTGAAAATAGACAATTTTTTTTTAAACATTCGCTTAAATATGTATTTTTACTTTCGTGATTTTGTACCACACAAAACATTTACAAATCCCATTTTTCTGAAGAATTTTTATAGAATTTTTTAACAGTTTTTTTCAGAAAAAAATGAATTTGCTGTAAAATTTAGAGTGTTTTGTATCTGTTTATAGTCAAAAACTGATAAAACCGATCAAGAGATCATGACATTAACCCTACAGTAATCGCAACTATTTTTGAGACATAAATAGTCGCTGCGGACTGTGACTCCGCATTTCTGTATACAAACTATAACTTGCAAAATGCGACCTGGGTTATCAAACAACCAATGTAAATATTACAAATAATATTCTAGTCGTCATAGATGAAAATTCCACTGGACTAAAAATCATTCTAACAAGCTAGATTTTGCTGAGATAATTTAAGACACTAAAATAAATGTACACAAGTTTACTACTCCTACCTTCATTCATAAATGCGTTTATTAAAAAATGTGGCTAAAATAATTCTAAATAAAAATGTTTATTAGCAATCGTTCTGAAAAATGAACTGTTTTTTCCAAAACAATACTTAAAACGACTTAAAATTTGTATAAATAAGACGTTAAAAATTTTGTATTTTTTTTATAAGTGTGTCCTTTAGACAAAAATTAAAATGCGTTTGAAAGATCAAGACTGCAGCTTCGTAAGAAACTTTCTCACTCTTATTAGCCGATCAGTATGGAGTTTTCATTATTAAAGCCTAATCTTTGAAACCTATGACATGAAATTTTAATTTAAACTTATGGCAAAAAATGTAAAGCTTTTGCAAAACTAAGAATTTAAATTTTCACATTACAAACAATTTAACACGTTTCAAAATACTTCTTTTTGAGTATACACACATGTACGTTTTTCGAAATTATACAACCTCAGCTTCAAATTCTATCTAATTTCTTCTTTGTGGAGGCATTTTTCATGACCTGCGATTGTTTTGTGATTAAAAAAAATAAATAAAATCTGCATTTTTTGGCATATTTCAAATGCCTCATATTTGTTGCCAAAAATAAAAGTCTAAATTTCATTATATAAATTTTAAAGACTAATATTGTTCTAATGCTATTTCCTTGTGGCATTTTGAAGTATAACTATTTAAATGGGAATAAGCCACAATTAAAGGTTAAAGTAAGGTTATTAACATTTCAATCTCCACTTCGGAAATCGTTCTTCGTAGAGAATGAATCGAATTCAGAATATATGCCTTTTACCGGATTATAAAAACGAAAACAGTTGAAAGTTAAAAAATTAAGGCGCTGTATATTCGATTTACAATTTTTAGATAATAGTTTTGCTTTCAATTTTTTTAAAACTACAACCTTAAACAAAAGTTTTTCCACCCAGTTCGTGGGATGAATTTACCACTAGCATAAAAAGCAGCAAAAACGCATCGCACAAATTTTCCCACGCAGAAATTAAAAACAATAATACGATTTTCTATTATATATATATATTATATATATTATATTTATATATATATATATATATATATATATTATATTAGGGATCACTCAGGAGAGTGGTGGGTTTTTTCGGTCAAAAGGTGGAGAAAAAAAGATGATGGCTACTTCATCTATTTCTTGAAGACGTTTCGCTTTCTTAATCAGAAAGCATCATCAGTTCATCTAAAAAAAACAATATGAAAAAATCAAACAAGCATGGAAAATTCCACGAGGAAACTAAGTTCCTGTGGCTGGCTGTATACCATATATCAAAAAAAAATTTGTTTAAAATCCTTTATTCCTTTATAAAAGGTATATAAAAATGCTCCAAACGGGCTATCACAAACACATTGCAAAACGTTTTCGGATTAAACAATCCATCATCAGTGCAAACGGTTGTACATGCTAGTAGCCACCAAAATATATGGGTCAAAACCTTTGAATGTTTTAAATTTGTAGTTGTTTTACATTATTAGTAATTATAATTTGTGATGTTTAAGTTACCGTTGGATAGGTAACATGGCGGCGTATGACTCTACATGAGTGAAATGGTCCTGAGATGAAGTGTCTACGAGGACCTGTTGGTAACAACTGGAAAAGTTGTTACATGTGTTACCTTAAAATATATGTAGCAGTCAGTGATAATAAAATTGTAAAGACGCTTAAGTAAATGAACATTATACGATTACGATGTATAAACAATAAATTGAACTAAATAGAGATGACAATTTGTTCAAACTTGGCACAGCAACAGAATAAGTGGTTGGTTTTTTATACATGTATAAGTAAAGAAAACTTAACATAAGATTAAAAAACTAAGAAATTTAAAGATGCACTTCCAACGATATATAAATAGTTATGATTTAATTTAAACTTCAGGTAGCATTATTAAAGTGATTAATATTAAAATTTAATTTTTTATTGTATAATGAAATTTCTTGACTGCCGCCAGTAAAGTGGCGTTAGATGAGAACAAAAGCGCCAACAACGTGAACAGACAGTAACCTTGAGGTCATAAATTATGACAGAACAGCAAGGTGAAATACCATCCCTAATAATAGAGCGGATTACTTAAAGAGTATGATGAGATTGTGTGACAACCTGTCTGTAAGGAACCAAAACATTAAAAAGGAAAAGGTGTTTAATAGCACCAACTTCCCCACAGTGATCGATTAAGAAAAACGAACAGAAAAGCGAGGTCAGTCCAAAACTCATATATAAATCGTCAACGTTGTTGCTGGTTAATCAGCCACAGGTGAAGATTGATTATAATTTCTACACATCTTTTGTCTCTGACTGCTACATATCTTTTAAAGGTAACACATGTAACAACGTTTACATGCTTGTGTGGTTTTTTTATATTGTTCTTTTTAGATGAACTGATGATGCTTTCTGGTTAAGAAAGCGAAACGTCTTTAATAAATACATGAAGTAGCCATCATCTTTGTCTTTTTTCTCCACCTTTTGACCGAAAAAACCCACCACTCTCCCGAGTGATCTTTAATTGGATTGACGGTCGTACTCCTTTTTTCGTATATATATATATATATATATATATATATATATAATATATATATATATATTTTATATATATATATATATAATATTATATATATATATATATATATATATATATATATACATATATATACATATATATATATGGGTCTAAAGATTTCTGGTTTATTATTTGGTTTACCAGGCTTTAAGATGGCGATTTTGGAAATAGTAGAAATAATCTCACCAAATAAATAAGGTTTGTTAACGAAACTTGCTGAAAACATATTAAAAAAACATTAAGATCAAAATTTTTTGGTCTGATAAATCTTATGGTTTATGAATCGGCTCGAAGCTTTAGAAATGTGGTGTTATAGGCGCAACTTACGTATATCCTGGGTTAACAGAGTTACTAATGTGGAGGTCCTGCGTAAAATGGGGATAGAATGTGAAATTCTCATGATCGTCAAAACTAAAAAGTGGGAATTTCTAGGACATGTAATGAGAAATCAAGAACGTTACGGCCTTCTCCAGCTGATTCTCCAAGGGAAGGTAAATGGTATGCGAGGATTCTGAAAGAAGACGCATTTCCTGGCTTCAAAATTTACGAAAGTGTTATAACACGACTACCACTGAACTGTTCCGCGCTGCAGTAAACAAAGTAAAGATAGCCGTGATGATCGCCAACATCAGGAACGGATAGGCACGCACTTTAACAAGAAGATAAATCTTTATCCCTCTTTTTTAAATTCTTTTAAAAAATTTAAAAAAAAAATAAAAAAAATAGATTAGGATCAATTATGAATAAATGGGAAATATTCTGTTTGTGGTACGAAATGTTTGTGCTCTGAAATTTCGAGAAAAATGGTGTTAAGTTATTTACATTAACAGTATTAGAGAAAAGCATCCTATGTAGCATATTTAAAAGATAAGAGATCTCAATTAAAATAGTTTTCACCAATTGAAAATCTTTCTGTCGGCAATCTGGATAAGGAAGCCTAAAACCCGTTCTTTTAATCCTGTTATAAGGTACATTTTTATCTTGTTAGGATAATGTGAGTAATAGCTTATCAGTAGCTAAATAATAGCTATTTCAATACATGGTTTTTCTTAAGCATCTGGCTGGTAGCACATTATCATCTGTAGTTTTTTTTACACATTCTTTGTTAACACATTTTTGTGTTTGGGTAGGTTCACTAAATAATCTACATACCTTTTAATAAAAGAAATAAAAAAAGTGGATAGGTAAAGAAATAATAAATAAGACTTACTCGCAATCAATTTAATTTAACTATCAGACGACCCGTTTCGCTTTCTACAATATGCAAAGCATCTTCAGGTCTCGATACAAAGTTAAACAAATGATGCCGGTACTCTATTAATTGATAGATGGTGGAACATGTATTGTTGAATGGAGAACTCAATTCTGCTATTGTAGTTGTATGACAGTAAACGGGAAGTTCTTGAGGGGATAGATTTGATCCAATGAAGCAGAGATATGTGTGTGATTGTTTGTTAAATGAAAGTGATGTAATATACCATTGTGTTAGATATTAAAAGTTATTTATACTTATTCCAGAGATATATTTATGAAATTTGTGTTATTTATTGAGTAATTGTTTTATTAAGGTGACAATTTTATGACAATGAATAAGTTTAGATGTACAAATTGTGTGGGTGTGCAATTATTTTTCAACTTGTAGTTATCAAATCTCTTTGATAAAGTTCTTTTGGCAAAATAGTAGATTATTGCAAAGTCAAGTAAATCAAATAAAATAAAAATAAAGTAAAGTATTCATGATTTTAAAAAAAGTGGAATTTATGATACAATCATTGAAAACATGATCCATGAAAAAGCTATATTAGAATGGCTGAAAGATTAGACCTCACAGAGCTACCAAAAATTTGTTTATAAAAAACACTATTAAATATAAAAATATTGGAATTAAAAACAAAGATGATAAGTGTATTGAAATGTAACAAGTCAAAAGTAGTAATTGGTAAATCTCATGCCAATGTTTTTCAACACTACTTATAATTAAATTTAAAGTTAAATTGGTAAATAAAAACGTTACATTTAAACTAACTAAAGCATAGGTTTGTGGCAATTGAAAATTATTGATTAAATAAACTTTAACAAAGTTTTCATGTTGGTAATATAATTGTCAACAACAAAGTAAACTAAAAACTAACTTTCTCTTGAAGTTGGCATTCATGACATTAAGGATTATTTGTGCTTTTCCATTAGTTGCCATTCTTATTTATTTATATATTTAAATTTTTTTTAAATTATTTTTTCAAATAATTTTTTTTAGGAAATTAAAAAAGAAGGAGAAACATTTATCACACCAAAAAATTTTTATAATAATGTTTTTTTTAAACATGTTTTGCAGCAAATTTTTTTAACAAACCTAATTTTATTTGATGAGCTATTGCTTTTTTAGAATTATTCGGTCATCGTTTTCAGATACTTTGTATTTTTATTTTAGGTATTGACAATAATTGTGACCAAAATTGAAGGGTCGAGTAATAAAAAATAGTTATCTAATAGACAATTTTTGACTAAAACGCATTCAAACATAGTTTTATTTTTTCCAAACGAGTCAACAAGTAGTTTTTTATTTTTTACTTTTGTAGAAAAATATGAATTTTTTCGATGACATCCGAAACGATTATAAGCAATCCATAGTTAGAATTCACGAAGGTGTGGACCAGAATTATTATCAAACTTGCTGCTTTACACAACCAAAGAAATTTTTTATTCAAATGTAAATCTAATGGATATTTCCCTAGACATTCACAAATAGCCTTGTTAATATTAATTCCCTTTTACATTATCGCACTGGGAATATCCACCATGATGCTCGGAGAATATGTGACAGATTTTAAAGGATATTAAATTGGAAATTAAAATCACTTTTGCTGATATTAACTTTTTTTTATAAATAACATGAGTTACGTTCCACAGCTTATAATGTACTAAATTTTTTTACATTTCATGAATTTAATCGTAGACAAATAATTCAATATAATACAGAATTTTATAAAATCAAAAGAGTACAAATTATTATGTTTAATAAATTAAAAATGGAAGCTTTTGATAAGATAAAATTTTAAGACAAATTGTTTAAAGATCTAACATCTAAATTAATTACTATTTAACTGTAAATAAGCCACAATTAAAGATAAAAATACTTTTATTGACGTTTCAATTTCCACTTCGGAAATCGTTCTCAAAATACAAAAAAAAATCGATTTCCGAAGTGAAAATTAAAATGTCAATAAAACGTATTTTTATTTTTAATTGTGGTTTATTCCCAGTTAAATAGTAATTAATTTAAAATGCCACAAGAAAATAGCTTTATAACAATATCTAACATCTATTTATGATTTTTTTTCTATCTTTTGAACTAAAAAATTTTTAGAAATGAACCTAAATTTTTTATGTCATTCTAAATCAGATGTAAGAATTTCAAATTTACTTTCTAACATTGAATGAACAAGCAGACCCCTTAATGATAGTCACAAGGAATTTGTTAGATATAAAGGTATAAATGTTATTACTATCTTTTTACATAAAGAAGTCAAAGATTATTTTTTAAGTAAATACTGTTAACAAACTGATATTGCTGATTGCTGATACTTCAACGTGAAATTTACGTTGTCAAAAGCGACAAAGGTAACGTAACTGTTGCAATGAGGAGAGAGGATTACCTACAAAAAACTGGAGAACTCTTGAATGATACTAAGTATTTCACTACACTTGCAGGAATTCTGCAACAAAAAGCAAATTGTATAAGATATAAATTACACAGAAAAAAGTTTAATAACCCTAGAGTACTAACGTTCGTAAATTTTACGTACCGACTTTACTCTGACAGCTACTGAAAGAAAACTAAACATGGCAATGCTTAGCCGCGTGGGCTGTGCTATCCTCACTTCATTGTCAATAAGACAAATAAAAATTCGCTTTGATGTTGGTTTGGGTTAGGCTTAAACCGTAGTAGTTATCACTCTGTACGTAAAAGATACGATTGGTTATATCCGCGTAAAAAGTTTTGTATGTAATTGTAACGTCTTGTTATTATTAACGTATAAATAGGATGTCTGCAAAATCAAATGTTAATCTAAAGCGTCTTCTTACTGAGAATGAATTGGAGATTATAAATAAAAGTCACTTCAGTGTTTTAGGTGATACAGAAGATGATCTAGAGGAGTTAGAAAATCCATTTGACAAAGACGATAGTATTAAAGAAAGAGACTATTATCCTAGACAGGACAAAAAAAATGTCTTCACAAAACTAGCCAACCCCTTGTCAGATTCACTGGCAGAAACTCATAAAAGAAACAAGAAATACATGCTCTCGTAAAAGAATTAAAATTGCGCAGCAGCCGTCATTAGAATCAACATTATACTGATAACCGTATTGAATAAAAATCGTCTGTTAAAATATGGGAGAAACAGTTTTTAGTAGGTAAACACAGTTATAAGTGGAGTAATTTACCAATAAATGGTGGAGGTCGTAAAGTCGCATCCAGATCCAGAAATATTTATATCCGTTCAGGTCCAACCAACTTAGCTAAAGATGTTACAGAACCTATAGATATTCTTAATTTATTTTTTATAGATCAGATTCTGGGCGAAGTTTTGTGAGCACCAGACAAAAAAAGCTACTGTTTTAGAAACAAAATTGCCTAAACTAAAAGTACTGTTAGGTTTGTTATTTTTATCTGCAGGTTTAAAAAATAATCACGTCTTAGCTGACGTTTTGTTTGATAGCACTTATTGTGGCCATAGATATAAAGCAACGATGAGTAAAAAAGGTTTAACTTTTTGATCAATTCTTTACGATTTAATAACTTCTTGACAAGAGAAGAACGTAAAAAGAAAGTAGTTTTGCTTCAATATCAAAAATTTAGATTTAGAACAATTTGTGGGCCTTACCTTGTCTGTTTAACCTTTTTAAAAAAAATTTTTTATAACTTTTATTCAACTTATGGGTTTTTATCATTTCAGCATTTGTTTAACTTTGTATCGAGACTGAAGATGCTTTGCATATTGTAGAAAGCGAAACGGTCGTCTGATAGTTAAATTAAATTGATTGTAAGTCTTATTTATTATTTCTTTACCTATTTGAAATGGACTCACACAAGCAACACATTCATGATTTTTTAAAAATTTAGAACTTGTTCATTGAAAATTGTGTCAACTATTATAAAGCTAGTTCATATGTGACAATCGACGAACAACTCCTAAGATTTTGTGGCAGGTGCCCATTTTGCATTTATATGTCAAACAAACCTAGTAAATATGACATAAAAATACTTATGGTTTGCGACTTGGCTACGAAATATGTAATAAATGCAACACCGTATCTGGGTCAATCTACTGTTACCAACGGCATTCCTTTAGCAGAACATTTTGTCACAAGCCTGACGAGACCTTTACATGGAAGTAGACGTAATTTGACAATGGACAACTGGTTTTCCAACATACCTTTTGCAAATAAATTATAATCTTCCTCTTATAATTTGACAATGTTACGAACACTCCAGAAAAAAAATGAGAAATACCTCATAAATTGCTCAATAACAAAACTTGAAAATGTTGTTCAAGTGTGTTTGTGTACAATGAAAACATGACTTTATTATCTTATAAATCTAAGCAAAATAAAACAATTCTTCTATTTTCAATTATGCATTTTTGTAGAAACATTAATCGTGAAACAACAAAACCCGAAATAATCAATACATATAGTTTATTTGAAAGTGCTGTAGATACGTTTGACCAAATGTCTCAGAACATTTGCTGTAATAGGAAGACTAGAAGGTGGTTGCTATGTATATTTTACAATATGATGAATATTGCAGGAGTAAACAGTTTTGTAATCTACCATCACAATGCAACTAAAAACAAACAGAAGCCATTATCAAGATTAAATTTTATGCTAAAACTTCATGAACAATTAACGAAGCCGTTGCAACAAATAAGACTCCAAACAGTACCAACTTTATCAAGAAATCTCAAAGAGAGTCTTTCCATACTTTTAAATGTAACGCATGTTGCTAAAGACCGCCAAAGTCTCCAAGTGAACGGAAAACGGACTTACTGTAGTTATGCTCTACAGCAAAATAACGAGTAACAACTACCAAATGTTACAGGTGTGGGAGTGCCTTATGTGGGAAGCATCAAATAAAAATGTGTATGGAATTTGTAAATCAATAGAAGGTTATCGTTTCTATATTTGTAATGTTTATTATATGCACATGTTTATAGTGTATCTATTTCTGTGTCAAAAGTATCTATTTTATGTTATTTATGTTTGAAATATTAATATTTCAATGTTTTTATTTGTATCTTTCCTAAATAAACTTCTCTTAAATTAAACCATTTTGTTTTAATTAGATATAAAATAAAAAGAAAATACTAGACCTAAATCAGTGGGTACGTAAAAGTTACGTATAGTTAGCAATTACGCATGTGAAAGAAATTTTAGTATTCTAGGGTTAATAATAAAAAGCCACAAGAGCTCAAAATATATAATTCTATTGCTCATAATACATAAACCGATTTGGTCTATGAGACAAGTAGTTTCAATGTATGCCCTACTAATGGACCATTAGCACAACTCCTAACTCACATGTTAACTAATACGTATAAATTAGACAACAGTATTTACATTAAAAATTAATATTTCTTTAGTTCCATCACCAATTATTTTTAATTATCCCAAAATGTGTTTAAATAGGATGTTATGTAGCATTTCTATTCAACAATTTACCTTTAGATTTAATCATAAGTACTATTGAAACACATTATAATAAGATTTCACACCATACTAATACTGACCTATTACATTTCAAAACACTTATTAACTTCTAATATTTTGACATTCCATGGTGTCTTTTTTAAACAAATTTTTTGTAGCCCGATGGGGTCTAGTCTTTTACTCACTATAAGTAGCTATTTTATGGATGATGTTATTAACGATTGTATTAACAATAAATTGCACTTTTTTAATTCCTTTTATTAAAACTTATGCAGGTGATAATCAACAAATACAATTCATCACAGTTAAGGAAGAGGCGGAAAAATCTTTACCATTCCTTTATTCGAGAATTGTAAGAACTATAGATGTGTTAAAAACCAAATGGTTCAGAAAACACATGTATAGCAATAGAGTTATAAGCTATTACTCACATCACATCACTTATGCGACCTGCATTTCAGCGAGAAAGAATTTGCCAGCCCACAGATTAGGGTGCAATAAATGTTTTTATTGGGATTTTATGTATGGCAGGTATTTAAAAAAGTCATCATCTCAATATTGGTTTGTGCCATAAGGTTTGAAGATATCAGTACTAGAAGGAATAGAGCTGAATTTAATAAATTGGGTCTAATACGTAAGATGTTTGGCAGTTTGGGTATTACTTTTATAAATAAGATGTCCTCAGAGTTTTATATTTTTGATGCAATAAGCAATAAATAAAGATGTGTAAAATGTCCCGAGGACACTTAATTAATGCATGTAACCTAGCCGCAAGACGTAAATGAATTGCAAGGGCTAATAGGTTAAATGAACAAACTACTTAAATAAATGAAGATCAAAGAATAAGTTTGTAAGAAAACCGTAACAAGAATCCCATGCACATCGTGACCAACGTGTACAACACAATATATTCAGAACGAAAGCTGAATATGAGCAGCATATAGCTACAACCAGAACATAAGAAGGAGAAAAACAGGAAATCAACCGCGAATTTACACTTATATCATTTGTTGGAATATGCCTCAGACATTAATTATTCTGCGCATTTTAAAATTGGCATTTGTGCAATGGCCACAGTATGTAGATATTGTTAGGCTTAAAAGTTTTACAATCAAAGATTTGGCATCTGTTGCGTATCAGAAAAGTTGTGTGACCAACTCCTACACTCAGATTCAGAAAATTTGTGAATGCGAACAAAGATGATGTGCGAACAGCACATACAGTACTTAAGCTTAAGCTTAGACGTTCATAGCAAACCAAATGCAATTTTTTACAATAAAAAAAGAAGTGAAATGGTTGCAAATTGATACAAACGAATTCAGTTATAATCTAGGATGAATGAACTATGGCTTATAGACATCCACTCAAACCATTACATGAAAGTATGCATTGACAAACTTTTTGGGTACAAACGAATAAATTAATAACGAACTTGTCTTCCTAGGCCATCTATTTGGCCATTTAATTAAACAAAGCGATAGCAGCTTTTGCTAAAAGATTTATTCTTGTACACATTTCGTCATAGCCCATTCCCAGGCACTACTACACTGATCAATAACCACATGCCTTACTGCAACTGGGAAGGAACGAATGGTTGGCGGTGACGTGGTTTGGTAGACTGTTGAGTTTAATATTAATTCTTGTAGTAATATTAATATATATATATATATATATATATATATATATATATATATATATATATATATATATATTACTAAAGTAATTATTATAAAAATAAATTTTATCCATCAGAATAAGATAATTTTAAAAGTAAAGTAAATAGATTTGGTTAAAAATGAGATAACCAATTGAAAATTTCTTTTTTTTTTTGGCAATTAGATGAGAAAGCTATACACGATAAAAGCTAGAAAGAATATTTGATTTTTTTTGGTATAATAAATATATGGTATTTTGTGTTTTATAATATTTGTCTTTTCTTTTTCTTCATGTGCCTTGTCCGTTCCGAACGTTGGCAATCAACATGGCTATTCTGACTTTGTTTACGGCAGATCTGAATAGTTTAGCAGATGACAATCCGAACCATTGCCGCAAGGTTTGGAGCCACGAGTGTCTTCTCCTCCCTGGACCCCTCCTGCTGTCTATTTTCCCTTGAACGATCAGCTGTAGTACTCTATATTTTTTATGTCTCATAACGTGACCCAAGTATTCCAACTTTCTTTTCTTTATACTTATTTCTACCTCTCTTTCTTTACCTATCCGGCGTAGTACCCTTTCGTTGGTCACGTGCTCAGTCCAGGATATACGTAATATACGTCGGTAAGCCTACATTTCGAAGGCCTCTACTTTTTTTTATCAATGTTGCGGTCATTGTCCATGCCTCCATTCCATATAACAAAACCGGGAATACATAACATTTCAGAAGTCGAATTTTGAGAGGTAGGATGAGGCTTTTAGAGGTGAAAATTTGCTTCATGCTAGTGAACGATGCTCTTGCCTTTTCTGATCCTATACGTATTTCCTTCGCTTGATCCCAATTTGAGTTAACTATTGTTCCCAAGTAGATGTACGAATCCACGTGTTCAATTCTTTCATTGTCTAATATCAGTTGCTGTGGTGGTTGTTGGGTTTTGCTTACTGACATCCATTGGTTTTTGTGATATTTAGTATGAGTCCGTATTGTGCACTTGTTTTTTGTATCTTACTTATTAGGCAACTCAGTTCCTCCATGCTACTAGCTAGAATCACAGTGTCATTAGCATACTTATGTTATTAATTATTTCTCCATTTATCTTCATGCCTTCTGTGCTTTCCTCTAGCGCTGTCTTAAATACTTCTTTTAAGTATATATTAAAGAGAATTGGAGACAAGATACAGCCCTGTCGTACCTTTTTCTTGAGCTTAATTTTATTGGCCAATGTAGATCCTACTTTCACTTTGGCTGTTTGACCCCAATAGAGACTCGCTATTGTTCGAATTTCTCTGTAGTCGACTCCGATCTTATGGAGATCTTCAATTATCTTTTCGTGCTTTACGTTATCGAATGCTTTTGCGTAGTCTATAAAGCATATGTACACGTCTTTGTTCATATCTCTGCAGCGCTGGATGAGTACTTGTAAACTAAAAAGTGCTTCTCTTGTCAAGAGAATTCCGAAACCCAAACTGCGAATCTCCAATGTTATCCTCGCATTTTTTGCTTATTCTGTTGTAAATAACCTTGGTGTATGCCTTCGAAATGTGGTTAATTAGACTTACCATCCGATGTTGATCACAAGACTTTGCTTTTGGTTTTTTCGGTATGGCAACAAAAGTTGACTATAGCCAGTCTTCAGGAAACTCCCCGCTGTTATAAATATTGTTAAAGAGTCTGACGAGTGAGTCTAGAAATTGACTGTTTATTTCGCACAGCAATTTCAATACTTCCCCGTATACGTTATCGTTGCCTGGTCTTTTGTTATTTTTAAGACCCTTTATAGCATTCTTCACTTCTGATTTTAGAATAGAAGGGCCAGTATCATCATTGCTCAGTGTACACCCACTAGGACTGGTGTCCTTTGTGTTTTCTTATATTTATTTCCCTTGTTTATCCTGGATAAATCACGCAACTAGGAAATGCTAGAAGCCACGAAATAAAGATAATTAATATAATAAATTAGCCCTGAGCAATTAGTCAATTGCAGAATTTTATTTATTTTTGATTTGCTTTGTAATAAATAATTAAAGCAGTTGGTTAACAGGTAATAAAAAAAATCATCTTGATCATACCATAAGCACGAAAAGCAGATTATAAGTATGACATAAAAGTTTGTATGCAATGTGGACATTAATAGATGTGTATACCCTCGGGCGACTGACAAACACTTGGGTCAGAGGCCCAGATAGTCGCCCTCGGGCATAAACATATACCTAATCCCTTTGGTACATAACTAACTATCAATTATAAACTAAAGACAATAATATGGTAGCAAATGCATTTTAGCACTGTCACTTAACGTTTCATTTAAATTTATGTTTGCATAATGCTTCTCGTCCAATAACTCTTAACAAATATGTGAATTTACTTGGTAGAGCAAAAAAAAATAATGAAAGTTTTATTTATAGCCACGTTTTAAATTACTTAAAATCATAAAAATTCATACATTTAACTAAAAAGTTGTACAATTAAAAGAAACAACCTGCACGTAAAATGTAAAAATTTACGTAATATACCTACTTTGTACACAGTCCACTGATTAAATTAGCTTTTTAGCTCTACAGACCATTTAAAAAGCTCGACATAGCAGACATTTTTTCTAACTAACGAACAAGTTTCAAAGGAACAATATTAACTTAACAAAACAAGGAAAACTTTACGACTGTTTGTTTTTAAACGTAAAGAAAGGCAAATTAGATCGTAAAGAATAGTTTATAAACGATTTTTACTTTTGCACATTATGTACATATTTATTTCCAAAATAAAATATTTATATAGGTGTTATAAAAGACTAATAAGAAAAATAGAAAATAATACTTCAATTAGAAGGACTACGTTTTTAATTCCTACACAAGACATCAGTTTTGTGCTACCACTTGTTTTAACTAACGTTCCTATCTTCTAGAGATGTTGGCGACCACATTGGCCCATCTTATTCTATACACAGCAGCTCAAAATTCATCTGCTGATGTTAGATCAGTCCACTTCCAAAGATTGGCCAGCCAGGATATACGTCTACGTCCAGGGCTTCTCTTACCTTCAATCTTGCATTGTAGAATCAGCTGTAGAAGTCGGTATTTATTATTACGCGTGATGTGGCCAAAGTATGCCAATTTTATGTTATTTGCGGTGTGAATTATTTCTTTGTCCTTTCTTAGCCTCTGGAGAATAGTTATGTTACTTGTGTGGTGCATATATCAAAGATTGTAACGAATATATTGTGCCTAATACATAGGGTATGATTATGGGGGTTGAAAATTATAAACAGAAGTTACTAGGGGTAGCGATAGTACAAGCAAAATAATCGATACTTGTGCGAACGGCACTCAGGGTTTGCTTGGAGAGCTGGGGTCGTGGATACGTAAATGGCAAAAAGGTTGGATTGGGGCAGGTCTCGGTCACAACCTTACCGTTCAGCAGTCACATGTAATTGTGCTTATTGTCGTCCAAAAGTCCACAACCGAAGGATTGTTTAGGTTTACGATGCTTCTGAGCTTTTGACTTTTACACTTTTGTGTCTAGACGTAAAACTGCATTATTTTTATGTCTGGGTTTAAAAGTAACATTTTAAAATTTTTAGTCACGTCACAAAAATTAATACTTTTGTGGCGTTTAAAAAAAAGATTTTTCACTTACCTAAACGTCCTAAAAAATCCATCAATATATAACTGTTATATTAAAAATAAAATAAAATAAGAGTTCTGTTTCCTCTTCTAAAAGAAAACAATTTTCTTCATTTGTATAAATTAACTGGATCATTTGTCATAATTTTGGTAAATTAATAATATGCACACATAATTGTGAAAGAATTTATGACATTGTCAAGATCATCGTATATAATATTATTTAGAAATATTTATGGCTTACGTGAGGTAGCGTGACCAGAATTCTTGGTAAGACTATTAATTATTTAAATCAAGAGTATATAAGAAACTAATCAAGATAAATTTTACACAAAAAATAATGTTACAGTTTTTGGATATTTTTGAATAATTTTATGATGTATTGCTTCTTTATATATATATATATATTATATATATATATATATATATATATATATATATATATATATATTATATATATATATCTTTAAATATATGTTTTATATCACTTTTGTGAGAAATAATTCTGCTGTGTAATGTACGGGAAGTTTCTCTTATATAAAATTTGTCACACTCTGAGCAAGGTATTTGATACATCACTTTGGCACTTTTCTTGGTTGTTAGAGGAAAAATGTTGTCTTTCTCCTAATCATATAAACTTTAAATTATGTTGCTATGACTTTTTGTCTATTTGCACACAACAAACAATAATAATAATTTATTTATAACTTATTTAATGATTCTGTGAAGCAAAAAGGTTTTTAGTTCAAAATCCAGCATTATACATTATCCGCAGTGATACCGGTAACATAACTGTTTTAATGTAGAAGGGAGAATATATAAATAAAAAGTCAATGATTACTAACTAATGTCAAATATTATAAGCAACTGACAGATGATCTAACATGCACATTGCAACAAAAATCAAACAATAATAAATAATCAGAATGCCCACTCTGCTTGAAAAAACAAGTACGCGCAGACGGAATCAGCTATGTTTTATACGGAACCAGTGCTTTATAGACGTAAATTATGCACTATTTAATTTGTACTTTTAGTGGAAGAAAAGTTTAAGTTATTGTAAATGTACTAAATTATTAATCTCAAAAAATTCAAATTACTTTTCTGTCACAAATCTCTCAATTCGAGTCTATGTTTCCGTTTAAAACATGGCAATAGCGTGCCAAAAAACTTCAAAGGCGACATCTGATAGTGGCCATTCTGATTGTTTCTTAGTCCGTGCTTGTACCAATATTGGCTAACAATGGCATTATATCTGTTGGTGAATTAAAATCATTTAAATTCCACAATTTAGTAGCTCCACGATTCTATGTAGTGTAAAAAATACATAAACCCACTCTTAAAATTTTATAATATTAATTTTAACAAATGCATTCATTTTTAAAAACGACTTAGTAACTAAAGATCCTTTTGTTTGTATAATTTTATAAAAATGAAAAAAAAATCAGAAACATACATTTTAGTCAAGCGTCATTTTCTCAAATTGTGGATTATGGCGCTTTTTGGTCGGAAATAGCATAAACTATCTACAGAATAAATCCCATTAATCTGTTAGTAACGGTTAACCAGATGTATTTAAAAAGACCAAGTGCCTTTCTTCTTATTCTGGATTTTGAATTTTGCATCACTAGACCAAGCGACTAATTTTGTAAAATAGTTTTCCATCAGTAGACCAGGCGCCTCTTGCAAGCGTTTTAATGATTGTAAATCGAATATTTGGCAACATACGTATATGAACGTTGTTGACAATAACTTGTTGAGGCGTTTAGGTTAAGAAGTAATGGCAGTTATTGCTTAAATTTTTCTACAAAAGATGCACAAGAAGAATCACTGCAGATGCCTTCAACTTCTAAAGGAGAAACAATAAGTAACATTATTCCTCAGCAGGACCAAAAAAAAAAGAGAAAATAGCGATAATCATAGAAGTGATTCTCCCATAGAAAAGCAAAAAAAGGGAGAATACGAAGTACTTATATCAAAGTCGCGAATCAAGAAAAAAGTTGTATTCAAATACAAAGAGATGTATGTAAATAATCAAAACAGTTCCGTATGTATCTTTGTAACTGTAAGTATTTGGACAAGATTGGTGTAAATAATGCCAAAAAAAAGAATTTAATAGGTTTTACAATGTTATATTTCATGAGAGCTGTAATTTTATTAAATATTTCCGAAGTCCCAATAAAGCGTAAACGAACAATAACCAGAAACAAAAGAAATATTACAAGGATATACACAATATCCGCAGAGACAGTGTGAAAACCTTTCTTTTTACAGACCTTGAGAATATCAAGTCCCAAAGTCAATGCAGCATTGAAAGCTATGAAATGTCCAATGGGTGTTCGAGATTGTTTTGGTCAAAGTGGAGGTCATAATAAAATTAACCCTCAAAATCAAAATTCCCTAAGTGCAAGTCACATTACTAAATTAAACAGTATTTACACAAATAAACAGTATAAACACATTACTAAATTCCCTAAGTATAAGTCACATTACCTGGACATTTACTAAAATAAACATGGAGAAGATCAGACAAACTCAGAGAGCTATGAAACGATAGATGCTGGGTATCTCACTCAAAGACCAAAAAACCAATGAAGACATTCGTAAAAGAACAAAAGTAAAAGATGCCCTCAAACAAGCAGCTAAACTGAAATGGAAAAGGGCTAGACAGAACTAACGTCTTAAAGATGGCTGGTGAAATAAAGAAATCGGGAACTGGCGACCATATAAAGCCAAAAGACCACGAGGAAGACCGCAAATGTGCTGGAGCAACGATATTAAAAGAACTGCTGAGCCAATGTGAAAACGCCTTACAAACAAGAGATAAAAGGTGAGAATTAGGATAGGCCAGTATTCGGCAATCCAATATTCGGAGAATACCTAACAGAAGACACAACATTAAGTAAAATGTATGAATTATATATTGAAGAAGCCGACAATGATTTTGTTAAATTTTCGTTTTACAAAAAAATTTTTAACACGGTTTAATTATCAAAGAAAAAAGTTAAACAATAATACTTGTAGAAGATGGGATTGTTTTAAATTAGAAATAAAAAATTGACATAACGAAAAATTAAGCAAGTTAAAGAAAAAAATGTGCACTTAGAACGACCTGCAAATGCGCAATCTAGAAGAAAGTTAGACACGAAGATGAGCAACGATCAACCAGAAATAGAAACCTTTTGTTTTGATTTAGAAAAAACTCTTCCCCTTTCAAGAATTCCAACAAATATCTTATATTATAAGCATCAGTTATGTATTTACAATCTTGGTATTTATAGCGGCAATGATAACAAAGGTCATTGTTATGTTTGGATAAAAGGTGAAGCTGATCGGGCAGCCCAGGAAGTAGGCAGTTGTCTTAAGAAATACACTGAAGAAAATGTTACTTCTGCAAAACATTTAATTTTTTGGCCAGACTCTTGTGGCGGCCAAAACCCCAACATCAAAATATTTTTGATTTTGAAAACAATTTGAAAACTCGTCCTACAATTGAAAAAATTAAATTACGCTATTTCTTTCCTGGTCATAGTTTTCTACTCAATGATAGTGATTGTGGAGATATTAAACGTTTATATACCGTTGATGATTACCTAAATGTGATGAGGAAATCCCATAAAAAACTTACTAATAATTCACTACTAGAGAAAAAAGAAGAATTCGATGAAATAAAAAAGTTGAAAACTATGATTACAAACCGTAAATCAGACATAAAAAACAGTAGGGTAAGCTGGCTTAAAACAAAAGAAATTAAAATAAGAAAGTATAAACCACTGAATATTTTTATGAAAACTGATTTTAACTCTAGTGAAGTTGAAATAGATCTTCACAAGAAACGTCAAAAATGACGGCCCGTTGCAATGCAATCCCTAAGTAACCACTTGATTCCTCTTTGGCCCACAAACAAGCCACTTGCTGTGCGTAAGCTTAACTAACTAAAATAAATGCACCTAATACCAAATAATGCAAAACCCTTTTCAGTAACAATACAGTAAGAGATGACATTGACGGATTTGATGGAGACTTTGGCATACAAGATTAGTAATGTTTATTTACTATTTTCATTATATTCAGAAAATTGTACCTACTGTTAACACTGAGTTTAAGTTTATTTTTCTTCTATTTTTGATTAATTTTAAGTAATATAAATTATGCAAAATAATGACTCTTTTTGCCATACCCAAAAAGAAAAAATAGCTTGTGGCCTACTAATAATTTACTAAAAGTGATATTTAAGTTACGCATCACATCAAACGACGTCCATGTCGCTTGATCTATTGATGTATAACACGATTACACAATGTGGCGAAAATCGTAAGTCGACCAAAAGCATTTTTTTTTTGTTTATCTTCAACATTATCAAGTTACTATTTCGCGCTTACTACAAACATAAAAAACTGTCTCTTAAAACAAAAAATTACGACTATTGTAACATTATACTGAATTTTAATAAAGTGAAAATTTTAAAGTCAAATATCTCAAAATCAATTTTTGGTGCTTGGTCTAGTACGTCGAATTATAAGTACATAATTTTTAGATTTATTAATTGTCAACAGATGTATTGAAACATAATTTAAAATAAATTCAAGAGCTTAAGAGTAAGTCAAAGAGTTCTCTTTGTCTTGTGGGCCAAATATATTGCATCTTCCAAAATCATCATTTGATATTTAACCCTTAGATACTAACGTAGATATTTCAGGACGTGGATACTGACATGCGGTATGCCATACCGGTGCCTAAGCTCCTTTTTTGTTTTTGTTTTAATATAATGTGTTGATGTAATACAATAACAAATTGTATTACATCAACAACGGAATGACTTTTTACACTCCTGTAGAATGAAAGACTGCTCCAAAGAAAATTAACTTTATTTTTTTAAGAAAATTATGAACGCATGCATAATATTAAAAAAATGTTGGACGATATTTCAAAATCTTTTATAAATTGAAGTCCAAAAAAAATTGTGTAGGTATTGGTAACTTATAAATGGTAAAACAAGGTTGAAAGACACAGACTAATGACATAGATAAACAAAAAAATATATATAAAATACTGACAATAACTAAAAATTACAATAAAACAATTAGTCATTTTGAGCGCCAGGTCTGCAAATTTTCTTTGTACACTGTAAGCACATTGGTTTTTCACAAGAAAAGCACACATAAAACGTTTTTCACTTTAATGCACTTGGAGATAAGTACCACGTCTTCTTTTTCTCAAGCCTTTCTTCAAAATCTGCTTATTTTTTGCGTTTTTGTCCTAGTATTCGTTTAATACAACATATCAATTCTTTCGGGACTTTCGAGTTTTCTCCGAGTTGCTTCGACAACTTCTTTGTGTAGTTTAAATTCACAGCTATAAGTGGCCATCGGTAAGAACGACGTTTAACAGCATATTTGGCACACTTGGCATCTAACGTATCGACACCTCCTTTCGTAAGATTATAATGAGCTATAATCTCTGGTTTTCCAGTAATCTGATCCGTACCTATTAAATGGCGCACCGAAGAAATAAGTAAAACAGCCTTCGATTTTTTTGGCACATAAGAACTTAGGATTAAACTTTTCGTAAAAGTCGAATTTACTTCCCTGCATCGGTTTTTGACTGGAATTCCAAAGGGATTTCTTGTTTATTGTTTTAAGAGTTCCCACATGGGTTAATTTCTTTACTTCTAACTGCTGTACTAATTCTATAGAACTAAACCAATTATCGGCTCTAATATTCAAGTTGGTTTCATAAATAGGTTTAGCAAGCCTAAGAACAGATTGAGTTGGTTTATTCATCTTCTTTTCGTCCTCAGATAACTCGTTACTCATTTACTCATTAGTGCATCAGTCAGGCACATTATCTTAATGCCATATTTTACAGGATTATTAGGCATATACAACACCTACACCTTCCCCTAAAGCCGACGAACATTTTATCAACACAAACACACGTGCCTATGGAATACAGTTTTTGATAATTTGATATAAATATATTAAATATGTTACTAATGACTTCTGTTGAATCATCGTCATTGGATTTGAAAGCTAATGTATATAAAAGCAATCCCAAAAGGCTTTCAATATGCTATTTTATCAATTTCTTTTAGTTTTGGTCTATTTATTTTTCTATAGTTTTTACAAATTGCACGTAATTTATTATTTGTCAGTTTAAGAATATCTTGTATTATATCATAGGAAATAAGAAAATAAAAATCTTACATATTGTGTTTTGTAGTAGACCACTTAAAACGATTTTTGTCATACAAAAATGACTTATCAATAGCATTTGAATCATATTCGTCTTCAGAGCCTCCCAATTGCTCACTTAATGTATCGTGTTGACTTTTATTGCCTACGTCTCTGCTTACATAGCCAATATCATTATCACTTTGTCGTACTTCGTCAGCCCATTAAGCTAAAACAGCCTCAAAATCATCATCTGAAAGTTTTACAGATTTGCGAGTAAATTTAGAACAACTTGATGAAGTTGCTGCCATACTAATAGCGAATGCCGTATATATTTATTATTTAATTTATATTTAATATATATATATATATAATATATATATATATATATATATATATATATATATATATATATATATATATATATATACCGCCATATCTAAATGCGTTGGTCTTTATACAAAAAGTACTTAATATTCAACCTCTTTTTGTTCACATGACCAATAAAGATACAATTTAAAAAATATTGTAATTTGTACTGGATGCTCTAAACACAGCACAGTGGATCTATCGAAAGAGAGGACTAGTAAGGAAAAAACTATCATAGCTAAGAAACATTGAAGAATTATAAGGGCTAAATTTTAAACAGCTAATAAGAACAACTGAAGACAGAGAAAAGTTTGCAATTGTAGTACCCAACCTCCATTGAGTAGAGCGCACTTGGAAAAGAAGAGAGTTTTGTTTTTTTTTAATAAGACAAAATTTTATTAATCGCTTTACGTCTGCATAAATCAAAGCTTGACATGAAACTTTTAATTAAATTTCTTAGAAATCTAAGCTGTTTTCTCCATTCTTTTTCTTTCCCTCTCTCGTTCTCTTATAGAGCAAAAAATTAGTATATCTTGTCATGAGAGCAGCTATATTTTAAAATTTGCTTTCTTTAAAATAATATGGGAAATCGTTAAATAATATAGAAATTTACTAATTATTTTATTGCGACTACATAAACCGCAGCGTGACATAAAATTTTGTTTAAATTTCTTGTGAAGTTCAGCCATTATCTCTCTCTTTTTCTTCTTCATCATTTTCAAGGGTAAAAAATTAATCTTGATTTTAATTTAGCTATATTTTAATACATTGATGTTGTATATTATTTATTTTATAATGATTTTTTTTTATATATTACCTTTACTTTTTTTATAATAAAACACAAGACCAATTGTAAACTTCTGTACTCCCTAGTAATACTTACGCCATGTCTTTTGTTCCAACACTGAACTTATCAATATTTAAGGTCTGGTCGCGTGATGTACGCGTCAGTCTGCTCTTCAGACTCTTAACTCTGGAAAGCCTCTCGACCGTGTATTCACACCTCATATTCAACATTTTTAGTTGATGAAAAAGGAAACTTCAAGTGCGCTTCCAATTGTGTAACAATTATTTTTGAATGTTTCAATAACTCGTGCGGATTTGGAGTAGATTCAAATAACACACTTGCACATACATTTATACAGTATGGACTAACCATATAGAACAAACTTATTATTTCTATAATATAATATTTTTGATATACATGTATTAAAAAATCACGAAACTCGTCAATTTTGGATTTTAAAATTACATGTTGTCGATTAGGTATTTATATCTATCCAATTAATATTCTTATAAGGTATGTGCAGGTAATAACGCCAGCTTGGTAATATCGCCAACTCGTGATTTCTTAGAAAGTACATACTTTTGCTAAATAATAAATGACAACATGGATATGTCTCTGATCCTATTATAAATCACATGGTCATATTTGCGATAACCTTGGATTCGCCAGAGGTGTTTTACTTAGAACAGTGAGTACCAGTGGTCGGTGTAGAAGGAGTACCAGTCATAATTTTACATCTTAAGTGTTTATTAAATTAGAGCGGTGTTATTGGTCAATAATACTATTTGATTTCAGGGATTTGTGCTTTGTTTTCTAAGAAATAAAATGATGCATTAAGATAGTTTTGCTCATCTTCTAAAACAAATTTATAAACAATTTATGTGCTGGTCAGTAATATCGCCAAGTCCAATGGATGGTAATAACGCCTTGGCAGAGTACCAGAGTAGTGAGTTTAGTGTACCTATTATACTTTTTCTTGTTTAATCCGTTCTTCTATTTTTGTTTTAGTGCGTCCATGTCTTTCCATTTATGTCTTTAAAATATAAATTGGAAAAATGACGAAATTATATTTCCATCTTCTAAGTTTCGTTCATCGTTTTTAACTCCCCGCATTCCCACGTATTTTGTTTCTGTTTAATCCCCATCGCTCGTGTTTCCGTAATAATCGCTTTGTCCTGAATTGAAGATCTTCCTGGTCCTGTGCATATGTGTTTAGATACTTTTCAATACATTGATGTTGATGGTTTATTGTATTTATGTAATATTTTCTTAAATTTCTCAATAACCTTCAACGCACCAAAGACTTGCTTTCAGCTAAACATGATTGCATTTCGTTGCACTTTTGTTTCCATGTTTGGTTTTTATATTTAAACCATTCTTTTAAAAGTTCTTTGTTTTTTGCGGTATTGTTTCTATTTCTGTTGTTTTAGTTAATCTATATATAATAATATGCTTTTATGTGTTTGTCGATAGGTTCATCTTTTTCCTAGGCTTCTTGTACAGCTCCCTTTAGCCATTCTACTATGCAGGCACAGAATAGATTTGTGTGCTAGTACTATGCACTGTTAAGTATCTTGTCTAGTCTGTTTTGGTATATAATTCATGTGCTGTCACCATAAATGTTTCTTTATAGTAAACTGCGTTTCTGTGTCAGCTATTTTGTAGTTTTTGGTTAAGATTTGTTGGTTTTTATATTTACCGGAAATTGAAACTCGAGATTTTAGTAAGCAATAATCCGATTCACATTCTGCACCCCTGTATACTTGGGTTTTTGTATTTTCACTTCAGATATCTCTGTCTAAAACTATATATGTCTATAGCTATAATGTAGACAATAAATGATTTTAATTGTCTTATGTTCTGATGCCAAATTAAGCCAGCCAATGAAGCAATAAACATACCAAATTTACAGTTAGATAAATCTCCCTGAAACTTATTGCATCGGATTCGTAGTGGAGTCAGAAAATGTTATGAATAAAAATAATGATATGCAAATGAAAACTGCATTACTAAACAATCAAACTGCATTTTTAAAAGTTCCTTTGGAACATGCACTTTGTAAAATGCATTTTCATCAGGCGATGAAAAGATAAATTTGTAATTCGGAAATAATTGATGGAAATGAGTTCCATATTAATATTCGGCGGTTTTTGGGATCACTTAATACGTATATCGTGACGGCGCTGGTCTCTGTGGCACCTGGGCACTATCTCGGGGAGTTTTGTGAAAAATTGATACAAATCAGTGCAAACTCAATGTCATATCGACAATGGCATGTGAGGCACCTAGTGTCCAGAAGGGGCCCCGTCTCATAGATATTTTTGAAAATTTGATACATAATAAGTGAAATATCTAGTATCTAGATGGGCCTCCTAGAGTTTTGTGGAAATTCGATAAGAATCAGTGCAAACTAGGAATTTCATGGTTTTACAATAATAAGTAGAAAATATTAATAACTGAAATTGATGATTATAAATAAAATTTATGATTTATATACTGGTATATTAATATATGGTATACTAGTGTACGCTGGTAGCGACTCCTACACAAAGAAAGACCAAGTTAAAAGACTTTTCGTCTATGGAGCTTTAATTAAATCGCAAATTTGTGCTTGGTCTAGACGTACGATGTTAGGAATATCTTTATTTCGACAATACATCAGCAGTTTATCTATACAAAACTTCACCATTTACACTATTTACGTAGACTCTTATAAATGTATTAGAGGCCAGCGTCCTCTTTAGATATCACTTATAATTTTCGTTTTCAACCCTTCAAGAAAATTTTGCATAGATATTTAGACTGTAGTAGATAAGATTGGTATTTTTGTTGTTTTATACTTTCACTATCATTTCAAAAATAAAAAAAATATAGACATAGGACAATATTATCTCGAAAATATAAATTGTTTAACAGTCATTATAAGTTTTGTTTTACTAATCTATGAATTCGACATTGCTACTTAGCGTTGTCAAAATATTGTAGCATTTGAGTATTCAGTTAAATGTGAATCTTTGCATGTCTATTTGAATAATAACTATAAAAATAAATAGTTAAAGGTAATATCATGATTATGCAAAAATATTGACATAACTCCTTAAAGCAATTTATACATAGAAAGCTTATTTGATTCGAGTTTTGGGATTTCTGTGGCAGTAGCAGACACAGTTATAATTTTGGCTTTTATTGTGGCAAAAAATCGTTAAAAATGATCGCAAATATTTGACCATAGGCTAAAGAGTAGTACTTGATATGTTGGGTAGCATTTCTAAACCGGTAAGCCCCTGGGTATTTTTTAATTTATTATTTCAAACTAGGTAGTAGAAATAAATCTCAGTCTAACTCACAATCTAGATTTTGAGTAAGTCTGTCATTTATTTCTATTCGTTTCATATGAGCTCACTCATGAGCATTGACATTGACTCACATGTGAGTGACATTGACTCACATGAGCAACACTCGTTATTTATTTATTTATTTATTTATTTATTTATTATTTTAATTAAGAAAAATGTGAATACCGAGCAATAAGAATCTTGCGAAAAAAAAAAAAAAAAGATTAGCAAAGTGAACTATACAAAATCAAACACTCTTAGTAAAGAAACTCATAAAGCATATTACGATGTTTAATTTGATGTACACGAATAAATACTTTTTATAAAATCGAACGATAATAAGTGTGTTTTGCACAAGCTAGTAGATGGAATCACAAGCTCAAAGGACGAAGTTTATTTCTTAACTGCAACAATATAATACATTTAACACGTTCAAGTCCGACAAAGCAACTGTCGCGTTCAGTGAATATAACCTCAGAGGCTACCAACGCGAGTCGCGCGGTCTTGGACTATATGACAATATATAAACGTTATCTCAGCGGATTTTTCAAGGATTACAACAAATATCTGCTGGCCGCTTGGAAACACTGGTATACTGGAGTTTGTGTTTGGTTTTTGAGTTTTGATGTTAAACTTTATTCTGAGTATATGACAATGTATGAATGTTATCTTGGCGGATTTTTCACAAATTATAACAAATATCTTCTGTGCCATTGATAAATTAGATGAAAAAATATGAAACCCTCAATTTCATTGCTTACTTTTTAAATATTCAAGCTAGACGTGCTCGAAAACAACAAAATTAGCTGTAATAAATAGTTGTAAAGAAATAAAAGTAAAAGCATCGGTAGGAAGCATCACCAAATGTATTTAGATTATATTGCATTTCCAATAATTTTTTGTATTATCATAATCCAATCCCGTCGGTTTATTTTGTTATGCATTCAGTAATATTTTCTACGCCTTCGGTGTTGGACGTTTTTTTATTTTACTGTTAGTCTTTGTACGTGTTTTGCTAAATACTTTAATTTTAAATTATTTTTAAAATGAGTGATACATATTGCCAACCTTCGACTTCTAAACGAGGTAGGTGGAAAACTTCTCAGCCAATCTCAGATGATGAATTATTACGCATATTAGAAGATTCACATGACGATAGTGACGCAAGTGATGAAGATTTATATTGTGAGGAAGATGATCAGACAGACGATCTTGATTTACAAGAAGAATCTGAAGATGATGTGGATGGCATCAATCCTATTGATTACTTTAATTTATTGGCATGTGAATTATTCTATGACCTGATTATTAAAAACAGCAATTTATATGCCGTTGATATTCTTTCTCTAAGTAAATCTGAGAAAAGTAGAATTGCAGCTTGGAAGAATATAGCTGCAGAAGAATTTAAAATTTTTCTTGGTTTGTTGTTTCATATGGGAACCATAAAAATTAATTGTATGGATGATTATTGGGAGAATAATTATTTATTTAGTACTCCAGTGTTTGGACAATACATGAGCCGAAATCGCTTTATATTAATTTTGCGTGTTCTACATTTTAACAATACTAGTGACAATAACCACTCCAGACGTGCCAAGATATCTCCATTGTTAGATTTTTTTAATAATAAAACTGAGAATCTTTATTATTCAGAAAGAAAATTAGCCCTGGCCGAATCTATGATTTTATGGACAGGAAGACTTAGTTTTCTCCAATTTCTTAAGGGCAAACGACACAAATATGGTGTCAAACTGTATACTTTGGCAGAATGTAACGGGATGATTTAACGCATATTAGTTTATAGTGGAACTAGTGACCCTGTAGTTGGAAGACTTAATCATACGGAAAAAGTAGAGCTAAATTTGATGGATTCGAAACTAAATGTTGGTCACTCCTTATATATGGATAATTTTTATAATATTGTTCCATTGTGTAAAAAACTACTTTCGGTTAAAACTTATCTTACAGGAACATTGAGAACAGGAAGAGCGGAAAATCCACACGAAGTTGTTTCTCGAAAATTAAAACAAAATGGTGAGTACTTGCAATAATAAAGGGATATGTGTGTGTAAATAGAATTATCAGCGAGATATTTTAATGATTTCTTCCGAATTTGAACATGAAATGATTTTAACAATATCTAGGAAAGGAATTGATAAAGAAAAGCTCCGTTTAGTCGCTGAATATAACAAAAATAAAGGTGGCATTGACTTAGGCGACCAGATGTTAAATTATTATAGTTGCGAACAAAAAACTATGACGTGATACAAAAAATAGTCATAAATATTTTTCAAATTATGCTAATCAACGTATACTATTTCTTTAACAATTCTAATACATAAATGTCATTGTACGACTTTCGATTGTCGGTGATTGATAGTATTTTGGAACCAAACCCAAAAATCCCTCAAGTCAAGAAAATTGCCATTGCCCTAAATCAGCTAATGGTATTACCAAACGACGACGGTGTAAATGTTGCTGGCAAACTAAAAAAGAAAGAAAGGACTCATTGTTTTATTGTGCGAAGTGCCCTGAACATCCGGTATTGTGCTTAGAAAATTGTTTTAGACGTTTTCATGAAGAAATTAAAAATTAGATAATTAATTTCTTTTCTTGATGTTGTTGCCATTTAATAATTACTTATGTTAGTTATCTAGGTTCATAATTATATCTTTTTTTAATCAGATTATTACTTATTTTTTAAGTTCAACTGACACATTTTCTGCCCTGTGGCCACCAACGCGACTTACGCGGTGAATTTTTTTTGTTGCTAAATTAATTTTTTTGTACCCATATTTATAATAAATGACTTTTTAAAGTGTACCTTAAAAATTAAATAATTTACACAAATACATTTCAGTGTACCAGTTTTTCCTTAAAAAAGAGATGGAGCTGAACTATTTTTAGATCATCTATACTTATTTGCAATTATTGTAATACTGCACCCGTTGGCCTATTTACAGAATGGGATAAAACTTAAAAATGCAAAAGTATAAAACAATTTTATAGATATTTCCATATTTATTACAATAATATTGATTATTTATATAAGTAAAATTTTAAAGTTTGAACAAAACATAATTTGGATTTTCATGAGTTAAAGGTACTACTATGGGTACTCCTTTTAGTTTATGCTTTGTCATATAAAGGGCACTAAAAGCGTACACTGATTTATTGTGTTTTTATAATTCTTGAGAAAATGAACCGTTTCTTTTCAATCTAGGGAAATGAAAAGAGAATTTTAATCAACAGAAGAATTGGAAAAATGCAAAAAGGTGGATATAACTGCAAAAAGAATGACAGCAACATACAGACAAAACCAAAATATGGCAGATGTAAGAACCATCGACTAAGTCAAAATAGAATAGCGGAGCTCCAGAAGCAGAAGGAATCAATAACGTAGCTCTCAAGGAACTACCAAAGAAGATAGTAGTGCAACTCTACTATATCTTCAAATACTGCCTAGAAAAAGCACACTTTCCGAACAACTAGAAGCATGCCAAAATCATTCCTCTAAAACAACCAAGGAAGGGCGAAAGAAGACCAGAAAGCTACAGACCAATATCAGTACTGCAAACAATAGAAAAAATATTGGAGAAGATCATCTATAGTCAGTTTGGATTCAGAAGAGAAAGAAACTGCGAACTCTAACTACCAAGAGTAATCAGCGACACGAAGATCAGATTCAACAGGAAACAGAAGATAGGTACGGCTAGCCATCCCAGACATCGAGAAATCATATGACGTGGTCTCTAAAAAAACACTTATAAACAAGGTGGATATAGCTAGATTACCTTATTACTTAGTTAACATATGTGACACATATCTAACCAATAGGACCTTTCAAGTTTCAGCGGACCAAACGATGTCCATAATTCAAGGGGATATCCATAAAGGGACAGCTTCGGGCAGTCTACTTTTGCCCGTTTTATACACCATTTTTGTTTCAGACCTATACGACAGAAGAATAGTTAAAAAAAATCACCTTGGAAAGAATCACAGAATTCACAGAAAAGCTTAAAAATCAAGATCAATATCCTAAAGACGCAATTCATTATTTAATTGAAATGAGGTTGAATGCTCGAATGAATGAACTTTGAAAAATAAGGCTATTATCGAACACAAGTTAATTAAATCTAGCCCAAGTACTTTCGCTTAAAATAGCATGTTCAGGGGCATTTCGTCAAATATAAACTATCCGGCAAGCGTGGAATGTGGAAACATTAATAATGACATAATATTGTACAAAACACTACACTAAAACAAGGACAAACAGTTTAAAATTACTTTTATGATTCTACGCTATATTGTTTGTCAGTATCTGGAGGGATAATGCTTTAATGATATGGAGTATCCCTCCAGATACTGACAAAGAATGTAGCGTAGAATCTTAAAAGTAATTTTAAACTGTTTGTCCTCGTTTTAGTGTAGTGTTTTGTACAATTTTATGTCATTATTAATGTTTCCACATCCTACGCTTGCCGGATAGTTTATATTTGACGAAATGCCCCTAAAGATGCTATTTTAAGCGAAAGTACTTGGGCTAGATTTAATTAACTTGTGCTCGATAATAGCCTTATTTTTCAAAGTGCAATTCATTATGCTTACACGGGAGAAAAATCCACCAACAGTAGAAATCACAATGGGAGGAAACATGATCCAATAGAAGATTCAATCAACTACCTAGGAGTTCATCACAACAAAAAATTTCACTTCACGAAGAACATGCAATAAATCAAGGTGAAATTAGATATTCCAAAGAAACTAATACTTCCTTATATTTTTAGGTCCAATCTACTAACAAAGACCAAGAAGATCCAATAAAACGTTTATTGTGTTTAATTAGTTAAATAAATCTACACACAATAAACCCTTTGCCCATATCAGTGCTGTATGTGGTGTCAAAATGTATTTATTTAAATATTTTCTTAAAAATAAATGTGAAGGATTGGGTCCGAGGGACACATCATGTGGAATTACATCAGTAGGTCGTTGACTACGCTTTTTATTATATTATTGATCACCTCATAGGTTTGGCAACGTATTGTTTATACAAATATTATAAATTTTTCAATTAACATAGGCACCAAAAGCACACTCAACATTTTTCTAGCACGGGATAGTCTACAAATAAAGATGTGTGAGGTGGCAGTCCTTTCTGGAAAAGGTCTCAATAAATATTTTTCCACAGAAAAGGCTTCATCTCTAACAAAGTAAAACAAAAATAACTAATTATTCTCATCAAGTGGCAAACAATTGTGCAGGAATCTTTAGTTCATCTTCCTCAGTAAGACGCTTCATAGCTGAAAGTCTGGAAATAGTTGCGTCATTGTTTCTACCTACATATCCCACTTCTATCATTGCAAACAAACCATCATCATCGTCACGTCATGCCATTAAAAGTACAGAATAATAATTTTTGTAATTAAACTAGTAGACTCTGTATTAGGATACTTTTTTATTTCAATATGTTTTTTGTATCTAACATATCATCGACGGACGTTTTTTACTAGAAATTTTATTACAGGTTCCGCTTGTTGAGAAAAATTGTGAAACCTGCGAGCTGTTTTTATGATAAACTTAAAACCTTTTACTAGTAGTTCTGAAAGAAAAAAGAAAAAAACAGTACTTGATTATATGTAATTTGTAACGCCATATGGAAAACCAATTAATCGGCTCCGATGCAGAGAACTTCCTATTCACTTCAACAGAGAATTCCGGAAATTGTTGAAATACCACAGATATGTCAAACGATGTTCCAGAGGATGTACCTACCGAGGTCAAGCAATATACAGAGCCTACTTCTCCCAGTAAACATGATAATACAACTCAATATTCTTTCAATCCACAGCGACAAAATCTTTATTGCATGAGACCGATAAAATTTTCATTAATTATTTAAAAGAGAAATCTGCCAATACAAGTAAATCTCAGACTTCCGGGCTCCGTAATGTCATTTATAAATAGTCTCGGACCTACATTAAGAGAACTAAATCTGCAAAAATTCAAAATTTTTAAGAGACATGTACTAATCCTTATTGATAAATGTCATATTGAATTTACCTTCCACTATGCCTAAAACTGCAACAATGAGTCCATTAACTACATTAAGTAACGAAACGTTCCGGCACACAACATATTTTTCGCAGTATATAGAATATGGTAGTCCTTCATATGTGCAGCCAGTACTCCAACACCTAATCCTCTGGACTTCAGCGAAATGTCGACAGGAACCTCTATGAAGCCAGTCATTATCAATTAGCCTATATTTGTCCACTGCTAAACGTAGGCCTCCCGTAAAATGTTCTACCTATGTCTGTCTTGCGCTTCTTGCATCCAGTTTGTGGCGATGCGCTTGATATCATCCGTCCATCTAGTCGGTGGTCGTCCTCTGCTTCGATATGCATCCTGCCTTGTTCGCCATTCCAGAATCTTTTTGGTCCATCTGTCTACATGTCCAGCCTAAGCCCATTTAGCCCTGGCTCTTTTTGTCAACTGCATCTGTGACTCCTGTGCTTCTTCTTATTTCTAGTTTTGGTACTTTATCTCTGATGGTAATACCTAATATTGATCTTTCCATAGCGCGTTGTGTAACTCTTATTTTATCTATTGTTCCTTTTGTCAGAGTCAGTGTTTCTGCACCATATGTAAGAACCGGTAAAACGCATTGGTTAAAAACCTTTCTTTTTAAACAAACTGGGATACTAGACTTAAAAATGATATTCAATCTACCAAAGGCAGCCCATGTGAGACCTATCCTTCTTTGTATTTCAGTTGTCTGATTATCTCGGCCTAGGCGAATCTCATGCCCAAGATATTTGTAAGCTATTACTTGGTCGATGCTATGGCTCTCAATCAGAATTTTACTGCTGACTACAAAGTTGGTCATAAATTTTGTTTTTGAGGTGTTAATTTTAAGACCAATCGTGTTTGACTCTCGTTCCATTTGCTTGAATATATATTTAAGAACAGCTGTAAACAATTTAGGGGAGATATTACCACCCTGTCTAATTCCACGTTCTATTTGAAACTTCTTGGTATCTTCATGAAGGCGGACACAAGCTGTACCAGTTTCGTAAAAACTTTTAATCAAGGCAATATATCTGTATTTAATGCGGCAGTCAGCCAATGCTCGAAGCATTTTATAATGATCTATAGTATCGAAGCCAGTATTATCACCTTATTCTCTCGATTTCAGAGGAGTATTGACAAAAATTACACCAAAGTCTACAGAATACTTAGTAATGATTGTATCATTACTTACATGAGTTTTATTAATAGCTGTTCTTTAGGACTCATACATTCCATTTTATTAGTATTCTGTTTCCACAGCTGAGGTTTCAATATTTCAATAATTTTAAGGTATGTTATTTTGTTTATTCGGTAACAATTCATAAATTTTCTGTAATTTGCTTGTAATTCTTTGACAGTCACAAATATACGACAATTGATAATATTCTCAATGTAAGGATGTATTCACATAGTTCTTTGCCTCCAAAATTCAATTAATATTATTACCGTGATGTTAGGCCGGATAGCCCTGCTAGGAGAAGACCCATCATCATCATTTTGGCTTTACAACCCTGTGTGGGTCCTAGCCTCCCCAAGAATTCTCTTCCAGTCGTCCCTATCCATCGCCTTCCTCCGCCAAGCACGTATTTCCATATTTCTCATATCTTGGTCTATGTTATCTAGGAATCTTGTCCTGGGTCTTCCTCTTCTTCTTTGACCAATAGGTCTATCAAGAAGCGTTTTTCTAGCTGGGTCGGTTTGCTCCATCCGCATTACATGGCCTACCCACCTCAAACGTCCTATCTTAATGTGTTTTACGATACTTATCTGGTTTCCTGGTATATTCTATAGAGTTCGAAGTTGTATCGTCTTTTCCAGACACCATTTTCATTTACCGCTCCATAGATTCGCCTCAGTATTTTTCTTTCGAAACATCCTAACATGTTTTCATTCCTTTTTGTTAAAGTTCAGGTTTCTGAACCATATGTTAGGACTGGGCGTATTATTGTGTTGTAGAGTTTTACTTTTGTATTTCTTGATATAGTTGTAGATTTAAAAAGAAGATTAAGCCCAAAATAGCATCTATTAGCCGTGCAAATTCTGCAGTTTATCTCTGCGGTAATGTCATTTTCAGTATTATGTTAAAATTAATCCCCCTAAAATATCGCAGCTAAAGAACTGCAAGCCAAAAACGCTTAATAAGAGCCGTTCCTAGTAAGGCCGGTAACACCTTGAAGTACCTCCCCTTGGCTTGTCTGGCTTACCAAAAATTTCTCTTGTGTGCTTTTTAAATACAAATAATGCCACCTTCTAAACCCTAGATTTTGAGAACTCCGCCACCAAAATCACCATACACATATCACCCTGACGTTTACCACACCCCCCAGGCTCCACAAAAAATGGAGCACGCTCCCTTAAAGGGACAAAAGGCTGAACTGGTCTAAATGGTCTATCTATAGCTGTTTTTTACTAATTTTTCTTTGTCAAAGATATAAATACTTAACCACCATTTCTTTATCACTTGAACAAGACATTTACAGACATCTGTTTTCCCACAAAACCGAAAGAATTATGAGGTTGCGGCGTGTATGGACAACGATTGAAGCAAGTTTCAAACTAATAATTTCAAAAGGGTTTCGTTGCAGTTGCATTGCGCCGTGTGTGCTGGTCCTTAGAAAATCATGAAATACTTACAAAGAAATGTTGATAACCAACCTTAGACAAATATCACTGCCTATATATATTTATTTTAACGTTTTACTCTACGTAATATTTCTATTTTTAATTGACTTGTATATTGTTATAAAAAATGAACTAAAAGCAGTTAAACTCTAGCTATGTGAAATACCAGTTTTAACAGCATCTTTTTAAGATAATTGTACTCGTCATATCCTTTTTAACCACTAAATTTAACTAAAAGTCGCATTTAGCTATTTGCAGCAGACCGCCGTCGCCAAATTTGTCATGCAAGCAGTTCCTCTAAAATTTCCCTTAGCGGCCTGTATTAGCACTGATAAAAACGATTTCGTAAGTGAAGTTTGCCAAGTAAAGTACTTATTTTAAGTTATGAACTACACACAAAATAAAAGCTTTTTGGAAATTTTCCAGCTTACTACTTATCGAACTTTGAGAGAGCAACTACTCTAATAGCGTGCACATTATGTTAGAAGTATTGTGGCTATGACAAAGTAAATAAATGTTTGTATACAAACAATAGGACATTTTTAAAATAACAGCTCAAAAATGAATCAATAAAACGCAAATGGTATACACTCCGTGTGTACAAGGTGTTCAAAAGCACTAGATATACTTTAAATTGTTAATATTATCATCAATATGACCTCATAATACTAATCACAACAATACGATTTATTCGTCTAGTATAGTACAAACGTCAGAGATCAATTTGACTTTTAACCTTCAGCTCCTATACTTGGGGTCTGTCAGACCCAGAGAGCTCTCGGCAACCTAACACTCTGCACATCTTACGTAATATTTGGCTGCGGCTCCGGCTATTCTCAACTTATTTAGTCTAAACACGATAGTGAAGAGTGCATAACTTTTGTTTGGATTTGAAATTTTTATTGATGTATTTGACACACTAATAGCAATTACGCGATTTTTACATCATTATTGTGTTTAAGGTAAATGTTATTTTATCAGGTTAATTTAATATATCCTAATTTATTTCATTTTAAATTTGTTTTTTTTTTTGTCAAAAATAGTCAAAAATTCCTCCAAAAAGAACTAAAGCTCTTAAAGAGAATATTGTTATAGTTCTGCCACAGCCACCTTTACTTCCAAGCCGTGAAGTAAAAAAGGCAACACCGCATTCTATGACGTCGGTAGTCCGAAAATCAGCTGTAAGGTCTACCAGAATATTAAACTAATTTGAATTTTAGGAAACTGATATTTTGAAAACTTCAATTCATTACAGAAATATTTTTAGGGAAATGAAATTAATAAAACCTTATAATATACCTAGTAAATATATATAAAGTTTTATTATTATTTAGGTTATAGTATCAATAAAATAATCACTAGAGTAAAATTTATTGCACTTAAAAAATAGTGTCAAACAGTTAATCTTACAATAAAATGCAGTCAAGAATCTCTAGAAATTTTAAATATTAAGTACTTAAGCATATAAATAATACAATACATTAACAGGACATTTAAAAAAATTATTAAAAATACAAAAGATATAAAATTTGTGCTTAGTGTAAAGTAAAAACTTAGTGTAACTATTATGATTAAAAAATTCATCCTAACAAATCAGACACAATATAAATATGGTTCTAAATTAATCTAATTGAAAATTAAAGATTTTACTATTTACTTATAACTTTTGTTGAATTTTCATACTTAGATATACAAAAGTAGCAATTTTAAATATGAATAGGTTTGTTGTCATATAGACCAAGTTAAAAGAGGTATACATGAAAAATGTGTTGAATGTAACATACCATTTATAACTTGTATATCGATTTAAAATAGCCTATATTCTCAAAAGATTTTTGAATGTAATACTCAAATTTGTTATCACTTATCTAAAAAGCAGATCTAAATGAGAAAGTAAGTTCTCTAATTGTGACCATCTTGTTAATTTACTATATTGTAAAATCCATTTCAAATCATTAGCACTTAATCTATTCTTACCTACATTGACGATTACACTAAAATTACTGCTAACTATTACACTACATATTACACAAATATTATCACACTTGTGTCCCAACTGATTAATGTTTAATACATAGAAATATACACAGTCACTTGTAATTTTACTTGTCCAGTTTTTCAATGGGATATTATTGTCTAAGTCTAATTGACATAATTATGTTATCTCTTGTTCCCTCTTCTTATGCAAAAAGTTTCTTCTGTCTTCGGGATTCCTTCTTTCTTTAGTACGATGAACAGTTACATATGATGGTACTTCAGGAAATATATTAGGAACTGCATTGCCTTTTAATTTGGGAAATATTAACTTTTCAATGTGTTACATTTCCATCTTTATCTTCTCATTGTTCAGTCCGCTGAATATCATCTTCATGAAAATGTTTGGCACATACTACGGAAGATTTGGTAATTGTACAGCCTTCTCTATGAATAGAGCATAACCCAGTATACCTTCTTTGGGGATCTTTGTGAAACAAAAACGTACTTTCTTCCTGTTTCGTTTTTAAAGTACTGGCATAATTTGTTTTGCAACCAGGTACACAACAATGCCAGAGCATCTGTAACAAAAAACAAAAGTATTATTATTGTTGTTTTTAGTTTACATATTTTGTAACAAGAAGCAAAAGTATTATTATTTTCAGTTTGTTTTGTAGGTTATATTTATACTTGCCTTTTAAATTGTAGTTAAGAATATTCTAAAAGTTCTAAATTTAATGAAATTTCACTTGTATTCATATTTTCTAATTGATTTAAACACAATTTACAAATAAAACATTCGAATAAAGTTAAAAAAACAATAAATTTAACAAACTTTCCAAGCCTTCCTATATGAAATGTTAAACCAAAACAAACCACAGTCGGACTACCACGCGTCGTTGCCAAATTTCTACTTCATGGCTTGGAAGTAAAGGTGGCTGTGGTTCTGCCGAGTTTAAAAGGTGCCATTCGCGCTAATATTCCTGACAGTATTATAGTCACTTGTAAATTTCTGATAGCTTCAGATATATTAGAAGAAGTAGTACTTTCTTATCTATTAAACCTTACAGAAAGGTTTGTAAATCGCGGCCTTTGTACTTTGCAATTTAAGAACCATAATATTAAAATTCTGATAATAACATATGTAGTAGCAATTAAACAAAAATCGAAGTAATAAGTTAAAGTAATGCCGGCTATTTTCATCTATAATAGGGGTTAATTCAGAAATCTTCGTAAGTGTGTAAATTTATGAAAACCTATCAAACCTAATGCTGAATTTTTTTCTAATGGTGAATGAAGGAAAATATGCCCGGTTTCTATATCTTTTTCCATATTTATTTATTGCTGTGCAGTGCTCCGTTTTTTTTACCGGGTATGTCTCTAGTTTTTTTACTGTTTCTGAATTAACTTTCTTTTTTTATGTAGTTTTATGTTGTTTAACATAAAAACTGTATGAATATTATAAGAAAAATTAGGAATGACAAAATAATTTTTTTTTTCAAAAGTCGCAAAAGTAATAATTTTATATTAATTTTAAAAGCCACAGTAAAATTGGTAGGCCACAATCCTTCGGTTGCAGTCTATGGAGTATACAAAATATCTGAAGGAATACGCGATGCTGTGGAACCTTTGAATTCAGACATAATACTTGTACTTTTGGGCGACAATAGGCACAGACGTTTACAAAACTTAAAGAGTATGGCAAAAACCGGTAATTTTTCTTATTTGTTAAAGCGACAATCAATAGAAGTAAACATAGTAACATAAAAATTATTTTGGAGGTTTTAAGAAAATAGTAAGTTCTCTTCAGAGTAAAAATAACTTTCTGTGCCTTAGCTAAATGTCGAACGTACCGTCTGGCAACAAAAAGTATCTTTTTTACTGCTTTTATTTATAATATATATATATATATATATATATATATATAATATATATATATATATATAATATATATATATATATATATATATATATATATATATATATAATATATATATATATATAATATATATATATATATATATATATATATATATATATATATAACAGTTATTTTACAGGAATATATTGTAAGGAAATATCCTGACAATCCTGCTGATTTCAGTTTTGTTATGAAGATTATGGATCTAGTGTGTATTTTACAGCCACTAAGATCCTACTGAAAAAACTTAATACTCTTCACAATCTATCTTAACGTATAATATCTGAAGCTTTTTGCACAACATCAATCGAAAGTATTTAATTTGTAGTTGGTCGTCCCTAGAAGCCAGAAGACTTTATCAAATCAGCTCTAACTCAAAAAACACTACTACTTAAAATTGTTTTTAAACCCTTCTACTCAAGGAAACTACTTAAATCAATTAAACTACACGTTCCCAGAATGATTTCCCTCCCAATCATCCTCCATTGTTCCATGGCAAATAAAGAATCCTTACTGCCGAACCCGCCCCATTTCTTTCGACAAACATTCAACAAACTAACAGTTAATCAAATCCGCCATTAATCATATGCTTCATAACTACAAGGATTAAACACATATATACACAGAAGCATTTATATGAAATGATGGTACTGGTGCTGCAGTCATAACCCCAACATCAACAAATAATTACAAACTCCCTTCAAAGTACTCCATTTACTCTGCTAAACTATATGCTCCATACCAGACCACCCTTGCTGTCAACGTACCCAATAATACCAATTATATTATACTCATTTATTCCTTAAGTTTTGTACTATCAATCCAACATGTCCACTCATCTAATCCTTTGGCCAAGATAAAACAGGATGCTAATAACGCCAACTGAATGGAAAAAATATAAAATTTGGATACCATCTCATAATGGAATTCAAGGAAATGAAGAGGCAGACAACGCTGAAAAAGAAGCTGCAACTAGTGATAATGCGAAGTGTATTAAAACATTTACAAGTGCGGATGTGAAAGCTGCAGTCATACGTAAAGTGCGATATATGTGGGTAGAAAAGTGTAGAGTGTCATCGATCAAGCTACGCGATAGTAAAAAATCATACGCGAATAACTAATAGCTATATGATTTTCAACAAACAAGAACCAAGATGTGACAACTGTGATACAAAATTAACAATCAAACATATATTAAAGAAATGTCCAGCATTAACGCCAAAGTGCATGTTGTACAATATACCCAACAAATTAACTGATATTTTAGGTCTACAGTGCAATATACCAAACATAAAAAGTTTCTTAAAGTAAAATTTTAACGCTATCTAAATGTAATACAAATTATAGAAGCCTCGTATTTCCGTGAGACTGTGCAAAAATATATGTATCTGTAATAAAACCATTCAAAAAAAAGGTACTCTACCAGGAGTCTGTAAAATTATCAATGACTTAGACGTATAATAATACAAAGTTTCCAGATTCCACTCGATATTAACATTCAGACGTGCCTGTATAATCTTTTAAAATATGAACCAGATATGAACAATCAACCAATTAAGTTTTCATCGAAGTTATGATAAGTCCACGTGGACTGACGGCCAATGAAAACATCGGATATCGCTGTTATGACAAATCATAATGCATTATCTTTTGTCAGTAGACTTATTCATACTTGGGGTAAGAGTATTTGACTGAGCTTACGGAGTCATAAAATAAGGGATCAGGTTTCGACCGTCCAGTGCCGAAATAGATTTTTGGAAGACAAGAATATTTTTAGTAAAATCATAACTGCTACAGCGTTCAGTTAAATTCAAATTTCAAATAGTGAACTGCAAGTTATAAAAAAATAGTTTGGTAGTGACTTTTTTCAGTGTTCTTTATACAGAAACATTTTATATTTTACGTTTTTTACTTTTTTTGATACGTTTTTACGTGATTATGTTTTTATACGTTTGATAATTTTAAAATATTGCGTCCGTAGTGCTATAATAATTATGTAGCTGAAGAGACAATGGAACCCTCTAATCGATTGGAAGATTTACAAAGGAGTATAGTAAAACGTAAGCGATATTTTTAATACCTTTCTGATGATGCCAAACGTATGCTAAAAAATGTTTATGAAGGACTGTGTGCTGAATTGTCTAAATCAGAGGCAATTGCAGAAACATGTTTTTTAACCAGAGTGCCCAAAGCAACCTGCTACAAAATTATAGGAGAAACATCTTCTTCTAGACAGAAGAGAAAGGATTGTGGCAAATTCAGAAAAATAGAACCGCAGTTAATTGAATCTACAACTAGAACAATATACCAAATGTATGCGGCTAATATTTTTCCAACTATTCAAAGCCTTTGAAGTGAATTAGTTCGAAAGTGTATTCTCTCGTGTTCAGCAACAACAGTTCGATTTTCTTAAAGCCAATAATTTTAAGTACAAAACTATAGACAAGAGATAGACATTTATGAAAAGTACTAGAATAATTTCTTTAAGAAACAATTATATCAGACAGATAACTGAGTATCGAAAAATGAAACGAAATATTGTTTATTTAGATGAGACCTGGTATGATACTCATAACACCGTGAAAAAAAGTTGGACAAATAATAACAAAAAGTGTTTCAACTCAGTACCGCCCAATAGAAGAAAGGGGATTATAATTTTACACTGCGGTGGAGAAAATGGATGGGTCGACGATGCATTATAAATATCTGAAAAACAAATTAAAAACGCGTCTCTGGATTATCATGACGATATGGAAAGTGCAATTTTTGAATCATGGTGTGAAAAATGTCTTCTTCCGAAATTACTTAAAGATAGTGTGATTATCATGGACAACGCATCATATCATTCAAGATTAATGAAAAAACTTCAAATAATAGTTGGAATAAATTAAAAATTCAGGAATTTTTATTCACAGAAGATTTGTATTTTGAGACATCTTATATTAAAAAAAGCAATTGTTGGAGGTTTTTCATAGTAAACAGTACGAAAAGGAATATATTATTGACAACTGTGCTCGTAGTAACGGGCATACTGTGTTTAGACTTCCTCCCTATTATTGTACATTCAACCCATAGAGTTAATATTGGCTCAACTTAAAGGAAATATAATGAGAAGAAACGTTGCTCCAAAATTTTTTGTCTACTGTTCTCCAGTTAATTAGAAGAGAAGTCACAAAAATTACAGCAACTAACTGGAAAAATGTAATAAAAATAAAACATGTGATCAGAGTGGAAAATGACTAGGTATGTTAAATATTTACCAGCATTAACCAAATTACCTATAAATTTAGATGATACGAGTGATACTAGTGATAACAGTGATTCTGAGTAGATAGTAAGTAGGGGAGACCGGGGAGAGTTCGGACCATTTTTAAAAATTAATTTTTATTAGAAAAGTGTATTGATATATTTACCTTTTAAAGTAGTTAACTTAAGCTTCCAAGGTTCAGGCATAACCAATCAAGAGCAGAATATATCAAATCAATAAATTAACAACAAAAATAAAAAAATATTGCAGGGGGTCATTTGTCCGAAGTCTCCCCAGAAACGGGGAGACTTCGGACTAGGAACTGGGAGACTTCGGACAGTACTGGGAGACTTCGGACAGTACAACATATGTTACTTATAAAAATGTATTTAAAAAAAATAGACATGTTTAGATATTAAAAAATTAATGCAATGAATAATCTTCTAAATCTGTATTAAAATAGATCATATTTTCATATCTTTTACGTTTATCTTTCAAGGGCTTCGGTAAAATACATTTTATGTCTTCAAATATAACAAAAGCATCTTCTTCAGTGGAGATAAACCGATTAGAAGTGGCATGTTTTTTATAAAATTTTACGTCGTATCCTTTTATCTGTTTTTCCTGAATTTCTGCAACATAGTGCCGAAATGTAGCTGGTGTTTTTCCATAAACTCTGGCAATTATAAACTGACCATTTGCAATATATGTTTCTTCTGTATCCACTTCGTCATCTTGCTCTATGAAGTCAGAGGATTCTTCATTGCTCATTATGTCTTCAGAGGAAGAAGAAGAAGATGTTTCAACAATTTTTTTAGTGACTTTCTGTCTTTTTTTAGGATTTACTTTCCTTGTAACAGATCGTTTTAGTTTCCTGTTGGCAATTTCGTCTTTTTCTGGAGTATCCGTGGCAATGATACATTTGCCCTTAGGCCTGCCTCTATTTGATGTTTTACGTTCTGGCGCCTTGGGAAACGGTCTAACCATTGCTGGAGAAATGATGTTTGGAGAAGTTGAGTGACTCGGAGAAACTAAAACTTTGCTTGGCCCCGGTTTGGACAAGCTATCAAAATCTCTTTTTCCGAGTTCCGGTTCTGTAGTAGGCATTGGTCTATCTGTCACGTAAGAAGATAAGAACTCTTCTTCTCCGAATATATTCCTGTCAAAAGGCCAAATACCTGTACACTTGAAACCACTTTTAATATTAACTGGATTGGCAGCTCTGTCCCAAGCAGAAGAACAAATAGCAGGCAAGTCATATATAGAAAGTGTCTGACCAGGATTAGACAACATCCAGGAATTAGCACCATCATTAAAAAACTTTTTGAAAGGACCAAACACTGTTCGGTCCAAAGGTTGTAACTTATTAGAAGTATGAGGTGGTAGTGTCAAAACAGTAATTCCATTTTCTTTGCAGTAATCAAGTCCCTCCACTGAGAGATGGGACTCGTGGTTATCCATGATTAGTAAAATTTTATTAGTATCAGAGCAGAGTGTATTTTTGACAACATGTTTAAGTACTTTCAAAAAATTATCACTTGTCATCCATCCTGAAGGAGATACTAATCCTAAAGCAACTTGAGGAACCCCTTTCATCATGCGGTTTTCATCAAAACGTTGCCGTGGGAATACCCATATAGGAGGCAATGCTTTTCCATCAGCAGAAATTATGCCCACTTGTGTAACTAATTCTCCACGTTCACGTGAGGTCACCTGCCCTATTTGATGTTGACCTTTTCTTCCAATTATTTTAGGTACACGCTGAACTGTAGTAACCCCAGTCTAAAAAATAAGTGATATTAATTATCAAAATAACTAAACAAAATTGTTAATTGACTCACTTCATCTAAATTGAAAATCGCTGAAGATCCAAAAGAATGACGACGTAAAACTTCTTCTAATTTATTTTGAAACGTCTCAACAGTAACTTTGTTAAAACTCGTCATTCTAGCGAGACTAGTGGCTTCAGGTGTTCTAATAGATAGTACAGGATGACGTTTTATGAAACCTGAAAACCAGTCTGATCAAGCTTCTTCATTTTCGCTCTATGTAGTAGGCATTTTAACATGGTTTTTCTTGGCAAATTCAAAAGCTAAACGTCTTGCAGCTTTAGGCGTTAGTCCATGAAACATGGAAGAACAATCTAATAAATATTTTTCAAGCATTTTTTCCATTATATCGGTAAACACTTGAGATAGCTTGAAATTTGGAGAGAATGTTACGTTGTCTATACCCACAGCTCTAGCTTTCTTTATGTAATCTAGAAGACTAGATTTAGGAACGCCGTAGGTTTTGGCGCTATTCCGAATGCTCAATTTGCCGTCAAGCACCTCTGATGTGGCATTTTTCATAGTGTCTGCAGAAAATTGTCGTTCTGTTACCCTTGTATATGTACGGGGCATTATGAGCTGTAAGAGAAAAATAGAATAACTACAGATCAGGGGAGACTTCGGACACACAGGGGAGAGTTCGGACACTGTGTCCGAACTCTCCCCTAATGCAAACATTGGTAATACAATGGGTTTATAAAATAACTTACCTAAATATTGCAACAACATAAACGCAAATTAATGAAATAAGTATAGTAGATTACAGCACCAAAGTTTTATACGTGGTAAGTCTATGTATTTTAAAATATATCTTCTGGATTGCACCGATATTTATGTCAATACATAACCTATAATTATGTACAAATAAGGTTGTGTTTACCAAATGACAACAGTGCATCTTCAAAAATGTGCGAAATTCAAATGTGTCCGATGTCTCCCTGTGTCCGAACTCTCCCCAGTCTCCCCTACTTATTAGGTGTTAGTTGAAACCTTTATTTCTATTTTAATTGTACATATTCTCATTTTGCTTATATATCTTTGAAAACAGGGTATAAACACACTTCTTGATAGGACAAAAATTATTAATGTTTTAGGGGAGTATGTCAACTGAAACTGTCACTGTCATTCTCGTTGAATAACTACTATTATTAACAATGTTTTATATAGATATTATTATTTTACAATAAGTTCTGTTCAGTCAAGTCCATTAGTGTTATCACTCCCAAGATATATTACAGAAGTTAAAAACACCGATATTTTTCATTTAAACTTTATTGAAAATGAAACTTTTTGGTAAATAAAAGTAAAAACTTTTATTTAATTTAAAATTAGATATCTACGCTACTGTTCTACTATTAGGTACTACAATAAAGTTGTGGTAACTCTAACAGCGTTGCCATTTTACTAGTATTTTGTTTGCTCTGGTCTCTGTAAATTTTCTCACGAAATTACGTGCCGACTATACTGTTCGTTATTACTGTTTCGCTAATAGCCAATTTGGCTATTCATCATTTTTCGTTCGTTCTTTGTTAATTCTTCTTCTTCTACAGTTCGTACTTCTCATTATAAGCTTCTAGCTTTTCTTCCATACTGTATTTTCTCTACATTATTTTCGGTATCATCTTTAATTTGTACTTAAAAAATAAATTATAAGGATTGTCTTCTCCATTTAAATTTATACTTAAAACCTAAACAACTTTTTCTAATCTGTTATCAAATGCTACTAATAATTATAGCATATCTTGCTTATACTACGTTGTAAGCACGATTTACTCCAAATCATGTACCTGAGACAACTTAACAAAGTACAAGAGATTCATTTTACACTATGCCAGACTCTATCTTACCTATAAATTTCTGGTTTAATGAAGGAGAGTATTTTAAGCCGTGCGTAACAAGTTCAGGAAATCTTTAGTTGGAAACTCAATTAATTGGTAGCTATTTGTTAGTTTCCCCAAGGCCGGGACCCGGATTCTCCGTACTCGGAAAATACTAAAGCAGAATGCCGGAATTCTCAATCAGAAAATCTTCGACTAATTCCGACTGCCTTAAATTGGAAAGTCGTTTTTGCTACTAAGGTGACTAGGTCCGGAAGTAAGTATAAATATTGATGATAAGGACGAACAGGTTGCTGCTTAATAAAATGTAATACAAAAATCATCTAGATAATAAGTTAAACTTAGTTTATAGATCTATATAGTGTCGGATAACAAGCAAAACGCACTTTAAAAGTAAAAAAGTGGCTTTTGAGATATTGCAGTTTAAATTTGACTCATCATTTTCGTCGTAATGTAAAGATATGTGTTATAGTGTATTTTTATGTATGAGAGAGTAATAAAACAATAAATTATGTATGCAAATCACTAAACTGTTGATACGGGTGACTCAATGAAAAACAGATATTTGTCAATAAGTTTACAGAAGTATATAAGAAAATAATTTTAAATTAAGTATGACCACCAGGTATAAAGGTTGGAGCAGAATAGAATACAATAGTTGTGAGGGTTACTACTCCCTAAATAAGGTTGCCAGTGTCGGAGTGATGGAGGTTAACAGGTACTAATGAATTTGCAAGAAATGTAAGATGTTTATTTTATTGGTTATATATAGCCAATAAAAGTTTAATAAGTACCTACCTATTTGCAAAATAAAGTTTAATTCTTTAGATAAAATAAAACGTTTTATTTTATCTGAAATGAGTGCATTCCACGAAGTAAGGGTTTCAACAATCAAACATTAAATTCTTTAATTCCAGGAATCTACGACAGTAACTGACTAGATAATTACCTTCTAAACTTATTCCACAGAAAATGTGATAGTGGGTTTTTCCATTTTGTATGAAGGTCCAAGTGGCGTATTCAAAATTCTTAACAGTTCACTAAAAGTAGGTACTTCAGTTGCATGGTGCAGTTTATTATGTATACTAGTGTTATGGAAAATTTGGAAGTGCCGTGTAAACGCCGGAAAATTGGTCCTTTAACAGTTAATGAAAAAACATTAATATTTAATTGTTTTAAATCATTTACAGATAAACGTTTATGTGAAAGTGTTGATGACACCGTTGAGTTAGTTAGCAGTACACTTGGTGTTGGGAAATCTACAATTTACAGAGTTATTAAAGAAGAGAAATGTGGTAGTTTTCAAATGCCACGTAATACTCCAGGACAACCAAAATTTCAAATAGAATATCATTTTAAAGAAGGACTTCGACGGAAAGTGCATGAATTCTTCTTTATACAAGAATTTCCAACATTGGATAAAGTTCTTGTCTCAGTTCGAGATGATAAGGATTACCCAGAAATGAGTCGAAGTACGTTATGGAAACTTTTAAAAGAAATAGGCTTCCGCTGTAAAAAGAATCCCAGGAAGTCTATTTTATTAGAAAGAAGCGATCTTGTCATATGGAGAAGACATTTTCTAAGAACCATAAAGGAAATGAGAAACCAAAAAAGAAAAATATTTTATCTTGACGAAACATGGATCAATAAGGGTCATACACCAAATTAATTTTGGCAGGATGAAACTGTTACAAGTCAAAGGCACGCTTTTGTAAATAACTTATCTACTGGTTTAAACCCATCATCAGGAAAGGGACGCAGGCTGATAATAGTACACATTGGTAGTTCAGACGGTTTTGTTGAAGGTGGTTTATTAACTTTTGAATCAACTCCTACCGGTGACTACCATGAAGACATGAACGCTGATGTCTTTCAAGAATGGTTCGAACAAATGATAGATCTTCTTCCTAAGAACTGTGTAATAAAAATGGATAATGCAAGTTATCACTCCAGACTTATAGAAGGACTGCCCACAACCAAGTGGTTAAAAAAAGACTTGCAGAATTGGCTGAGTTCAAAAAATATTACGTACCATCCCGGATCTATAAGAAAGAAACTTTATTTGTTGTGTGCCCTTCATAAAGAAAAATTTAAAAAATACGAAATTGATGAAATTGCCAAAAATCGTGGAATGACAGTACTTAGATCCCCACCATATCATTGTGAATTAAACCCGATTGAACTGGTATGGGCACAGATAAAGAGTGAAGTTTCAAGAAAAAATACCACTTTTAAAATTCATGATGTAAAACAGTTGTTTTTGGAGGCCGTAAATAATGTAAAACCTGAAAACTGGGAAAAGGCAGTAAATCACACTATTAAAGAAGAGGAAAAAATGTGGAAGCTTTACAATATTACTGATAAAATGATCGAGCCAGTTATTATAAATCTTGGTTCTGAAAGTTCATCTTCTGAATCTGATTTGGATTTGTAACAAGTAGCTGTAAGTTTTATATTAATATTTTTATTCATCTATTTAACATACCTTAGACGGTTTTAAAAACTCTTTTTCTCTTTTGTAATTTTTAAAAATTAAAAAAATGTGGATTTTTTAAAAACCTTTTTAATGTAGGCCATTCAGTTCTAATATAGTGTGTGATAAAAGAGGTCACTTTTGTTTACATACACATAACACTTTATAACACTGAAATAATTCATTTATTTTTTACAATTATTCAAAGTAATTTTTCAATTAATCTTGAGCACGCCCATGGAATGGTCGGAGATACCAGTTAAAATTATGCTAATTACTCTCTCGTTCATAAAAATAAACTATAGTTTTTTTAATAAAATCTCTGCTTTGTTTATCTTCACACAAATTTTAAAAACAATATTTTATTAAAAAAATATATATTAAATTTAGTAAGGGAAGAACTGTAATAAAATAATTTTTTGACCTCGCAATGACTTGTGTTTTACCTGAAACTGAAGAATTAATGTATTTTGCTTATACTTTTATATTGTCACGTTGTAAAGAGGTTCCAACCTCTTTATACTATGAAATTGTTCTGAAGCTATTTTCTTGTGGCATTTTAAATTAATTACTATTTAACTGGGAATAAGCCACAATTAAAGGTTAAAATACGTTTATTGACGTTTCAATTTCTACTTCGGAAATCGTTCTCAAAATACAAACAGTAAATTTACTGTTTTTATTATATCCTTCTTTGTTTTTATGCTATTAATTTGTATGTTTCCCAGGTTCTGTTTTAAGCACTTCATGTTTCTATTTTATTCAATTGTTTTCTCTATCTTTTCTTCCTGTACTCTCCGTTTACACTCTTTGATATTTTTTCTAATACTTTTGTTTATTTTTCTGTATACCATTTTAGTTCTGTTCCCTTTTCCAGTAATGTTCTTCTTGTGTTCATAAGAATCTTTGTTTCCTGGGATATGAAATTTTCTTTTTTTTTTTTGATGTTGTCTATGTTATTTCTTTCCTTTTTGTCTTTACCCACTTTCATTAGAATTTCAGTAATATTTCCTATATTCTCTCTTCGTACGTTTGTTTTTCTTGTTTTAGATTTTCCGTGTCTAATTTCAGATTATTTTTCATTTACATGAAAAACAACTACAGTACAAGTAAAATATGACCGTACAAAATTTATGTAAAATGTTTATATTTTAATTTATATCTTCTCATCCTCTGAATCACTAACAGATAATGGCTCGGCTGCATTGTCCTCTACTAAATTTAAAGTTAGTAGACTCTCATACCAACAGTGAAGCGCACAAGGTACAATACTTTTTTTACAAAGTTTTAAGTCTTTTGTTGTGCTTAAGAAATTTGAAAATGATTAGTGTACAATTTAGGAATAGATGGAATTTTTAAAACGTCCACTTTAACGTTTCTCTTGCTAAAATTTGGTTACAAATTAACATCTACACTTTTATACTCATCTATAAAATTATCATCGGCATCATCGTCAGCCTTTTTGCGTCCACTGCTAGACATAGGAATCCCGTAAATAATTCCAATACATTCTATCTTGAGCACCCTGAATCTAGTTGTGCTGAATGCGCTTGATGTCATCTGACCACCTTGTTGGAGGACGTCCTTTATTACGATAAGCATCGTGTCTAGGTCTCCATTCGAGATTTTTTTTCCTTCATCTTCCATCTTTTAATCTGGCAACATGCCCCGCCAAATTCCATTTCAATGTTGTAATCCTTTGAACTGCATCAGTAACGCCAGTTTTTCTCCTAAATATTGTATTTGATACTTTGTTTCTGAGGAATATATTCAGCATTGACCTCTCCATCGCTCTCTGTGCCACTTGTATTTTATTGATTACTTCTCTGGTAAGGGTCAATGTTTCTGCTCAATACTTTAGAACTGGGAGTACACATTGATGAAACACTTTCCTTTTCAAGCACATGGGAATATCTTATTTAAAGACTTCTCTCAGTTTTCCGTAAGCCGCCCGTGAAAGTCCTATTCTCCTGTTTAGCTCCATTGTTTGATTATCTCTTCCTTATTTAATCTCGTGGCCCAGATATTTATAGCTATACACCTGTTGAATTTGCGTGCCGTTAGTTGAGATGTTTTTGACCAGTACAAGTTTGGTCATATATTGTGTTTTGGAAAAATTAATTTTAAGTCCATCTCGTGTACACGACCTCCGAAGGTCTTGATATATGATATAGCAGGCATGATATATAATCTGCAATAAGGACTATGTCGTCTGCAAATCTCAAGTTGTTCAGAAAATCTATTTATGTTGACTCCAATATTCTCCCAATTATTGTTTCTCATTGCACTCTGCAACAAAGCGGTGAATAGCTTAGGAGAGATGGTATCTCCTTGCCTAATACCCTTCTCGAAGGTAAATGTATTTGTTTTGCCATAATATATTCTAACTGCAGCTGTTGCGCTATTATATGTATTCCGAAGAAGAGATGTGTACCTATGATCAATACTGCACTCTGTAAGAGCTCTTAATATGTAGCTATGCTGGACTGAGTCAAACGCTTTTTTAAAGTCTACAAATATTAATATCAATGGCTTGTTGTATTCTGTAACTTTCCCTATTAAGGATTTTATTACTTGTAGGTGGTCATTCGTTCGAAAGCCACTCCTAAATCCGGCCTGCTCTAATGGTTGGTGAAAATCCAGCTTAGGTTCCTAAACTAAATACCTAAACTAAAATAAACTCTTTAAAGACAACTTGTTTACCAGTGTTAACCTACTGCCCAAACCGAGAAAATGGTATTTGGTCCACTGGTACCATTCGTGAAAATCGTTAACCCTCTAAAACTGATTTTCAAAAACAGAAAGGTCAAGGTGATTGTAGTGGCATTATTGAACGTAACAACGGTATAATTTTTGTACGTTGGACCAACAATAATATTGTTACTGCTACGTCTACCTCTTATGGCATTCAACCCATGACACATGTAAAAACGTTTTCTCAGAAAGAAAAGAAAATTATTCAAGTACTTCGTCCGTGTCTCGTACGAAAATAAATCTCATCAATGGGAGGGATGGACTTGATGGATCAAAATATAGGAAGGTACAGGATTGGTATTAGATCGAAAAAATGGTGGTGACCAATATTTAAATGGTTACTAGATGCACTATTGGGAAATGCTTGGAATATTTATAAAAAGACCTGCAATTCTATAAAACAAATCGATGCAGAAATATAGCCACCTCATATTTTATGAAGCATGGTATAGAGCTAAAGGTGCAGGTCGACCAAAACCCTCAAATTCAAGTGCTCTCGGTAGTCGAACCAGCGACACCCTCTGATTTGATAGACAAGATCACATCTTGATATATATTCCAAACAAGAAATTAATTGTAATGAGCAGTTTCATACAAGATAATTCTCTATACATATGTAAAACATATTTTTTGTTTAAATTACGGATGGCGGTTTTCGACAAAACACCGGTTTTCGGTTATACCGGTTTTTTTTGCTTACGGTTTAACCTGGTGGTTAAAACCGGCCAAAGAAACCGGTTTTTCGAAAAACCGGTTTTTCGGTTTTTTTAATCCAATAGATTACAAAGTTACATTTACAATGCACTTTAAATTGCGATACTTCATTCGACTCGATATCAATATTATCAAAATTAGTACTAGCGAAAAAACATCAATATCAATTTAAATAAGACACAATTTTTAATAAAACCATTTTATTGTATTAATTATTATATTTATTTATTTTTCTATTATTATTATATATTTATTTATTATTATTAAATATAATATTATACTACTGCTCAACAGAGAGCGCTGAAATAATTCAGGTTCTATTGTCAATGAATATATTTTATGAGAGTAGTAAGTAGTAATTTACCATTTAAAAATATAATCCTTTAAAATATACACCAATTTTCCTCTCCTCCCAAACACAAAAAATTCCTCAACCATTGCAATTTATGAAAAATTTCCCAGACTCTTTCAAATGGGATTTAAAAAAATAATATTAACACAAATATTTTAGTTAAAACTAAATTGGATAATGCAATTTATCTTTTATTTTTACTACCATCAAAAAAAATTTATCATGTATTACTTTTAACACGTTTGTATATTTGTATAATAGGTACATTTTAACTTATTTATTACTTCCTGTCGTTTTAAAAACGTAGGGAAATCCTCGGAGATTCGTATCCGTAATCAGTAATTCGATATTCATAGTCAGAACATTATTTTTGGTAATCAGCAAAAGCCATTCACCCACTTTCAATGTCAAGAGTCAAGTGTGAAAAATATATGATGTTTCTCATGTAAATATTATGATTTTAAATACCTTTTCAACGAAATATTATAATAAAACTTAATTGTTTCTGGCTGATGTGAGTTTGCACTTTCAGTATGCTTCTCTATTTATAAAATAAAATAAAATTTGAATTATGGTTTTGTTTGAAATAATTACTTGAGAATAATAATTATGACTGGGATCCAAAATAATACTTAACCTTATCACCGTAAAAACCTAATAACCGGTTTTTACTTTAAAAATAAAAAACCGGTTATAACCGGGACAAAAAAACAACCGATAAAACCGGTTATTGCGAAGTAAAAAAACCGGTTTTCGGTTAAAACCGGCAGGTTTTTCCCATCCCTAGTTTAAATATAGAATTTAATATAGCTTTCGCATTTTTTCTTCTTTTGCTCCTTGTAGGTTCTAAAGTGTTTTATATATCACAGCTAATAACTTTTTTTAGTTACGTTTTTTGTTTCAAAATAAGCTTAGAAACTCGACTAGAGGGCCCATACAAACAATAAATTACCATAATAAATAATTTATATGAAATTTTTCAAAAATATAATAATTCAGGATAATAAGGGTTAACACTCTGTATCTCAGTAAATATTTTATTATCAGTTATTAAGTAAAAATTAATAATATCTGGTATAACTGTATAACCTTCATATTTCAACAGCACCCATTTTTTAGGTATACATCATCTTGTATATATTTAAGAGGCAATTTAAATAAATAACCTTAGCTGTCGCTATCGACAAAAATGACGTTTTTCTGCTCATACATTATTTGTAACAACATTTTCGTTTCTGTCACCTTTATAATTTTAAGTAAACAGCGTCCTGATATTGACAGGTGATCCATCAATCACCATCTAAACACGATATGGGTTTGCTGCAAAACGAATATTCATCAATAAATTTTAGTCAACTGCTTTTTTATGCCGAAGGCAAGAAACAGAAAGGTCTTTATCGATAGTTCGGCTTTCTTATTACCTTGATGGATAAAGTGGTCAGTTTGAGCACTTTATTTTATTAGGTTTTGGAAAGGATCGAAATAATATGACTACAAAAATAATAATAATTTATTTTATGACCGAAAAATGCTGTATTAACTGACTTTCTATTTTTATTACAATCAATCATATATAGTCGTAATAATAGGAAGGCACAATTTTATGTGGGAGTAATATAAAATATCTAAATGATCGATAAATTTGCCGACTAAATTACTAAAAAAAAATTACGTAATAAAATTAATATAATACCTACAATACACTCAAATTATTTAACTATTGAAATTTTTATTAAAAAAAATTTGTAAAGTATTGGCTCCACAACCCATAGTGGGTCTTGGCTAGCTCAAGGATAAGTCTCCATTCTTTCCTATTCTTCGCCTTGACTTTCCAGTTTCGTACTCTCAACATTCCTTTCTCCACTTGATCCTTAAATCGTGCTCTGGGTCTGCCTCTCTCTCTCAGTCCATCTATTCTTTGATTATAAATATGTTTTGGCGGCTCCATCTCATTCATTCTCTCTATGTGACCTAACCACCGCAGCCGGTTTATTTTGATGGACTTAATAATATCAGGTTTGTCAAACAGGCAGTAAAGTTCGAAATTATAGCATCTGCTCCATAATCCGCCCTCCTGACTACTTCTCCATCGATATGCCGGAAGATTTTACGCTCAAAGCATCTTAAACATTCTTCATCGCTCTTTGTCATCGTCCATGTTTCCGAAGCGTATGTGAGGTGTTTATTAAAAGAACATGAAACATAAAAAGGTATCACTGAATATATGAAGGTCGATACTAAAAATATTTTCCAATAATGGAAACAAATGCCATACCAGCTAGATATATTCCATCCAAAATCAGTTTACCATCGTTGGTTTTTGAATGCCGATCATTGGCGTGGAAATTCAAAAAAAGGGCTAGCTCATCAAGGGCTAGCAGTTTTTGAGAAAAATCATATCATTGATTAGTTTCATCAATTGTTTTTTTAATTTAAAAGGAAAACGGTTTTTGTATATTTTTATATTTTTCATCAATTCAAAAATTGTCAAATAATAAATTCTTTAAAATTAAAATTAGTTTAAGTTATTAATAAGAATTTTTGACTCATTATTTAGCTTGCACATAAGTCATAATATTTGTATTACAATTATCTATAAAATATTGCTCATAATTATTAAAAGTTGTCGAATGCTTTTTTATCGCGAAATATATTAGAGCACCAACGAAAGACATCAACCCCTGCCCAAAATTTAATGCCAGAAATAACTCGATACGAAATCAAAACGGCACTTTTAGAAATAAAAAATAACAAGTCCTCTGGCAATAAAATTATCCAGGCTTTGACCAAGCTTTTCACCGAATGCATTTACCAAGGAAAAACTTATTTTCAATAGAACAATGAAGTCATTATTTTATTACCCAAGCAAGGAGACATAACAGATCTAAATAACTACCGTCTTATCAGTTTGCTTTCACACATAAAATTTTCACAACAACTATCAAAAAAAGAGAGGAAGTCCAGTTAGACTTATATCTATATATAGTTGTGATTGTTGTTTTGAAAGTGTGCCAAATGCTTTCTATTGTTTGTCTAGGTTTTTCGAGACTAGGTTTTATCTTCTCTCTGTATTTCATTTTCTTTAGTTTAATTGAAATTTTACCAACAACAGGATTGTGTTCAGAACCGATGTTCGCCCCGGTATACGTTTTAACTCCACTGATTTCATTTCTATAACGTTTGTCAAATATTATATAATCAATCTCGTTTCTTATTATGCAGTTTTAATTATCGCCAGGTGTTTTCCATGTAAATAATCTTCTTTTTGGTTGTTTAAACCAGGTGTTTGCGATCATTAAATTTTTTTCATCGCAAAATTGGACCAGTATTTGTCCTCTATCATTTCTTTGGCCCAAACCAAAGTTTTCTACTACGTCTTCGGTCCGCCCTCAACCTACTTTGGCATTTAAATCTCCCAAAATAATGTTTACAGCATTTTTCTTTGTGATCTTCATTAGCTGTTTGATCTCTTGGTAGAATTCTCGTACTTCTCTTTCTGATTTTTTTGTAGTAGGAGCATATACTTGAAGAAAGGTAATATAACGAGAAGTGGTATTAATTTGTAGCAGAGATACTCTATCAGATATAGGTATGTTATAATTCTAATTCTAATCTTATAATTTTTGTTTTCCACTTTCAGGGGGTTCCTAGCATTTGTCGTGGGGATTCTTAGCAACCCCCTGACCATCTAAGGTCTGTCACATATACTCTACACTCTATATAAATGATTAAACAGAGTAAAATGTAACACGCAAATTCACGAATAAACAGACTGCAACAAAAAAATTCCTCATGGCCACAGTCAACAAAAGTATTTCTCCAGGTTCTTCGGCACTTAAGCTGTGCTGCAACAACAAACAATAAAAAAAGTTTTATTGGTAAAATAATACTGCAACTCTTGCAACTTTTGTGAAATATATTCAAATAATTAAATATTGATGTACATTTAAAAAATCGGGATGTAGCCTAAGGGTTAATTTTTTTTTAACTGGCGATGAACGTGTTAATGTGTATAATTCACTACACATCTTCTTAGTGTTACCCAAAATCGGTCTTGATCTTGCAGTCTTAATCTTGTTTTTTCATTTTTGCAAGACCCAGACCAAGACCAAGACCAAGACTGCCTAATTTTTGCAAGACCAAAACTAACCGTGCAAGACTTGAGCAAGAAGAAGACTAAGCCTGCGAGTCTCTTGCGTCTTGCAGTTAGGACTGAGTGTGGTTTGAAGGAGTATAATAGTTCGGGTTTATGCTTAGAGACTCTATGAGACGCAAAAAAGTATTACCAAAAATTTGGAAAATTTGACTTGTGAATTACGAAAAATACCATAAACATACATAGCGAATCAAAATATTCATTACAAGAACACTTAAAAATATCACACGTACTCAGAAGTCATAATTACAATCTAAAAATAAAATATTTTGTACATTCTTTCCCAGCACACTTCACTCTGAAATTAATTGTCCAGATTTTGAGAATAGCCCCTTCTAATAATAAAATAATATCTTTGCGACGCCGACAGTAATATCGTATTGAAACTTTTTCAAAATGTATCACCTTAGCTGATAAAAAATATAATTAGGTTAGGTTAGGTTAGGTTAAGGTTAAGGTTAGGTTAAGGTTAAAAAATATAATTGTTGTTGTTTGTTTGTGTTTAAATGACTGCGGACACTAAATCCATTCGCCAATCTTACAATTTGAGGTGTAGTGTGTATGTGTGTGTGTGTGTGTGTGTGTGTGTAGAGTAATTGTCTTGATACTTAGCAAAGTCGACGTCATTGTCTTTGCTAAGAGACGCTAATTGTATCCGAACGTCTGCGGTCCCTCCGGTGTGTACCGATCACACAAGGATAGAAATTATTTTCATTTATTAATTTTTTTAATAAACGAAAATTTCCACCTAGGTGGGATTCGAACTCACGACCTTTAGATTTAAAGGCAGGCGCTCTTACCACTGAGCCACAGAGGGGGTTAAAAATATAATTAGGTTAGCATATTTTTTTCCTTATAATTTAGTTATAAAAAATACGAGAAATTTAAATACCGCAAATCTTATCGGCTAAGACTAAACATCTTTTTTGCTGAGTATGCGATGATACCATTCAAAATTTGCTGAGAGAATGCGGCTAATATTCAAAAGTAACGAGATAAACAATCAAAGAGATAATGCCGATTACAGTGTAAACAAAATACCGATATATTAAAAGTAACGAAGTAACAATAATAATTCTCGGTTTTTTATTCGGTACAAGATACATACAAGATCTATTAAATACCTTAGCAATATACAGTAAAACTAACAATGAAACGAACAGTTAAACGATTTTAACATCACAGATAGTGAATGGCAAACACTCAAAAAAGTACATCATCATCATCATCATCCAGCCTCTATTTATCACGTCCACTGCTGGACATAGGCCTCCCTTAAACTCCTCCAAAAAAGTACATAAGTTTCTAATAAACTTTAAACTTTTGTCAACAAAACTTGGTGGAGAAAAATATGTTACATTACCACTAGTGATTTTATCATTTAATCTCTTGCTCGATAAAATTGAATCCATCGTAAAACAATTAGATGAGAAACCTAATCGATCTGAAGTGGATAAAAGGCTCATTCTTGGTTTTCAAGCAATTCGAGACAAAATGCTTAAACATTATAAAAAGAGCAACTGGATTTATTGTATCTCTTTAATTTTAGGCCCAAGGCATAAGGCTCAGACTTTTGACATGACGTTATGGGGAAAGCCAAATTAAAACAGAAAGCCTGCGAAAATTTAATAAACTTTACTAAGAATATAAAACTCTACATCCAGTAAATAAATCTCTAGAATCATCAAGAAATGAAAAGAAAGTATCTGAATATGATGAAGATAAGGACTTAATAGACTTTGAGAAACTGTATGAGTGCTCCTCGACTTCATTGAGTGACTGAACATAGAAATAGGTTAAGTGATGAGTCAGCCAGATGGTTACTTTGTATTAATTCTTGGTCAAAGGAATAAATATTAAGTATCAGTAATGTAAAAGTCTATTGTGCACTGTGTTGTATTTTATTTTTTATTTAAATAAATGGCAAATTATATAACCATTTTATTCCATTTCTTATAAAGTGAGGGTCCACCAATCCCTTTCTAGACAAATAATGTTGTTTAAAATACAGTCAAGTTTATGTCATTAAATTGGTTGTTTTGTTTTTTAACCATGTTTGTGTATACGTAAGCTTGTTAAAAGCAAACGCTTATTAAGAAACAGATTGACTCCGTGGGACATGGTAGATAGCTCAGCTAGTTAGAGAATAGGCACGGATCGCTTAGATCGTGGGTGCAAACCCCACCCAGTGTCAGTTGTTTAGACATTTATTAATTTGGTTGGTCTTTTTATGGCTATGTTAATTCAAGCTTAAAATGTACCTACTGTGTTACGTTGTTCAAGGTCCAAAGTAATGTTTAATAAATAGCAATAGGCGAATTGGTATTTGCGAGACTTGCAAGACTCTTGCTGCAAGACCAAGACCAAAAACAAGACTGTGAGCGCAATACCAAGACCAAGACCAAGTATATTGGTGCAAGACCAAGACCAAGACTGTCCAAGTCTCGTCTTGTTCTTGCATTTGGGCAACACTAGATCTTCTACATGTTTGATTTTTTTCTCCTACTTACTTCGTCTTATAATCCCTCAAATCTACAATACAATTTTATTTATCAAAAACTCTTAGTCGTAGTACTATTTGTGATCATTTTAGATATTTTGTTGTATAGTGCCTCTTGCATAATACTTTTTTAATACAAATTAAAAAGTACGGAAGAGAGCACCGCACAGCTTTAATGTTTTTAATAATATTGTTATTATTGTTGTACATAATAAAGTATACATTTTTGATTAAAATATAGTTTTTCCAAAATCTCTTTACACCATTTTTTTTTGTTTTTAGCTGTAGCCGAATTAAAGAAATTGCATCAAGTCAAAACACATTCATAAATGTCTGTAATTTATAAATTTTTATTATGGTCATAAATTATGCAAAAATATGCAATTTAATTTATCGGTTCAAACAAAAAATATTAGTAATAGCCATTAACAATGAAGTTGTTTATCGAACTGTGTAATGAGACAAACTTTCTGACAGAAAGTAGCAGCAGTTTTAATATTTTGCTCAAATACAACGACTTTTCCATTAGGATATAGACGTACCGAGGATACGTATTCATAGCAGCATTTTTGTGAAACGATGTTGATTTGCATTCGCTATTATATGATTTTGCATGTACCCAATTCATTTTTATTTTCAATTCAATCTTCTCATTACATTTTATCTATTTGAAAGTGGAAATCGGAACTACGCTTGGCTGAAATGCTCTCTTTGCATCAAACAGGGATTAATCAGAAAAACCAATAACGAAAGAGTAAAAATCACTTGCAAATACTTCGTTCAGCACGTAGCGACATATGCGGAATTCCAGAGATCCGGGTTGGATTCAGTTTGTCAGGCAAATCGCAATGCTTTACCCGTTTTTTTAATTCTTTTTTATATACACAGTATTCGCCAAAATCATCAGCACCGATTGTAAAAATTATGTATAGGTATTTGTTTTCAATTTGTATACTGTGTATATTCAAAAATGCACCATATTGACGTGAATACGCTTTAAAGCAGTTCTGCATATCATTAAACACGATCGTTACTTACTCGTTAATCGTCACGGTCTTTAAATATTTTAAAAAAATTTATTTTGATTCCAGTAAAGTCCAAAAAGCATATATTGTAAAAAAATTGTTATCCGAATGAAATTTCAAATAAAATTTTAATTCATCATTTGAAAACATTTTAGTAGGTCAAATACATAATACAAAAGGTATTTTTTGTTTATACAGTTCAGTCGTATTACCCAACACGATATTTTATAATACATTAGACTGCAACTCTAGTATTCAATCTGGTATAATAATTTTGCTCTTTGGAAACTGTTGCTCCTCGAAGGATGCATGGCGTTTTCAATCACAGAAGCATAGTAGTTCTTATGTATCTTTATAAACTTTATTTTATTTTATGTGTATGTATTTCTCTTATGTGTTGAACAATAAAGTTGTAGAAAATCTAGTAAAATATTATTTTTGCAAGTTTAATCACATCAATGTTGCGAGAGTGTACGGTGTGATCATTTATAGTAGGGACCACAGGATTCTTCTTCTTCTTATAATTGCGCTGTCTTCTTTCGGAGATTGGCGATCTTTTAATCACGAGCTTTGGCACCTTCCAACTGATATTTTGCCTTGCACTTTTTTAATATAAATTAGAGTCATTCATTTCTTGTACCTCTTAAAATATGACTCAGGTGTTTTATGCTCCTCTTTTTGATTATCCTGAGTAATCCTTTTTGTTTACCCATGCGCCGAAGGACGTCCCGTTGGTAACTTTGTGTACCCATGGAATTCTCAGCATCTTCCTGTATATATACATTTCAAAGGCATCTATTTCATTTCTGTTTCAGGATCCATTGTCCAATTTTCCCAAGCATACAGCAAAACAGAGAAAATCATCCGAATTCTGAGCTCTTGACTAATGCCTAATCGTGTAGAAATTGTTTTTTATGCTCATGAGTGTTTCCTCACTTGTTCTATTCTAAATACGATTTTTGTTTTGGATACACTGGCTGTTAATATTTGCTCAAAAATATGTTATGAACGTTACCTGTTCTATGACACCATAGTATTTGCGGACAACTTAGATCTACAAGTTCTTATGAACAAAATCAGGTATTACAGTCAACAATATGGACTCATTATAAACGTTAAGAAGACAAAGCTTATGATAATTGGCAAGAAAAGGAAAACAGAAGGTCAACTCCACGTCAACCAATCTCCTGCAGAAAGAGTGACGCACTACAACTACCTCGGCACCATAATAAATGAAGAACGGACCATCAACCAGGAGATTAGAGCAGGAATCAAGAAACCTAGATCCACCTTCAATAAAATTTGGGGTCTTCTTGAAGAGTAACAACCTCTCGTTTAATATAAAAGTAAGAATGCTGCGATGGTAAGTCCTCTCTGTCCTTTTTATGGTGTTGAATCGTGGACCTTAACGAAGATATGTGCAAAAAACCTCTTCAGACGGACTACAGCTGGTAACTGCTGGTAACAGTTACCACACTGTAGTCCGTCTGCAGAGGTTTACTCTCCGGATACTGGAACTCATTTAAATCATAGGTGTATGGTACCTGAAGCCAAATCTAACTTAATATCAACCATCACATATTTAAAATAACATTATGTACAATCTTTTATAACTACACTTATTTTAAAGGGTTTTTACCCAAATATTTTGGTGTCTCAGGCATGTTAACCTAGTGTTTTTTAAACCTGATGATGGAATTGTCATTCCGAAAATGTTTGTGTTTTTAATGTATCCCTTTTCAGGGTTTTTAAATATTCCAAGTAACAAAGATTAATCTCTTTTTTTGTCTCTTTATTCTTCTTTAATTTCACATGAAATTTCTCAGTTGGTACAGCCCTTCGTACAAATAATGATGTCAACTCTAAAGTTTTTTATTTCATACAGTTTTTTACGTTAATAACTCATGAGTACTTAGGTTTTACCAAGTTTCCTAAAAAACAGGCTCTACTCCCATAATAGAATGCTGATTGTGAAATAGCAATTAGAGAGTCAAAAAAAGCATTTTATTACTTTAGAGGATACCTAACTTTAAATAACTAGCTGTAATTCAAAAGATTAAGGGCCAACTATAAAAACGCTTTAACTAAAAATCACACAAAAGCCTGGAAAAAAATGTTTCTTCTTTAAATTCATTTACTCCTACTTCTGAGGTTTGGAAAATGATTAATATAATATATAGAAAAAATCAGTTAACACTACCCATTACTTCCTAGTTCATAAAAATAAGTTCAATAATCACTATATAAATCTTGATGATCGTAATAACTTACATATAAATGTCATATGTACAATGGATATACTGTTTGAAATAATAAGCAAAGCTTAAGGTACTAGCCCAGGGCCTGATAACATACCTGCTGCTTTTTTAAAAGCTTTGCCAACGGATTGCAAATGATACCTTCAGTATGTCTATAATTTTATTTGGACAAAAAATGTTTTCCCAGTTAATTGCTACAACTCAATTATTGTAACAGTTCTTAAACAGGATCAGAATAAATCTCATCCAAAGTCTTACCAACCAATATCTCTAACTTCTACTATATGTAAAGTACTTGAAAAAATGGTAAGAAAATACTAATGTGGTACCTAAAAGATCGACAGCTACTTAGCCTAATACAAAGTGAATTTAGAAAGTCTGAATCGACATAAAACAACCTATACTCGGTTCACAATTTGTCGATAGCTCACTACAAGTTTAATCCTAAGTAGAGAACTGAAATACATGTAATACGATATAAAAGTAAAAACAAACCTGAAACTGACGGTTTAAAATGTTTTCGACTAACCCTCCTTGTATCTGCAGGAATACAATACAGCGGTCAATCTTATAATCCGATTACGAAGGTATTTTGTTTACAGATGACCGACCAGTGTCGAACAGTATATGATTGAAACATTTATTTGAACTAAACTAATATATTTTTTAAATTATATTTTTGTTTTAATAAAACTTCTTTATTTTATTCAAAAATAAAAAGTATCTTGCCATTTATAAAAGATAAATTTTTTTAATTAAGGGGAAAGGCGTCAAATGTCGCCTGGCAAAATTTTCAATGTGTTTTAAATGTATCCATTATTTTCGAATCCGGAGGAAACTTATAAAAATTTTTGAAAAATTTAAACGCCGAATGAAATATTACATTATTACTGAGGGCAAAAAGTCCCTGAAAATTTCTACAATGTTTATTTTATTATGTTATGTAACAGGGGTGAAAATAAAAGAGAAAATATAATATAATAGTATAATTTTTAATTGAAAATATTGCATGCACAAGAAACTTTTTATTTATTCTAATAAATATTTTACCTTAATTTTACCTTAAAATTTAAAACACATTCAACATTGTGACAGGCGACATTTTGCGCCTTTGCCCTTTATTACCTTACTATTACAACTACTATTACTAATGTCATATAATTACGATTAGAAAACTATTCAAATTCAAAATAAATAGGGTCAACTTCGGAATCCGAATCATCTTGAGGGTTAATAATTAGCGGTTGAGTCTCTACGGTCGCATCAATTATGTTATCACGATCCCACGTTTTTTGTTTTTCTTCTATTACATGTCTTACTGCATCCAGTTTTGTTCTGTAATATGTTGTAAAGACTCGTATAACAATTCGCCTACAGCTTGTATTTTATATGACGTATTTTTTCTAGCCACATAACTTTTCATTTGTGCCCAAATGAGTTCAATTGATTTACTTCGCAGTGGTGGGGTGGAAGTCTAAGGACTGTGATGTTTCGCCTTTCCGCCATTTTGTCAACTACGTATTTCATGAACTTAGATTTGTGTTGCTGGGCAATTTTTAAAAGTTCTACTTTTACCATTCCATCTTCGTAAGGCAGATACTTATTCCGCAGCCAGTCAAGAATATCCTGTTTCTTCCATGCAGTCGTTGGAAGTATTTCTACTAGTCTTGAATGATTATCTGCAGGTGCATTATCTAATACTATAATTAAATTTGGTGGTATGTGTTCAGTCATCTGCTCAAGATACTCTTCGAAAACATAAGCAAAGAGGTATAACGTATGGAGTACCACAGATAACAGAGTTAGGACATGTCTTATTTAATCTATATATAAATGGTTTATTTTCATTGCAAAGTACAGGGCATATAATTGGGTTTGCTGATGACACGGCTATTGTTTATGAAGCTGATAACCCAGATTGGGTTAAATTTGGTCGATTTGCCACGGTACTCTGGCTCAGGCCTTCTTTTAATAATACTACTGCTTGAGCAGCTTTAATGGATCTGGTATTCATTTGTAATGCAGTTGGGAACTTAGTTGACTAGATGTATAAGTGGGTTGCTATGGAAAATAATGCGTACGATGTTCCTGTCCTGTTCCGAACCTGTCCTGTTTGGTCACAGAACTATTAATTATTTGACAGCTGGGAAACTGTTCGTCGCCCGATGAATGTGAATGCCAACGCCATATTTCTATTAAAGAATATTTTGTGTGACGGATTGGTCGGTTCGGCGCCAGGACTGTGACGAGACGTGACTGATGTGTCTGAATCGACCTTTATCGAACGCGTTAAGTCGGTGAGTGTCGATGTCAATGAGTAAAATTTTGACCCCCTCTCTACGTGTTATATTATTTATTTGTAATACGTCGTCCGATTCAATAAAAAACGAATATGTTTTAAAACTCAATATTAAGATTATTGGTTGTACACTAAATAATTTTTAAATTTACACTTTTTAGATTGAAACAGGAGACACATTTTCGCAAAATAATTATAAGTCGATTATTTTGCACTCAAGTGTAGTTCCATTTTGTAAGGGCACGCTGAAAAAAAAAACTGTACAAACAAACAAAAAACAAAAAAAAAAATAAAAAAGAACAACAAAAATATTAAAAATAATAAATAAAAAAAAAGAATAAAAATAGCCATAAACAAAACTAAATTATAAATATAAAAGACAAGTTAAAATTAAAGAATAAAAAAACAAAAAAAATTGCTCAAACATTAACTTTTTTATCATACTAATACTTTTAGCATTTTAATCGTAAAATAGGATGAGTTTTAATTAAAGTTAAATTGAATTATTATAGTTAAATAAAAAAAATGTCTGGTTAATTGGTCTTTACCAAAGTCATCTAAATATTTTAAAAATTTAGTTAATGCTATTTTTTTTATATTTTCCATAAATATTTAGGCCATAAAACCTAATTAGCTTCGGCAATTGCAGCTTAATTAACATTTACTAACAATTAAACAAATTTTGTTGCTAATGAAAATAATTAACCATACGACAAGTTCTAAATAAATTGTTAAAAAGTTCGTTTGATATTAATGGGAACAACTCTTAAAACTAAATTACCTTTATTTTCAGAAATTCGAAACACTCCAGTAAAGTGGAACTGGAAACAATTTCATTAGGTTGTTACATAAAATTCAACGTATAAAACAGTTATTTTTGAGGGGAATTTTGCGGGTAGCGTGACAACGTGACTACACTCATTTAATTAAAACAAGATACTAAACTTGACTCATAAAGTTTGTCATAAATTTCGTCTCCGACGAGGTATTTCCTTTTTATTAACATTAACAGTTAGAAGCCGAAGAGATAAGCTTGATTTACTTCTTCGATTTTGCATAGTCTATTTTCGTTGAGTAGTACCAACTATTCTGAAAGAACTTTTTACGAGAAGACATCATTCTTTGCAAAGTTTGTTTACTGGGAAGCAATATTTAATATTTTTCTTGTGGTTTAAATATTTCTTGTGTTTAAGCACAAATTGTAAAATACAGTTTTATATTAAGAGACATTAACCCGTTAGCACCCAGCGTCCTCGTTTGACGATGGCTTGTTTAGGTGGGGATAAAACAATGTCTGCGTGAATATTTGGTGATTGCTTACCGCAGTGGTTTAGTAGAAGCACTAGCGTAGACAGAAGTGTATGTGTCGGCGCTTTATTTTTATTTGACGAGATACTGGCCCAAGGTTAAAAGTACGATTTTCAAGTTTATTGAACTATACTTACATCGACGTGCATAACTTTTTTACTTGCAAAGGTGAGTTCTGAAAATTTGTATTTTTTATTAGGTTAGATCCACAACTTACAAAAAAAAATTCAAAAATGACTGCTTAGTAAAAAAATGTCAAAAAAATTATAAGACTATTATGCGTCCTCAAATGAACACGCTGTTCAAATTCATATATTTTGTGTAAAAAGTCTATACGGGTATTTTGATTAACTAATAGTTTTTTTTTTATTTTAGGATGAGTCGAAGATGTTTTCGTAATCTTGAAGAGGCCATTGATTATTTAAATTCTGAACAAATAGATTATAGCTGCATTGCCCCCCCCGAATTCGATGATTTAACAGACGAGGACGAAATCAATGACTATGAATTAGGCGTTGCTGAGGTGGAAAAGATACCCGGAGGGACTGAAGTTTTTATTGAGGAAGAAGATGATCAAAATCTTGATGACGAAGATGACTTATCACTTGTACCAATAACCAAAAGGAAAAAATATGAATCCAAAAAACCGTTTGTACCTAACTGGAGTAAATCGGATCCACAATATGAACACATTGAAAATGAAGGTGCTAAAGAAGTATATGAAAATGTAAAGAGACAGGTACGTCAATACACTCCACTACAAATTTTTGAAATGTTTTTTGATGAAGTTGTGTTCAACCATATCATAACAGAAACACAACGCTATGCTACAAAGCAAAAAAATAAACATGGTTACTCAATAATAGCTGAAGAAATTAAAATTTTTATTGGATTTCTAATTTTTAGTGGATACCACCAATTACACAGCGAGAGGGACTACTGGTCTGAACAAGAAGACTTGGGAATACCGCTTGTAAAAAATGCATTAAGTCGTAATGCATATTTTGAAATAAAGCATCTAATCCATTTTGCAAATAATTCCGAAGCTGACAATAACAAACATGATAAGTCATTCAAAATTAGACCTTTGCTAAATCTTCTAAATGCGCGGTTCCAACAACGGGGAGTGTTTCACCAACATCTATCAGTAGATGAAATGATAGTGAAGTACTACGGCCATAATTCACTAAAACAATTCATTAGGGCCAAATCAAATCGATTTGGTTTTAAACTGTGGGCGCTGTGTGGCGATAATGGTTATTGTTACAATTTTGCTCTTTATTGTGGAAAAGCTTCGGGAGAGGAATCAACTGAGCCTTCAGGTACAAGAGTTTTTTCTAACATGCTGAGTATCGTAGAAATTCCACAAAGACATATTGTATATTTTGATAACTTTTTTACAAGTTACAGTCTCCTTTGCCAATTAAAAGAAGAGGGGTATCGCGCTACGGAAACTATTAAAGAAAACCGAACTGCAAAGTGTCCTACTAAACAACTAACCGACCTACAAAAAGAACCTCGAGGCGCGTATGACTGGTGCTTTGACAAAAACAACAAAATACTAATATGCAAATGGAACGACAGTAATTGTGTTTCTGTTGGAACTAACTATGATACGGGTTTTCCCACCAATCAGGTTCAACGATAGAGTAAGAAGGAAAAAAATAAAGTACAAGTGAGCCAACTATCCGCTTTTTCCAATTATAATAAACATATGGGTAGCGTGGATCACCATGACTGGCTATTAGAAAAACACCATATATCTGTCAGAGGAAAAAAATGGTATTGGTGTCTTTTTACACGAATGATAGATATGGCTATAGTACATGGGTGCGTACTGCATATGATACATAAAGGAGAACAAAATATATCCATCAAAGACTACAGGCGACAAATAGCTACTTCGTATCTAAAACGTGGTCATGGCGTAAGAATAAGCAAAGGTCGACCATTTAGTCTTCCAAGTACATCAAGAAGCAATATCTGTAAAGACATTAGATATGATAGTAAAAATCACATTATAGCAAAACGGGAAAAACAACGAAGATGTCAAAATCGAGACTGTACGTCAAAACCACGAACATATTGCCAAAAATGTAATGTAGCGCTTTGCGTATCAATTTGTTTTGAACAATTTCGTAAAAAAATATAGGATTTATATTAACATTTTTTATCTCCATAGTGTATAATATAAAAAAAATTTGAAAAACAACTAAATAAACTTATTTTGTTAAACTCAATTTTGTCTTTAATTTTATAGTAGTTGAGCCCAGCGTCCTCAAATGAGGACAGTTGTTTTTCCAAAAATTTGAACACAAAAAACAAAAATTTTGATAGGACATCATTTTGTACCACAAAAAATATAAATAAACAAAAAATTATGTTAAAAATGCAAAAAAAATAATTTGGGCGTTAATGGGTTAAACTTCGTCCTCGATTTGAGAGATTGCTGTTAAAATGTTTCCTTTTAATTTTTGGATAGTGGCGCTATGGTTTCTTACAAGGTTATTTGTCATGCCGTTATTTTATAGACCACGTGGGTCTCAAAAATAGACCATTGTTCTAACAATTTAGAGTAGTTATACAGTATGATGCAAATGTATGGAATAAATTCATTATTTGCATGCACTGAGGCACGGGTGCATCGCGAAGAAATAAAATTGTTAAGCTGAGTCTATGCAATGCGCACGTGCCTCAAAAATTAGCAAGATTAAACCTGCGTATTGTAGCGGTATGGGCACAGTATAAAGATGTTCCTCTTTATACATCTTTATACCTCTTTATACTGTGGTATGAGTCTAACCAGTGTATTATTTACCTACGTATTGTAGCGTTAGGGGTCTAACCAGTGTATTATTTAGTAGGCATTAATTTGTTATCAGTAGTAATATCCCTAGGACATTGATAACAGATGAGATAATTTTATGACAATCGAAAGCTCGTTCCTTGGTAACAGCACGAAGCCGAAGGCTGAGCTTGAGAAATTTTTCATAAAGTTATGAGGCATTTATCAATGTCCGAGGGATATTCGGCGGATAATTTTTCGAAAAAAAAAATCATAACTCAACATAACGAAACATTTATTTATTAAGAGTACAGTTAGTGAAAGTACAATTAATTATTAAAATTTAAGTTAACATTAGATTCGTTACTGTTCTCTACTATAAAAGATCTATTACCACGCATAATATTAAAATCTTGTTGTGGTGTTTTTGATCGAGATTCAAGTATGGTTTTATAGAATTCTGATTGCCATGATCGTCATGGCCATGATCGAAATTTAAATGGTTGCAAGAACAGTCGAAAAATTATCGTAGTAACAGTATCGCAGTAAAATTGAAAAAAATTCGTGATTATGAAAAAAATCAAAGTAAACTTCAAAAACCAATGGATGATTATGTTGTCAGATGAAGAAGTGTTTGATTATTCAACGGATCAACGGAAAGTTATATCGCAAGTAGTTCATCACCTGTTCAAAAAAAGAAGAAAAAAAAGGTACTCAATGTTTCTAATAACGCTAATGGCATAGATCAACCGAGTACATCATTTGTAGTACAAATCGAAAGCGTTCAACAAGAAATGCATGCTGACAACATGGAAACTAATTCTATTAGCAGTCTTACGAGTCTAGTAGATAAAACTATTAAAAGTGTTATCAGAAACTTTGAGTGGAATAGTAATACAGCTGATAAAATACCTAAAGCTTCGACAGTGTTGAACGGGAAAGAGGTTACCGGGGATAATTTGAACCATTTCAATGTTTTCGAGCAATAGTTAAATATAAATGAAAATATCTCAGGTATGCATGATAACCAGCCTATTGATTTTTTTTATTGTTTGGCGATGACGATATCATGCATTTGATAGTACAAGAAACCAATAAATACGCTTTGCAAAAAGTAAAAAGAACCAATTTACTTAAAGCTCGGATTCTACATTGGAAGGATACTACTACTGACGAATTGAAAATATTTTTGGGTATACAGACTTGAATGGTATTAGCTCAGATGCCTAGTGTGACATCTTATTGGTGAAAAAATATCTTATATTTAAACGAAATAAAATCGTTGATGTCCAGAAACCGATTTGAGCTCCTCTTGAGCCACCGGCATTTTTCTGATCATGAAAGTGTAGATACTTCACACAGACTTTACAAAATGAAACCCCTTCGAAATCATATCAGTCGCAAATTTAAAAACACAGTTACCCCTCTACGTAATGTTTGCGTAGCCCAAAGCCTCGTACATTTTCGAGAACGTATTAGTTTTCTCTAATAGGGTCAACAATGGGTCATGTTAGATGTCTCGAATTTCCTAAACATGTCCGATTTGGGTGATTTTTTTAGTATGTTTTAGTTATATTATTTAAGAATATCGATGTAATAATATTTTTGCTACACATGTCAGTGTCATTTTATACCGGGTGTAACAATCAGACTGTGTTTTTTCCTTAAAGTTTAGAACACCCTGTGGAATATTTTAGCATACAAAAAATATTGAAATTAAAACTCAATGATAGCCTTAGGCTTTTTTAAAATTTTCTTTTTTTGATTTATTTGCTTGTGTTGGATAATAAAAAAGTTAGGTACTTTAACAACTAGCCATGTTTTTCATCAATAAATGCTCATTTTTAAATAAACAACCACAAAATCTGAGATATTTCTCTCTAGTCTTTATATAGTTAATATTGTTTAGATAATATCATAATACGAATGTTGGTGAAGTATTTTAAATTTACATTACAATGGTAGTACAATATGAAACCATTGTACAGTTTAACCTTAAATTGGTTTTTTATGCATTTTTTTGGCTTTAATAGCGTGTGTTTCTCCCACGAGCCCTTACAACTGCAGTTATTCGTTTTCTCATACTTCTGATAACGCTATCGATCAGTTGTTGAGGCAGTCTCTCCCATTCCTCAATCAAAGCAATTCTGACTCCCCCTCTGTTTTAAATAAACTTCCTCTAAGTTTTGTGTATAGCATGACCCACACACGCTTTATCGGGTTCAGGTATCGGGGAACAAGCTGGCCAATTTATCGTTGTTATATCTACTTGTAATATGAAATCTCTTACACAGCCTGCGACGTGTGGGCGTGCATTATCCTGTATTAAAATAAAATTTTCGCCAATATATGGTGCAACAGGTACCACATGGTCTTGTAGAATACCTTTGATATACCTATCTGCTGTTAATGCTCCATCATGAATCCCCACTAACTCTGTTCTTGCTCCCAAACATATACCGCCCCACACCATAATTAAACCTCCACCAAAAGGAACGGTCATAGTAAAATTGAAAGGGGCATTTCGTTCTCCTTGGCGTCGATACAATCTTGCTCTACCGTCGATGTAATTTACACAGAAACGGCTCTCGTCCGTAAAGAGAATTTGACTCCAGTGGTTGTCATTCGCATTTTGATGTACTCGACCAAATTGTAGTCGTGCTAAACGATGGTGTCTCTGGGGTCTGGGAGCTTTTATTAGCACATATGTCTTTAGACCAGCTTCTTTAAGTCTCCTTTTTACTGTTAGCTCACTTATGGTAGTTCCACGAACATTTTGCAACAGGTTTTTGGTTTTAACTGCCGTTTGATGTCTACTACGTAATGTTTGCAACGTTATAAATCGATAATTTACAACCGTGGTTAAACGTTTTCTACTTTGTCCCCTTCTTATTACATACTCCCCGGTTTGTCTCCAATGACTTACACAACGATGGATGGTTGATGGTGATTTACCAAGCAACTTTCTTGTACGTTCTACCATTTTCGACAAGTGTTACGGCCCTAGAAATATCAGTCGGTATTAAATCACCCAGTTTTACTTACTCTTTGCAACAAGAATGTTCTAAACACCACTGTTTAGAACAAATCAAAAGGCAAATCACATTTATTAACATGTTAATTAAATACAAGTTTGTACTTGTTATCAACAGATAGAACGACTGTAAAATGAAAAAAACAATACAAATAAAAAAAAATTTTTGACATTTTGACATTTAAGACTTTCTTGTGACAAGGAGCATTCAAAGCTATGTAGATATAGTCTATAAAATACTAATATAAAGAAATATTGCATTAATAACGTGTATCTTTAAATTTGCCGGTGTGTGTATTAAATTGTTTAATAATTCTCATAGCCTACTTTATGTTTGTTTGTTAAACTAAGCAGAAAATGAGGATTGATTGATGAAAAACATGGCTAGATGTTAACGTAACTAACTTTTTTATTATCAAACACAAGCAAATGAGTCAAAAAAAAATGTAAAGAAAGCCTGAGGCTATAATTGAGTTTTAATTTCAATATTTTATATATGCTGGAATATTCTACAGGGTGTTCCACCCGATATAAAATGACATTAACCTGTCTAGCAACAATATTATTACATCAACATTCTTAAATAATATAACTATAACATACTAAAAGAATCAATAAAATCGGACAACAGGTTTAGGAAATTCGAGACATCTAACATGTCCCATTGTTAAGGTGTTTCGTTAATTTTGCCGGTGAGTGTATATAAAAAACAAAAGACACAAAGTTTGGGGTAAAAGTGTCCAAACTTTTTCTTGACAAGGTTAACGTATAATTTCAAAATATATTGTAGGACAGTAAAAATACTTCTTCTGACAGCGTACAAACATCGATTGTTATGAGGCTTTGCTAAAATTTATTGAATAGTACTGCTAAACAAACAAATTCTCAGGGAATCACAAAAGACATAGTACAAATAAAAATTAGAAAAAGGCGAAGTTATTGCCAAGGAAAGTGATTCTGGAGCGGTGATACTGAAGTGGTGTGATAAACGTTAAGTTTTGATGCTGACAACAAAACACAAAAATAAGATGGTTACTGTAAGGTCCAAAAATGGAACTAAAAATAAAAAACCAACAGCTATTAGAGACTAAAACCAAAACAAAAGTTTGAATGGTCTTTTTATCAACTAAAAGCCTACTCATCTTACCTCAAACATAGTCTCAAGTGGTATCGCAAATTGGCAATAGAATTTCTTCTAGGTTCAACTATAGTAAACGCGTTTATACTATACAAACAGATTACTGGTAAAAATATCACAATTGCCCAATCTACAGAAGATTTTGCCAAACACTTGCTAAATATAACTTCAAGAGAAAATCCTCCATTAGTAGAGAGTCATCACATTCTGGAAGTGAACACTACTATAAGTACCAAATAGTACCAAAGCAGTGGCGGAATGGGCCTGTCAACATCTCTACCGATCTAGGAGAAATATGATTACCGACAATTGGTACACCAGCGTAGTATAGTAGACGTATTATAGTAGACGTAGATTTTTAAATTGCTACAAGAACATGTCCGAACTCTCTCTCTTCAATCCTGACCCCCCAGGGGGAGTGTAGTGGTCGAAGTGATGTCGTGTATTGTCTATCTCCAGAGATCTCTGTCTTTGGTCATTTCTTTTAATTCATGCATAGGTCTTTGGCATATTCCTGTAATTTGATCTATCCATCTTGTTGGGGCTCTTCCTCGTGATCTTCGGCCTTCTACCTTTCCTTGTATTATGAGTCTTTCAATGTTTTGTGTGTTTGCTCTCATAACATGCCTAAAATATTTTAATTGTTGGAGATTGACTTTACTAGAGAGTCGTTGACTAACTTTTAGCTCTCTTAAAATTAAATTATTTGTTCTACGGTCGGTCCAAGGAATTCGTAACATTCGTCTCCAACAGAACATTTCAGTGCCGTCTATGTTTCTTCTCTCCGATTGTCTCAGAGTCCAAGATTCACATCCGTAGGTCAGTATTGGGAATATTAAGCAGTTGATCAACCTCATCTTTATTGCTCTTGAAATTTGACAGTCCTTCCATATTTTGGTTATTTTTGCTGTGTCAACTTTTGCTAGAACACATCTACGTTTTATCTCTTCTTGTAATGACCCTGTCTTCTTCTTTAAGTTCCATCTTCTATCGAAGGTTGGAAATCATCATGGCTATGCGGACTCTGTTGACTGCCGCTCTAAAAAGTTCTGCACTACTGCATTCAAACCATTCCCTCAAGTTCTTAAGCCAGGATATTGTTCGTCTTCCCACATTTCGCTTTCCTCGGATTTTGCCCTGCATAATAAGTTGTAATAATGCGTATTTTTGCCCTCTCATCACATGTCCCAAGTACTCAAGTTTTCGTATTTTAATAGTTAATATTATTTCCGCCTCATTACCTATCCTTCTAGTTACTTCCATGTTTGACATTCTTTGAGTCCATGATATTCGTAGGATTCTTCTGTAACACCAAAATTCAAAGGCGGCCAACTTATTCAGATGAACTTGTTTTAGTGTCCAAGCTTCCAGACCATAAAGAAGAGTAGAGAACACGTAACATCGAAGCATTCTCAGGCGCAGTTCTAACCTTATATCCCGACAACAAAGAAACTTTTTAAGTTTAATAAATGATGTACGTGCTATTTCAATACGTGTCTTAATTTCTTTGGTTTGGTCTACATCTGATGTTATCCATGTTCCTAAGTATTTATAGTTATTAACACTCTCAATTGCAGTATCTTCAATAGTCAATTGGATATTTGCATGTGCAGATTTAGTCATGATCATGCATTTAGTTTTCTTTAAATTTATCTTCAGTCCGTACTCATGACAGCGTTCATTAAGGCGTTGCATTACGTTCTGTAAATCATTGTTGTTATCCGTAATTATTACTGTATCGTCTGCAAAACGTAAGTTATTCAAAACTTCTCCATTGATAGATATACCTTCTATTGAGTCTGAGAGCGCTTCTTGAAATACCGCTTCACTGTAGACATTGAAAAGTAGTGGGGACAGCACGCAACCCTGGCGGACTCCTCTCTGTATTTTGATATTTTCGGTGTACTGGCTGTCAACTCTTACCTTGGCAGTTTGATTCCAATATAAATTAATGACCCTGTGTTTGTGATTAATGATCCCAGATATAAGTATGAGCTCACAACCTCGAACCGGTCAATTGTGGTTATGTGTGGATGATTGTTGTGTATGTCCGAACAACACGGTAGAAAATACGCCACGTCTAAAGCCACTATGTTGCGGTATAAATGTATACAGCGCGATAAATTTGATTGTATACGTTGCTTAACTTTTGTTCATATGTGCAAATTATAAAGACTGCAAAATACTGATTTCTTACGTTTTAATTTTTATTTTATTTTTGGAATACAAATTTTGTGTTTATAAATCTAAGCGAATATATTTTATTTATATATTTTAAAATTTACTCTGTTTATTTTTCAAATAAAATAATATTTTATAATAACTAACTTAATTTGTTCATTGGGCCATCTACTCTTATTTCCCACAGCATTTTTCTACTCAAAACGTGAAGCAATTCTGTGCAGTGCGGCTTGGAGTAAAATATTACATGCGAGACATATGTGTGCGACGCGGACTGTTGTGTTTTGTGACTTGTGAATTAACCTTTTTTTTAACTTATATTAAAAGTTCAGCGAAAGACGCGTATTTACCCAATACCCAAAACATACCGCCTGGTCTACTTAGTATTAGGTAAAAGACATAAAGTGTTAACATATACAGAGTGGCCCAAAATCTGAAAACGGCTAATTATCTCGTAAATTAAGGGACCAAATTATACAAAATTTGAGATATGCCTATTTTGGGATACGGAGATTCCATATTTGGTATTTGCAATGTTGCCAGAGTTTTAGTTTCTCTTATATTACTAGTAACTTTAATTTTTCAAATGCATCACCCTGTATATTCAGTCATTGTTGGAATCTTCTATTAAATACGAGTCTAACCATATGTAACACTTATGATTTTATGTAGTTTGGAAGGTCTTAAATCCATAAAACAGAAGTCTGGCAACGCCTAAATTGTTTCAATACATTTTTTAATACTAACTATTTTCAAATATATTAAAACGTAACAATTGATAGTTTAGAATATTTTTTAACATAATAGTTACGTTGTTAAGTGTTCAAAATGTGCTCCATTTGTAAGTTGACAGCACTCTAATCGATGGTAGAATGCGTCTACCACATTTCTCCATGATTGTCTAGAAATTATTCGAGATTCATCGATAATTCATTGCCTTAGCTATGCAAGACTTGCTGGTTAAGTTTTGTAAACTGAATTTTTCAAGTATCTCTAATAAAAATAATCTTTAGGATTGAAATTGGGTGAACGTGTCGGCCATTCAATTCTACCTTGTCTACCAATTTATCGTCCGGAAAATATCTCATCTAAATAACGCCGAACATTTACACCAACTATCTGACGTTAAATTTCTTTCGATAAAAAATGGCCCCATTAAATAAGTACCTACTATAACTGACCATACATTTAATTTTTGTGGTCTTTGAGTATGGTTTTCACTCATTCAGTGTGAATTTCACGCGAGTTCAGCTATTTAATACGAGTTCAACCATATGTTCACTTGATTTTATGTAGTCTGAAAGATCTTAAAGACATAAAACAGTGCAAAATATGTAGATTTTAATAAATTTAAATATTCAAATGGAGAATGCTGTGGTTTTGACATTTGTTTACCATTTAAATTATGAACTAAAATTGACAGTAATTTTGGTTCAAAAAGTTCTGCAATTTAAATTGCTTCTCTAAAATGCCGTTCTCTAAACCCTTCTCCTATTCATAAGACGACCTACGCGACGGTACAAAAAACTGAAAGGCGATTTGAGGAATCTGGAGAAGCAAAAGAAAGATACGGATCAGGTTGACCGAAACGAGTTATCAATGACAACAAAACTTCAGATATAAGCAAAGTTTTGTTGAAGATCCACATACATCCCCAGGCAGGGTTGCACAAGTACATGATGTAGGTCATTCTTCAGTCTTACGTTTATTACGTAAAAATAAATTTAAATCATACAAAATTGACTTATTGCAAGAATGAAGATGCCTTTTAGATTAGAGTTAAGTGAGGTAAAGACGGATAAAATTGAAAATTATTAAAATTTTGTTTAACAGAATTTGTTTTTCTGATGAAGCAACTTTTACACTGTGTGGAAGTGTAAATCGACACAATTTAAGGTACTGGTGTGACGTAAATTTACACTGAAGACTGAATGCGTGAAAACCGTACTCAAAGACCACAAAAATTAAATGTATGGTCAGATATAGTAGTGACTTATTCAATTGGGTCGTTTTTTTCGAAAGAAATTTAACGTTAGATAGTTGGTGTAAATGTTCGGCGATATTTAGATGAGATATTTCCTGGACGATAAATTGGTAGACAAGGTAGAATTGAATGTCCTAAACGTTCATCCGATTTCAATCCTAAAGATTATTTTTATTAGGTATACTTGAAAAATTCAGTTTACAAAACTTGTCCAGCAAGACTTGCAGAGCTAAGGCAACGAATTATCAATGAATCTCGAACAATTTCCAGACAATCATAGAGAAATGTGGTAGACGCCTTCTACCATCGATTAGGGTGCTGTCAACTCACAAATTGATAACATTTTGAACAATTATAACGTAACTACTATGTTAAAAATTGCTCTAAACTATCAATTGTTACGTTTTAATGTATTTAAAAATAGTTAGTATTAAAAAATTTATTAAAACAATTTAGGCGTTGCCAGACTTCGGTTTTACGTATTTATGACCTTCTAGATTACATAAAATCATAAGTGTTACATATGATTGAACTTGTATTTAATAAAAGGTTCCAATAATGACTGAATATACATTGTGGTGTATTTGAAAAATCAAAGTTACTAATATTATAAGAAAAACCGCAAATCTGGCAACATTGTAAATATCACATATGGAATCTTCGTATCCCAAAATAGGTGTAACTCAAATATTGTACAATTATGATTAGCATTTTACGAGATAATTAGCCGTTTCCAGACTTTTGGGCCACTCTGTATAGGTTGTCACAATGTTAGATACGTTCTATGTTTGCTTAACCTTTCTGCTACTCATTGATGTATTTTGAGAAATTTATAAAAGTATAATATTATATTTGTGCTTTCTTTATGATATATATTTTTATTTATTTCTAAATTATATTTCCATCCATTACTCGGTTTGATTTCTTTATTATATTTACTTTTGTTGTACAATAACTACTATTTTATTTAATAACTTGTTTCGCTTGCATCAGATAGTCTACAACTTTGACTATTTAATTTATAATTGAACTATTACAAATTAATAATTAACGTCAATTTAAAACTCAAAAATGACTGACTTCACTCCAACAACGGAAACTTTTGACTAGAAAATCGTTGAAAAGGGTTGATGCTTAAATTACAAATTCCATCAGCATTATGACCAGGTAAGCGATAAACTCATTAGGGATAATACTTCAGGGAAAATCCCCGAATTCGTGTTCATGATTTTGAGCATGATTTTACTAAATTTCGCCTGCGTGCGACAGTCCGCTGAGAAATCCGCACGTCAAACTAAAGTTGTTGTAAAAAGTTTGAATTAAAAAGTGAATTAGCTATATCCTCTCCGGAACTTTTAAGTATTTATTAAAAAACTTATTTTTCCGCTTTTACCCTTATTTAACCTTATTGGTTTTTGGGGATTTTGTTGGTCGTCAAGTTGATCGTTTTATAAACTTAATTACATTCTTGAGGGCAATTTTAGCGCCATCAATATATTCATTTATTCTTACAACTTTTATTTTATACAATATACTGTAATAATTTTTTGGTTGTTTTAAACTTATAGAATTAAATGTATTTATATATGACAATAAAAAGCAAGAATAAAATAAATCTAGGAATAGATTTGGTACCAAAAGTTTTAAAAACTAATGATGATTATTATCATCAAAATCTGTAATTGGTTAAAAAGTGTGTCATGTGTTGCATGTATACTTCATAAGTCCATCTAGGTGAGAATACAAGAAAATCTTTTTATGATCAATTATAGAGACTTATAATAGAAGGCGATTTTAACGTACAAGGTAGTTAGTTCCAAAAAGGATCTAAATCAATATATGGGGCACTAGACTTTGTAAATAAACATTATGTTGTAAAAGTTATGCTAAACTTAGCACAAGCATTAAATTGCGATTGCTAGCAAATTCTTATTAAAGCGAAAGAGTCCATAAATATGGACAGTTATTGCTATAATAATGATATTCATTCATGTATTCCAAAATAAGACATAATTATTAGATCAGTGGAGAAAATATCTCAATATTTACCAAACTACAAAATAGAAGAATATAGAGTATTATGTAAACTTAAAGTAAACGAATCCTATAAAATTAAACAAAACATATTATAAAGAGGAAAGGCTGTAAGAACGGGCGTGCATGATTTGAACGCTAAATTTAAAATTCGACACTGAAAAATAAAATTACCTGCTTCTGCATACATGATTTGGACGCTGGGTGTAATTGAAATGTAAAGTCAGGTAATAAAATTCTGGAGATTAAGCTTGATAAGGTTTATTTGTCACTTTGAAATAAATACGATATACATTTTACGAAATGGAATCGATCGATACAGTTAGTTTGATACTCATGTATCCTATTTCTAACGAACATAATTTTTTTTCTACTCTTTGGATCTTTAAGTCTATTACTTTCACTATTACAGACACTATTAATTTTAATGTAAGTTTTAGTTTGAAAATTGATTAGAACATCAATAAAATGGAAAATATTTGGATGAGCATGGTAAAAATTATCATTAAAACGCGAGTGGAACGATTCACAAGCATTAGTTGTTAATTGTAAACTCTCACTCATCGCAGCCCACATCTCCAATGAAATGTTGGGTGGTCGCCAATGTAGTTGTCCAATAAGTCGTCGGAAAACTTTTCAATTTTTGAATCCTTTGGTTAAATAGCCATAAAATCATATATGAAAGATTCTTCGACTCCTGAAAGAGGTAAAAATGGCAGCCCAAAAATATATTTCAGCCATTTAGATATTTCACTGTCTGCCAATTTATATTCCCGAATTAAGCCACAATAGTATTATATAGATTTGTTCCGATTTGTCGGGAAGTAAACAATAGCACAATGGTATATAATGTCCATTGATAAATACATGTATGGTAAAAAATTGCTTGAAATATTGAGCACAGTAACTAAATGTACCGTCCATATAAATCGTTTCACTGCCGCACAGAAAACGCATGTTAGTGTTACACGAGAAGATGATAATGTTAGAACTTAGTTCAACCGCAAATATAAAATTCTCGTCTTTAAGTGTTTTGATATTCATAATATTTACCGCAGCAATAGTTCATCTTCTTCTTCTTCAAGTGCCGTTTTCGTTCCGAAGTTTGGCTATCATCAAAGCTATGCGTATTTTTGATGCTGCAGATCAAAACAGTTGGCAATTGGTGCAATTGTACCATTCTCTCAAGTTTTTCAACCATGAATGCCTTCTTCTTCCTATAGATCTCTTTCCCATTATCTTTCCCTGTATAATCAATTGCAGCAATTGGTATTTATCTCCCCTCATAACATGTCCCAAATATTGTAGTTTGCGCTTTTTAACAGTAAGTATCAGCTCTTTCTCTAATAGTTCATCATTAAACCCTAATTATATCTAATATTTGGTACCTGCGATAATCCTTCCGGCAGCGTGCAAAACAAGGGTACTTTTAAGACCCTCAGGTACTTCAGCGTCGAAAACATGCCCGCCCGTAAGAACTTTAAAAAATGATGACTCAATAATTATCCTACCAGCAGATAAGAGGAATGCTACTGTGATAATAGATAACATTCAATAAAAAAAAAAAAACAAAATTAAATCTAATCTAACAAACGTATCTTATACAAAATTAACAAAGGGTCCAACGAAGCTGTTAGAAATCAGAATATATATAGAATTTTATTTAAGTTTAAAGATTATTTAAAAAGTTATTAAGGAAGATTAATAAATTACACCTCATTAAAGTAAGACCTATTCGTATTTTTATACGAATAAACCTCTTAGACATATTTATAGTACAATGAATTTTCTGTGTAGTGAACTATCAAGTACAAGTACAAGTACAATACAAATCACTGCAAATAAAAATGACACATTTATAAAAATACACATTTTTTAAATAAATTATCGAATATTAAATTTAATTCAAATAATATTTTAAACGTTTTCACATATATAGTTTATTTACAAATGTGACATTAGATAAGAGTTTAAATTTAATCAAAACAAAATAAGAGAATGATGATACATTGGCAACTAAAACGAGACTAAATATATCAGTTTTATTGGATTTATTGACATTATTTTTATTGAGCATACCTATTTTAAACTAAATAATGAATTTTAATACCAAAATTTTGTTCTAGCAATGGACTCTAGTTAATGTCCATTATTAGCCGATATATTTATGGAAGATTTTTATGATTTTGATAGTGGAGATATGTAGATGATGTTTTCTCAATAAGGCCTCATGGATCAGAGTTGTCAGACACATTCCTGAATAAAATAAACGATAAAGAAGAGAGAATAACATGTATCATGGAACAGGAATATAATAACACATTATCTTTCCCGGATGTTTTAATCTCTAAGAACGATACTGAATATTATAGTCAGATATATAAAAACCAGCACACACCAACAAATATATAAATTACAAATCAAATCACATTGATGTTAAAAAGGGAATCATAAAATCCTTATATGATAGAGCTAAAGTCGCTCATACTAACGGAGATTCTTTCATAGAGAAGAAACATTTGTTAACATCTGTTTTGTTATAAAATAAATACCGTTTATCATTTATTAATAAGGAATTTTCAACAATCGACCGAATGGAATAGAAAAACTTATAACGAGATCCTTCAGCATACACCAGGAATAATACGAGGAAAATAACAAAACCATACATAAAAGACTTATCAAAAAACCTTAAAAAAATAGAAAAAAAAATTATTTCAACAACATTTAAAACAACAAACATATTGAGATCTGTTGTATCTAAAACTAAATCTAACAATGAACAAGAAAAAAACAAAGAATTGTATTTGTGTTGTATATGTGTTTATTAAATAACTTGTGAATACGACATATTAAGCCGTGGAAATTATTAAATGCAGGTTCTTATATAAGCAAAAAATAATATAATATGTTGTTACAGTTTTGATAAATCTAATTACAACCGAATATTCTACAATTTGCGAGTAAAGGCTTCAACAACATGATCTATCCTGTTACTGTAAGTCCATCTGTCAATCTGCCTGATAAATGCCTTTATGTATATCTTTCCGAGCGAAGTTAAAATTATACTATAATATATATATATATATATATATATATATATATATATATATATATATATATATATTTATATTTATATTTAAATTTTATATATATATATATATATATATATATATATAGATATATCGGAAAAAGGAGTACGACCGTCAATCCAATATATATATAAGGATCACTCAGACGAGTGGTGGGTTCTTATATCGGTCTCTAGGTGGAGAAATAAAAGACAAAGTTGATAGGCTACTTTATCTATTTTGAAGACGTTTCGCTTTCGAGTTTTGAAAGCATCATCAGTTCATCTAAAAAATTAGATTAGATTAGATTAGAAATTAATTTTTTAGATGAACTGATGATGCTTTCAAAACTCGAAAGCGAAACGTCTTCAAAATAGATAAAGTAGCCTATCAACTTTGTCTTTTATTTCTCCACCTAGAGACCGATATAAGAACCCACCACTCGTCTGAGTGATCCTTATATATATATAGATATATATATACATATATATATATATATATATATATATATATATATATATATATATATATATATATATATATCGGTATTTAGGCGGCACGCCCTTCCGGTAGGGATCTTTGGAGGAGTATCACCGAGAAGCAAGCCCTTATCTCTTGCCTGCCGTACTGCTCCACCATAGGCCGATCAGACACTAGCATATTCTAGTCTAAGCCGCATGTTTATCCGAACATTTGTCGGAAACTAGTACAGATCATTCACAAATTAGATTACATTTAGAACAAATTTCAGATGAAAAACCCTATAAGTATTGGACACGCCGCCAATGAACAAATAAAAAATTTACGCGAATTGGTGATGGGCACGTCATTTCGGCTACATTTCACCACTTACGGTACATGATTTTTAATTAATAATTTCACAGACACTACCCCAGGAAACTGACGACTCAACTTGCCATCCAAAGCATGGTGAATGGCTTGAATTATTTTTAAAAATCAAAATGTCATTATTGGTGTAGAGATTCGAACTTGTACGCTCTGGTCAGTATCTTGCCACTGAGCTACAGTCGTCCACACTAACTAATATTATACGTTATGTACACAATTTTATACAAATATCCATTAGTATCTGTGGTCTCTTGTAAATTTTAAACTACTATTCTAAACTTTTTACATATATATATATATATATATATATATATATATATATATATATATATATATATATATATATATATATATGTATATATATATATATATATGTATATATGTAAATATAAATATAAATATATATAAATATATATATATATATATATATATATATATATATATATATATATATATGTATATATATATATATATATATATATATATATGTATATATATATATATATGTATATATATATTTATATATATATATACATATATATATATATATATATATATATATATATATATATATATATATATATATATATATCGGTATTTAGGCGGCACGCCCTTCCGGTAGGGATCTATGGAGGAGTATCACCGAGAAGCAAGCCCTTATCTCTTGCCTGCCGTACTGCTCCACCATAGGCCGATCATACAACAACATTACATTTAGAACAAATTTCAGATGAAAATCCCTATAAGTATTAAATAAAATATATATTAAGACTAGTATACTAGTAGAAAGATAAACTGGCTGCTAGACGGGATATATGGGATCAAGAACTGGGAAATTTAAAAAAGCATTATTTTCAGCATTCAATATTTGATCAGTATGGAAGGAAATTGTAGTGGGCATGTGTATCAGGATTTTTATCCTTTAAATGTGAAAGGAGCTATGGGTTTGGAACGTGAAGTGGTAGAATCACTAAGCAAACCTTATTACCAAACCAACAGGAACCTAAAATTTGATAACTATTTTATGGACTTAGATATGGCTTTTAATATGCTATCTAATGGTTTAACAACTGTTGACACAGTAACGAAAAATAAAAAGTTTATTTCTACTGAGTATCAACCATGTAAGAAAAAAAAAGCCATTGTGTTCTACATTTGGTTTTACAAAAAAGGCAACATTGTTATCGTACGTGACTAAACCTATGAAGAGTGTCATACTCTTGTCAATAATGCATTACTCGAATTAGATTAGAGAGGAGATGAAGCATAAACCAGAGATTATTCTCAACTATAATAAAACAAAAGCTGTAGTTGACTCGTTTAAGCAGATGATGCATCAGTATATGTGTAAACATAGAACAAACTGGACTCTGGACTCTGGTAAACATAGAACAATCTGAACTCTAGAATATTTTTTGAATATGTTAGATGTATGCTTACTAACATACATGTCTATTCATAAAACACGTCTATTCATAACTGAATTAGCAGAACAACTTATGAAGCCCTATATTATCCGCAGATCGAATATAGGACTGTCTAAATTAACCAGATCCCTTATGGCGATTTTTTTCAGGAGAAGCCACTGCCATAAGTGCCACACCTCAGTTAACACAGAAAAATAGATGTTAGCTATGTCTATCAAAAAAATCAAGGTCAGAAAAACAAACTTGTAATAGTTGCAACAAGAACGTTTGCAACTAGCACAACAGTGTAAAACGTGAGTGTATTAGTTTCCTTAGTATCATTATAGTATAGTTATATCATTTTAGATACTTAGAATTATTATAGGTTAAAATTTGCGTTGTTTTTTTAAATTCTATAGACCGAGAACTCACTTATTATGACTTTATTAGCTAAAAATAAAAATTCAAATGAATTTATACATATTTTATTAATTTTAACATAAAAATTCCATAATATTGTTACTATGTGTCCGACGGACAAACTTTTGTCCTAATACGTCAGAAAAAATAAGTATCCGGATGAGCGTTAACTAACTTTGGAAACACTGGATTTAGTCTGTTTCAACTCAGACAGCTGTCTTCCTCAGTCTATATTGTCCGCTTCTTTTCAAGCTTTGTATTTTGCTCCTTCTTCACTAACATAATCATAATTTAAGAAAACATCTATAAACTGCACGTCAGCCAAACTCAGTTTTATAAGCGATCTATTTTAAAGTTTTTTACCGGGACCACTTTAAAAATTCAAATATCGTCTCAACACACCTTATACCTTGTTACCTCTGCTTTCTCTAGGGAAGCCAAAAACTTTTCCCGGAAAAAGTTTTTCAGAAAATTGACAATAAAAAAGTTTTTCTGCTTGTTATTTCACTCCGGGGTTACACTATATCATTCCACGGCATTCAGAACTCAAATTAAACTGACCCGAGAAAGAAAAAGCTAAGAAAGTTCTTTCCGAAAGATACTTCAGTTTTCATACTAAGAATTATTATATAAAGATGATTGGTACGTAAGCTGTTTTATAAGAGATGAAAAATGGGCTGTCAATTTTATCAGTTGAATTTCAGGTTATATTAAATAGGTTTAGATTTTATTCTTGGCACTAAAAATTTCCTGTTAAAAAAATTTTGTTATACCTAAATACTTAAAAATTCTGCAGCTTTATATTACTTAAGTATAAAGAAATCAACTAAATATTTTAAAAAACGACAATATTACCTTGTACCTATGATTCAGGCGGGTTGACACGATCCAAGTGTACTTGGTTAAAGTCTGCTTGGACCATCGAGTTAGGTTATGTTAGGTTAGATTCTAACTCGATGGCTTGAACAGGGCTTGGACGTTATATACGCAACACTTGTAAGCTACTTTGATCATTTCACCTATTCATCCAAGTAGATTTGTATCAACAGGTTCTATCCAACTTAAGTAGGATGCTAGCCAACTTCCTTGGATCCAAGTATTGTAAAATTAAAATGACGTCGGTCCCGAAAAATCGAAAACGAGAAGTAACTACAAAAAAAAGTATTCTGAAAGGAAAAGTGTTAGATTCATTAAGTTACACCAAGGTGGAGAAGCATTATGAAATGTACGGATAGTGGTATATCAAAATAAGAATACTATAAGTGAGGCATTATTTCTTTTTTATTGCTATTTTTTGGATTTTAAGCTCATGTTTCAATATATCAGTAACCACTAGAACATCTTTCACAATAACTTTCGCTGTCTTTACGATGGTTATTTGACATCCAAGTCTTTTAGCCGTGGCAACCAACTTGGTACAAGTACATATGTACAAGTCCACTTGGTCCAAGTTAAAATCCAAGCATTCTTGGATTGTTTCAACCCACTTTAGGAAAATCCTTAAAAATTTAGATGCATTAAAAACAATTCTTAAGGTAAAAACTGACATTATTAGGTTTTAGGATTTACGATCAGATACATCATATAGCCACAAGTTACAATATTAATAATCAACACGTATTAGTAAATAACGAAGAAGAATTACTACGTCCGCATCTTGATTAAAAATGACCAAAAACGTTATTCTTGGAACAAAAAGTTCAGAACAAGAAAGGGTAAGTTTAGAACAAATATTATCACACTCGTGTGCCAACTGATTAATGTTTAATACATAGAAATATACAAAGTCACTTGTAATTTTACTTGTCCAGTTTTTCAATGGAATGTTATTGTCTAAGTCTCTTAAAAATGATTCAAATAAATCTATTAAATTATTGTCTAAGAATTCTGTTATCTCTTGTTCCCTCTTCTTATGCAAAAAGTTTCTTCTGTCTTCGGGATTCCTTCTTTCTTTAGTACGACGAACACTTACATATGATGGTACTTCAGGAAATATGTTAGGAACTGCATTGTCTTTTAATTTGGGAAATATTAACTTTTCAATGCCTACATTTTAATTTTTATCTTCTCTTTGTTCAGTCCGCTGAATATCATCTTCATGAAAATGTTTAATACATACTACTGAAGATTTGGTAATTGTATAGGCTTCTCTATGAATAGAGCATAACCTAGTATACCTTCTTTGGGGATCTTTGGGAAACGAAAACGTAGTTTCTGCCTGTTTCGTTTTTAAAGTACTGGCGTAATTGGTTTTTTCAACCAGGTACACAACAATGCCGGGGCATCTGTAACAAAAAACAAAAGTATTATTATTGTTGCTTTTAGTTTACATATTTTGTAGCAAGAAGCAAAAGTATTATTATTTTCAGTTTGTTTTGTAGGTTATATTTATACTTGCCTTTTAAATTGTCGTTTAGAATCTTCTAAAAGTTCTAAACTTAATGAAATTTCACTTATATTAATATTTTCTAATTGATTTAAACACAATTTACAAATAAAACATTCGAATAAAGTTAAAAAAAAAACACTAAATTTAACAAACTTTACAGGTCTTCCTATGTGAAATGTTAAACAAAACAAACCACGGTCGGACTACCACGCGTTGCTGCCAAATTTCTACTTCATGGCTTGGAAGTATAGGTGGCTGTGCTTGTACTTTTTTTACAGCCTATAGATATCGAGTTTTTAAATCGAAACACATACTTGTCCTACTTTCGCTAAAAATTGACTTGTACTCTTATTCCAGCTCACCTTAGAATTGTCATGGGACAGTTATGTAAGAGTACCTAGCATTAATTAAAATTACATTTATTTCTTTGTAGTGGAATGTTCTTAACACTAAGAATAGTCTTCTTTCCTTAAACCAGACAGCATCAGGGAAACCTACCACTTTTTGTTGTTTGGACAAGCACAATACTTGGATGCATGTATTTTATTATACTTCATGTAATGTGTGAAATTGGTTTTAGTAACCAGCTGGATCCTGTTGAATAGTTCATATTATACCCATTGCATGGATGAATAAACTAGATCAGGTCTAGTTATATGAGAACCACATATAGCAAAATCTATTTAAATTTATGCGAGCCCATATTTATTTATTACTTATTCAAACAATGTAAATGCAGATGCCATTCACACACCCCGTTAATTATTCATTTCGATACTTTATATTGATAATTTATTTCAGCGATAATGTATAATAAAATAATTTGCATTATTATATTATAACAGAAGTAAAAAAATAAAACGAAATAAACGGCAAAAAATTTTATTTACAGATTAACCTGTGGATGTAAATAATTTAGTTTGGGTGAAAGCTGCAAAAAATTTCAGATAGTGAGTGCAAAATGTTGGTCTGGATTTTGGACGGGCGGGCAACAAAAAAGCTATTTGCTTTTTATTATTAATTCACTTGTTTAGTAAATGAATAAAAATCAAAAAATAAACTATTTTTTTTTCTATTTAGTAGTCAACTGACCTAAGTATATTATGTTAGTATACTTATTGCTTTAACAGGTATATCGCACTATGAGTGCAATACTATCGTAAGTAAAAAAAAATTATTTTCAGAGATAATTTGGGGTAAATGTTTCATTTATAGCAATTAATGTGAGTGCAAAACTATTCTAACTAAAAATTTAATTTTCATGGTATAATTCCCAAGTTAAGATACTATATTTAATATTATATATTTTATTTTTATTTATATTATATTTTATTTATTTTATATTATATTTTATATATAAAAAGAGCCCCATGACGAAGAAGAATATCCTGGCTTGCTAACCTGAGAGCATGGTACAAAAAGACCTGAACACAGCTATTTCGTATAGCAACCAACAAAATCATCATAGCCAGAATGATCGCCAAAGTTCGGAACGGACAGGCACCCTAAAGAGAAGAAGAAGATACTATAATCTTCGAGTATAACGCTTATCATTATTGTGCAAGACTATCACATTAGAGATATGATAGTCTTACACTATAATTGCCATACGTGTCGATAAATTTGAATATCTTATATCATGTCTGTAAAAATGATGTCTAGAGGAAAACTGTTAGTCAGCATAGCTAAAAAAAGCACTATTAGTAATAAAGTAAGTAAAATTTATATTATTTTACAAAATAAAATTATATTTTTGTTTTGTTTTTGTTAAAAAAAAAGCTTTCCTAAACAGTATTTTAACAAACTAACATGCCTGTTTGATTGCTGCTTGCAAACAATGTAAATATAGTATAGTGTACAATAATTATTAATTGTTGTTCTTTTTTAGAACGAAGATATAGCACCAGTACACAAGTCAGATAACATTATTTGCTTGAATAATATTCAGGATGTTAGAGCGGCTTCACAATTTGTCAACCTGTTTTCATATGCTACCGATGAGTTTAATGTCAGAAGCGTTACCAGTGCCTCTAGCATCCCATTAGTAGACACTGCATCTAGTGTACCATTAACTAACGATGACAGCACCCCTAAATCATTTGAGATATTGCAGCCAGTAAATGTAGAACATGGTGAGTACACTAGTGAAATGGACCATCAGCAAACATATCAAGATCAGTTACTCAGTGACCGTAGCATCCCATTAGTAGACACTGTAAGTAGTATACCATTAACTAACGATTACAGCTCACAGAAATCATTTGACATATTGCAACCAGTAAATGTAGAACATGATGAGTATACTAGTGAAATGTTCCATAAACAGCAAACATACCAAGATCAGTTACTAGAAGATAATATTGTAGACCATGACATAGCAGAACAGTCAAATGAAGATCTGTTTTATGCATCATCGGACGAAGAGACGAGACTTGGACACCTAACGAAAATCCAAAAGCTACTAGATTGGGAACGAAGAAAGCTGAAGAATTAGGTGGCGAAAAACGAAACTGCAGAAAAAGGTTAAGAAAACCCGAAACATGGAAACGAAATATTAAAAAAAGCAAAGTAAATCAAGGTCATTCCTACATTTCTACATCTGGAAAGCTCGTAGAAAAGAAAATAATAAAATTAGGTTATAATGAGAAGTGCAGTTTTAAATGTCATTCAAATATTGACAATGTAAAGCGGCAGTTAATTTTCCAGAAATATTGGAGGCTTGCTAACATAGATCGACAAAGACAATTTCCACTGAGACAATGGAATTAATTGAGCCCATATACAGGTATAATAAGACAAGCCGAGGTAAAAACTTCAAATATTTTTTTGAAATCAGAAGTACAGTAATACGAGTAATAAAAAGTTCTCAAGTAATTCTTCCATGATACTCTCGGAATTAGTGACATGATGTCAAGAACTGCTCAGAAGAAGGTGTCAAGTGAAGGTATTCTGGAACCTGAGAAAAGGGGAACCCATAACAAGCAAAAAAGGATTTTCAATGAAATTCAACAATATATCAGAAATCACATTGAGTCTATACCTAGAGTTGAATCACATTATTTAAGGGCTCAGACAAAGAAGACATATTTTAAAGGAAACTTGAATTTAAGCACTTTTTATAAACTCTATGTGGAAATGTGCAACAAATTAGGAAAACCTGTTGCCAAATATTATTATTATTCAAAAATTTTTAACTATGAATACAATATAGGCTTGTTTAGTCCAAAAAAAGATAATGAAGATTATCTTCGTAACAAAACAATTGCAAGGGAAGAAAAAAAACGAGATACTGCTCTAGCCAAAGAAAACCCGAATCTTATGGTGGGAGTGTACGACATGCAGGCAGTTTTACCTACCCCGTGCTCTTTGGTAAGTGACTTTTATTATAAAAGTAAACTTGCAACTATGAACTTTACTATTTATAATATTCCAAGTCAAATCGGCTATTGTTATGTGTGGAATGAAACAATTGGAAAGCGAGGAGCTAACGAAATTGGCAGTTTCTTAATAAACTTTTTAAAGAACAATGACAGGTACACCGATATCATATTTTATTCAGATAACTGCTGCGGTCAAAACAAAAATAAATTTATAGCAGCAACATACCTTTATTTAGTCAGTACTTTGAAGAATATAAATACCATCTCCCACAAATATTTAATTGCTGGTCATAACCAGAATGAGGGTGACAGCATGCATTCAGCAATAGAGCGAGAAAAAAATAGAATGTTAAATGTTAAATATTTATATACCTGCACAGTGGATACCAATCATTGCTCTGGCCAAAAAAAGAGGTACACCCTATTTAGTAAACGAAGTCCAACAAAATGACATCTATGATATTAAAGCGTTAACAACTCAAATAGGACAACAATTTACAAGGAATATTAACAATAGGAAGGTAATATGTAGTAATATTAAAGTGCTTCAGTTTAAAGAAATCTTAATTAACCGATCCAACAGACGAGTAGCTGAATGTAGCATAAAAGATCTAGTTCTTGACAATGCCTATAATGAACCGCTGGGTATAAGTAAGAAGAAAAAAGATGGGTTACTATCTTTATGTAAGAAAAATTTAATCAAAAAAGAATACCACGACTTTTACGAATCACTCCCAGTTTCTACCATTACTAGTAATGACTCAGATGTTGAGTAACTAGTCAAGAAGAGACTTAGGTTATAAGCGAAAACCAATTTGTACCTGTATGTTCTTAATATTATGTTAATTGTTTAATTTAATACATTATGTTTAATGATTATGACTTTTATTATCATTAAATTAGGATCATATATGCCAATATGTATTATTACTCCGGTGCAAGACTATCTTAACTTTAAATATATTATTATCAGTGTATTATATTATCACTTTAAAAACATCAACTGAAACAAGTCAATATAAATGTGTTGCACTAATTTACAATACCATTTTATCATTAATAGTGCTGATGTAAAGAAAAGTTAAAAAATTGAGCCGAACTAAAACATTCATTTTATTCACATTTACTTTTTTTGAGTTGCGATAGTATTGTACTCATAGTGCGATATGTAAAGCAGGTGATATCTCTTTGGGGTTGGGTAAATCATATATAATTAAATTTTTTTGCTTTAATCGCTTTTTAGTATTATTAGGAATCATAATTTAACTATGCATTCACTTGAAAAGGTGCACTAAATAATTTATTAAACAATTTATGAAAAAAATGAGAAAAACTAAATGTTTTTCCTCTTTTTCGTTGCTATATCTTGGCTTAACAGAAAAGTTTTACAATTCCATTTACTATAAGACAAAATTTATTGCAAATTAAAAAAAAATTATACTTATTGCAAAATTAGCAAAAACAATTTAAAATGGGTCAAAAATAAATTTTTTTCAGGTATTTTAGCATTTATACAACTTTTCAAATTTAACAAGAAAATCCGTAAAATATAAAGAAACTCTATAAAAAATTTCAGCACAATCGATGAATAAGTAATTTTCCATCTAAATTTTTTAAAAAAGTTAATAAATATTCAAACTTAGGCAGAGCCAACAAAAAGTTTTAAATACGTGAAAGTTTTTTATGTATAAAACAGTATTTAAGCTATGAAATAAAAGTCGAATAATTAAAGTCATTTGAATGACAAAACCTAGGTATATTTTATACAACTGTACAATTTTTAAGCTTATAAAGGAATATAATAAGTTTTTCAATTAAAATTGATTTAAACTTATGTCGGAAGTTCAGCTTAACATGCGTATTTTATGAGAAAAAATATTAAGATTATTCAATTATTCAGCGCCTGGTAATTATCCAGGAATCCAAGATACTGTGGAGGATGAACCAACCGTACGACATAAAACTCCTCTTATACCAATTCAATATTTTTACAGTATACTAATAAGTGCTTTTATTAACGCCATATACTACTTACTGGAAGATTTTGAAATGTGGATATATAGAAGAATGCAAAAATAGAGCTTACATTTATAGCCAGCTAACCACGTAATTTGAAATCCACGATTAACTAAGATCGTAAGGAGGTCAATCTTATCAAAAGTATCTCCTCTTCTCGACCACATTCTTCTTCTTCTTGTAGTTCCTTCTCCTATCGGAGGTTGGCTATCATCACAGCTATCCGTACCTTATTGGCGGCTGGTCTAAAAAGATCTGCTGAGCTGCAATTATACCACATACATAATCATAAAGATCCCAAATCCCCATAACCCCATAATCATAAAGATAAAATCCCTACCCTAGGTAGGGTAGGGATTTTATATGCATTTCTTTGTTATACTAATTAATTAAATCAAAGCAAACATTTTACTAAATGTTGAAAATTTACTAATAATATATGTAGATGTAAAGATCCGCTGCTAGGGTGATGTTTAATGACAGAAAAGGTTCTGTTGTTAAAAAGTTGTAAGACAAAACAGAAATTAAAAGATAGAAATTGAGCACCAAATATTTTGGATTTTAGAATAACAACAAACAATAAATTAAAACCAAGAATAGTTATATTAATATAAATTATTGAAAAATAGGAAATGAGATTAATCAATAGAAAATTAGAAAAATGTAAAATAAAAAAGCTGTTATGTTATACAGAACGTAAGAAATTACCGTAGACCCCAAAAAAATAATTATGCTATATGAATAAACGAAGTAAAATTAGTTTACAATTATTAAGACCTCGTATTAGTTAACATTTTTAGATTATTATTTCGTCAATATAGCGTTAACCATACCATAAGCAGGAAAACCTATTGATTCAGTTCTTCAGTTTTTAATCATTTTAAAATAACATATAATATATTATACTAAATATATTATAAATTACATCATATATTAGTTCATTAGAACCACGATACACTTATACCGGTATGCCGACGCGCATCTTCAGTGACGTCACATCGATGCAAATCCTAAATCCTACCACATCCTACGTTATTTAATGTTGGTTAGGTTGAGTGTTTTTATTTTTAATTTATCCCATTGTGGATTTACTAATTTACAGTTTTTAAATCAAATACAGTTGTTGTAAATGAAACGGCGATATTGAGATACAAAAATACTTTTGAAAGAATTTATAAAAATGAAATTAAAAAAAAATTCAATGTTATTGGAATTTAAGAATATTTATTTCAATATATAAAAAGAAAATAAATATGGAAAGCACTTTAACATTGAATTTTTTTTAATTTCATTTTTATAAATTCTTTCAAAAGTATTTTTGTACCTCAATATCGCCGTTTCATTTACAACTGTATTTGATTTAAAAATTATAAATTAGTAAATCCACAATGGGATAAATTAAAAATAAAAACACTCAACCTAACCAACAATAAATAACGTAGGATGTGGTAGGATTAGGATTTGCATCGATGTGACGTCACTGAAGATGCGCGTCGGCATACCGGTATAAGTGTATCGTGATTAGAACTACTTTTATATCCACTGTTGTCACAGTTAACATAATTGATTTTCAATCAAAATTCTCTGTTAACCCTGTAATAAATAAAAGTTTATTTGAGAAATGTACTTCCTGCTAATCATTGATTAGTAACTATACTAATATTTACTACCACTAGGGAAGACCCGGTCACAGTGGTCACCATTTTATTGATTTTGTTAGATTTGCTGTCTAAATTCAATTACAGGTATTTTTCTTAAAAAGAAATATAAAGCAGAGTCAACAGCACCTTTATAAAATATATTACAAAACAAAAAATAATAAAATCCACAAGGAAAAAACTCCTGTAGCTGGCTGTATACCACGTATCACAAAAAAGAATTTATATCTTTGTATGTGGGTATATTTAAAAAACCCTTAAAAGGGCTACATTGAATAATACAGACAAGCGTTTTCGGAAAAACAATTCCATCATCAGGTTTTAAAAAGTACCTAAAATAAGTATAAACCATTTAGTTAAAACAAACGTGGTTTAAAATTTTGACTAAGGTTAAAAAGCAAAAATGGTTATACTTACAAGGTTCACATGTCTGAGCCACCAAAATATGAGGGTAAAAGCCCTATAAAATTTGTGTTGTTACAAAAGATTGTACATAATGTTATTAAAAATATGTGATGTTTAAATTAAATAAAGAAAAAATAAACATTTTTACCACCTACCAATTATGACCACTGTACCTCACACTAGAAATATAGTGGCCACAACAATGAAACACACTGGTCACTTGCCAACAAAAAAATGCTTAATTTGAATTTTTTTTGAAAAAAGTTACATCATGTAACATATTTACACGTTGTACGAAATTTAGAAGTACCACGTGAATTTAAAGGTGCTGGAAGAAGGGAAACAATATCATTAATTAAACTATTGTCTCATATTTAACATGGAAAGACAAATTTGTTTTTGCGTTTTCTTAAAAAGGTTACCTTATATTCAACCAGTCTAATTTCTTCCACTTAATTTATATAATATTTATTAGTTTTTTTTTTGCAAACTTACCTAACACGAAGCACTAAACACATAATATATTAATGATTTTTTTTAAATGGCATGTGGTTTGCTCCTTCGTATCCAGTTTCATTTTATCATCAGACGTGTCTGAAAAAATTTACATTTCTTCATTACTTTCTTGTGGTGTGCTGGTGCGCTTGTCAACCACGACGGTTTTGGTCTATGGTCGTCTGTTAATTTTTATAAAAGTAACGTAATATGTGCATAATGATTTAATTAAATTCCTCTTATCTTGATAGTAACGTAGCTTCAGGAGTTCGTAATAATAGTCTTTTTCATGAACGCAATAAACCAATCTGACCAGCAGACTCATATTTGTTCCAACTCTCTAAGATTTTATTTTTATTGGCTACGGCAAGATTATAGGTAAACTTTCTAACTATTTTTGGCTGCAGACCATGTTCCAATTTTTCACACTATTAAGTATCTAATAACAGCTCTTCTTTTTTAGTTGTAAAAATTGTTCGGCATTCATAATTTGGAAGCATTTTTGGAAACGTCGGTTCTTCCCAGTCAATATTTTGATCACAGCATTTTATCAGATACCGCTGTAATGTGATTTAAGGTATTTTGTAGCGAATTGAAGCTGCCTTTGCAGATAGCGTGGCATTGTTACCTGCGTTTTACCTAAAAAAGCCAAATATAAATATTATGTTATATGTAATAAATATAATTATTATACATTAAAATCTAATATATTAAAAAACGCCTAAAAACTACTAGCATTTAGGTGAGCATAAAATAGAAAACTGAAATACGGCACATAGGCCATTCAAAGAGTTTGAAAATAGTAGTGGGTACTGTGACCCATTTATACCCTGTCCACTGTCTACCAAACTAACCTTAAACTTTTTTTTTACAAAATTAGTAATGGAAATCTGGAATATTTCTTTAAGGTAATTGAGTTAGGTATTATACAAGTTTAAGTTGTAAAAAAGTTTAATTTACGCCAAAATAATGTGGGTCGTTATAGTAAAAAAATAAAACACAAAATATTTTCACCTGCACCACAATCAATGAGAATAACTCATGGTTGATACACTTTAGAAATGTTAGTGGATCGTAACATGTTAATGTTATAATTTGAAACACACATACAAGGTGGGAGAATTTAAAAATGACTGTGCCCGGGTGGCCATTGTGACCTAATCTCCCCTACCTCTAACTAGTTGATATCAAAAATAATACTTTCCGTTTTAGTTTGCTACCTTGTCATTTAAACAACTTTTTAGATTAACTAAGAAAGATGATGGCATATATCTATTAATTATATCATAGAAGAATATTATGATAAATGTGAGTCAAATATTGATAGATCGCAGTTTGGTTTTCGGAAAGCACTTGGAACTAGAGAAGCAATTTTCGCTCTACAGGTGCTTATACAGCGGTGTAGAGACGTTGATAAGGACGTGTATTTGTGCTTTGTAGATTTTAGAAAAGCATTTGACAATGTCAATCATGAACAACTGATAGGTATTCTGCGAAAGACAGGTATTGACGACAAGGACATTCGAATTGTGGCAAACCTATACTGGGGTCACACAGCAAGAGCAAAAACTGGCAACGAACTTACTGAAAGCGTGCAGATCAAAAGAGGTATCCGTCAGAGCTGTATATTATCCCCACTCCTATTCAATATGTATTCCGAGGAAATATTTAACAAATGTATGGAAAATGCAAATGAGGGCATAAAAAAAAACGGCGAGTTAACGAACAATATAAGATATGCCGACGACACGGTGATCCTTGCCAGTACCATAGACGAATAATTACAACAAGTAATGGAAAGACTTTATTCAGTTAGTGAGGAATACGGCCTGAGCCTCAACTTCAAGAAGACAAAGTGGATGATGATAAGCAAAAAGCAACAACCTGCTCGACAATTACGAATAAGTAACATACTAATTGACCATGTAGAATCTTATGTGTACCTTGGCACCAACGTAAATGCAAAATGGGAACGGACCATAGAAATTAAGGCGAGAATAGAACGAGCTAGAGCAGCATTTAGCCATATGAAAAAGCTCCTCATAAGCAAGGATTTGTCTCTTCCCCTAAAACTACGTCTAGTTAAATGCTACATTTTTACGATCTTGCTGTGTGGCGTGGAGGCCTGGACGCTGACGGAGACGCTAACGAGAAAACTAGAAGCATTCGAAATGTGGGTGTACCGACGCATTCTTCGTATATCCTGGACCGAACATGTCACCAACATAGAGGTACTCCAAAGAATCGGAAAGAAGAAAGAAATCGTGAATACAATTAAACAAAAAAAGCTTGAATATCTAGGCCACATATTGAGACACGATAAGTACCGTCTGCTACAATGGATTGTCCAGGGAAAAATAGACAGTAAGCGCGGGCCAGGCAGGAGAAGACACTCGTGGCTCCAAAATCTGCGGAAGTGGTTTGGGCTCACATCGGTCGAACTATTCAGAAGCGCCGCAAACAAGATCAAAATTGCCATGTTAATAGCCAACGTTCGCAACGGACAGGGCACTTGAAGAAGAAGAAGAAGATCTATTAATTAAATATATGAAAAAATTAAAAACTTGTTTTCGGCTTATGGGATAAAACAATATATTAGTGATCCTACCCGTATTACTGACACTAGTAACACTTTGGTAGATTATGTACTTTCTAATCAAATTAATATAAATGCTTGTGATCACGATTGTCCAAAAATTACTGATCATTCTGTTATTTCAATAAATATCTCCAATAATAATAGTTATAATATATCTGATGGTAATATATACAAGTTTAGAAATTTATGTAATCAAAACTTAGATAGAATCAAAACTAATCTTATCATGTGTCCCTTTGATTTAGATTCTGTTGATGTTAATATCATTTACCAGGAAATTTTACAAAATTGTGAAAATGTAATCAATGACATAATACCAATTGTAAAATGCCAGTTTCAATCAAAACTAACTTGGTTTGATTATGAGGTGTTTAAACAAATTAAACAACGTGATAGGGCTCATAAAGATTTTAAAAAATGTATTGATGTCATTGAAAAACAATATAAATGGCCGGCTTTTAAGAGACATAGAAATGAGGTAGTAAATATGTTAAAGCTGAAAAAAGAGCGGTTCTATTTTAACAATATAGACAGATATAGAAACAATAAAAAAAATGTGGAAAACTTTAAAAAAATTAATCAATAATAATAGTCGAGAAATGCCAAACACTGTAATCTTTGAAAACACTACTGGTCTAAAACGGTTAACCAACGAAGTAGAAATAGCTAGCAGTTTTAATGAGTATGTTGTTGAAAGCATTGAAAGTATTGTTCAAAGTATTGAAAGTTCTGAAACATGGTGTAATGTAAATAGTAATCTATATTTAAATTTTGAAAAATTGGAAACGCTTTCTATGCAGGATTTGCAAAAAACTGTTGGCAATTTGGATAATAAATTCTCACTACATAAAACGTTAAATTGCAGAATGGTAAAGGAGGTTTTTGAAACCATTGGGCACATTATGTTACATTTAAGTAATACATCTCTTACTACGAGTAGAATTCCTGATTCATTAAAAATACTATTACCTCTAGTCAAAAAATATCCAACACTATCAAAGCTGAAGTATTCCGACCAATCAGTACTTTACCTCCCATAGAGAAAATATTAGAAATTGCTGTTTATGAACAATTATTAGAACATGTAACTAAAAATAAAATCTTAATTAATAAAATCAATCAGGTTTTAGAAAACAATTCTCTTGTGAATCATCGTTACAAGTTACATTACGTCACATAAAGAGTAATTTAGGTAAAAATAAGTACGTAGTCGGTGTATTTCTTGATTTAAAAAGAGCTTTTAAAACAATTGACAGAACAATAACTTAAACAATATGGTATAGGAGGTACAGTAATTGCGTGGTTAGAAAATTATTTACAAGATCGCAAACAGAAAGTTCGATTTAAAGACCAGTTGTCATCTGAAATGGTAGTAGAGATTCCTCAAGGTAGTGTAATAGGCTCCCTTTTATTTATTCTGTACATTATCGATATCGATATTTTTGAAATTTGTGAATTTATTAATAGGTATTTTTGCCGATGATACTCTAATCTGTTGTAGTGATAAAAATTTTGATTTAGCTGTTCAAAAAATAGACACTATTTTAGATATGGTTATTATATATTTAAAAATGAATAAACTGAAGTTGAATGTGAAAAAAACAAAGGCAATGATTTTCACTACCAAACATAAATATAGCTTGTTTGATTCTGAAATCATAAGTTTAAATATTAATAATGAAAAAATTGAAATTGTCACAACAGTTAAATATTTGGGATTCCAGGTTGGCAATATTCTGAATTTTGAGAGTCACTTCGAGTACGTTCTTAAAAAAATATTAAAAAAACTTTAATTTCTAAGTAGAAAATCTCAAAATTTATCAATGGAAACAAAAATAACGGTATATAACACAATTATTCAACCTCATTTTGACTATTGCTCATCAATTTTATATTTATTTAACCTTAACAAACTTAACATGCAACAAAAATTACAGAACCGTAGAATGAAAACAATTCTTAAAACAAATCGCCGTACCCCAATTGAGACGGTGTTAAATACTCTAAATTGGTTCTCTGTTAAAAATAGACTGTTTTATTTCACCATGATTTTGGTCTTCAAAATAGTAAATGGCTTATCACCTGAATATTTTCAAGAATTCATTTCTTTTAACAAAAGTATTCATTCTTATAATACCAGAGGTTTAGATGACATATATGTACCTAGAACTATTTATAAAAGTACGATAAATTCGCTTTTTTTTAAAAGCTTCTTAACCTTAAATTTAATCAGTTACTAACATCTGTAAAAAAATGTAATAGTGTCAATAATTTCAAACTGTGTTTTAAACTGTTAATTAAACAATATATCAAAAATTTATATTGTACTTTCTTTATATTGTATATAAGGCTTCCTATTTAAATAAAGATCTGTCTAAAAATATCTTAGTCTCAAGTTTTGACTACATCTAACTGTCAGATAAAGTAAGTAAAAAAAAAGAAATCGTAGACGACTCAGTCGAATATTTATATGACAGATAAAGAAATTAAATGATAACGTGTTGAAAAGCTTATAGCGCACATTCCCTTGGAAACAGTAACGATATGGTTAAAACAAAAAGTCTTCATTAAAACGGACGAAGCTTTCTGCGATTTTATCGCCAAATAAAACCACTAAATCCTACCACGACATCGCCGCTGGCGCTGGCATCTCCGTCTATGGGCCGAGCCGCTGCATGGCCGTTATTAATCGAGACCTCGCGCACGAATAGTGTTTCTTCCTAAACTCCGAACCATAAATTAATGCATAGACAGTCTAATGCATTATTCCAAAGCCAGTCTCACCAGGTTATGGTGTAGTGAAGGAGAAACAGGCGGGTCGGGAGAACAGGGCCGATTGTAGGCTAGGAAGTATAAAATGTAAATTATTATAAAAAAGTACACAACAATATTTATGCGTTATTTATCAACGGATGTTGAGAATAACTTTCGCACAAAAATACATTTCAAATTTTTATAAAATGAAAGCAACTTTGCCTTCTATATTCTGGAAAAACCTATCCAGCTCTTATGTTTTATACCTCCCAGAAAATCCAAAATTACGACCATATTCATCGACGAAAATTGCTTACTAACTCGTTCTGAATAATCATACGATAAATTAACACTATATATCTCCCAATTTGTACATAATCCAAAACTGTTCACAGTGGAATTTAATTGTTTAGTCTCTCTTTACTATCTGAATTACAAAAATCCGCTTTAAACCATCACTTACCATCTATAACGTCCTAGGATTAACAGCACAGTAAAAAGAGAAATTCAAATAGGGTCAATTCTCGAAACGATAATAAATACAACTTAACCTCGGAGTCACAGCACGTTCAACTATTCTCTATTGGTTTTTGGATTAGTTCAAGATTAATGGCCTCTTTTCAAACTGAATTTTTCAATTGTTTGAATCGACATCTAATTTCAGGCAATTTTTATATATAATATAAAATTTAATTATGTATATATATATATATATACATATATATTTGTATAGGGTAAAGTAATGTATATTCGTGATAATTATGGGTTATTTAATCAATGCGGTTACAGTTTTTAATTTTATACCGTAAAAATATTACTAAAAGGGAGGCTTATTACTCAGTAACAACTTCAAGTTACTATTTTGTGTAAAATATTGTAAAGTTTAATAATTTATATATTTTTTAAAATTTTGTTCAGATAAGATAATTTCATGATGGATATTCAATTTAATGATAAAGGTAAGGTAAATTCGTGACAATCCAATTTGTGCGCAAAAAATTTGTTTAATAATAAAACTTCATTTATTAGGTAATTTCTTAACAAATTAAAACAAAATTAGAATTCTTTAACACAAGAAAAGTAAATGCATATTTTGAAAAAAAAAACAAAACTAAATTAATTAAAAACAAAAACAGGTGGTAGACAAATAACTTAATCTTCTTCAGAATCATTAATGGTGTATTCATTGTTTCCACATATATGTCGCATATAAAAACGTCGTCTTCGGCATGAGACGATTGGCACATAACATTTTATGGAATCGTGACGTAGGAACACTAGACGCATTTGACACCATTTTTTCTTAGGCATCTATCGCATTCTTTGTATTCGGATTTGCAGCAACTGGATTTGTTGGAAGAGACAATGTGTTGCCAAATGGATTTTGTTGAGTAGGAGCTCCTATACATTGATTAGGTATCTCATTAGAAGTGAATAGAGAAGGTGCAAGAGCTTCCTTAGGAATAGCATTTCTATCAAAGAGTCATATTCCAGATTTTCTGAACGCATTTGTAATGTTTGATGCGAAAAAACTTGAAATGTGTGCCGGATTCTTTATGGTTTGAAAATTGTTTCTATTGGGCTTCTCTGTATTGTCTTTCATATAAGCATTTAAGCTATTGGCTTAATGAGCCTTTATTTACTTATAAACACCTACATCAAGTGGCTGTAACGGATGGCTAGTGTGGGCCAGAAATGTAAATAAATGATTGATGTGTAGTGCATGGGAATATATTAATAAAATTACTGGTCGGGCAAAGGGAATTGAGGCAATAAAGAATTAAAACCACTTCAAAAAGATCTTACTTTTGCTACATCCTTTTGGAGAAACTTTCACTTGTGTATTTGGTAGGCATTCTTTCTTTAAATTATCGTTCCATCGAACCGCTTTGAAAATTATCGACGGTGCAATCCATCTTCCATTGGCACAAATACATTCCATCATGGTTTGAGTCGATATGATAACTTCAATGTTCATCGAAAGGTAAAGGAAATAGCTGGAAAGTTTCGAAAACGCAACAGCGGAAAAATAACAGATAATGAAGGCAATCTTTCCATAACCAAAGAAGATAAAAAAAAAGTATGGGAAGAATACTTGGGGAAACTTTTCCATGACCTTAGAACAGTACAAGAGCCCACCGTTGAAGAAAATTCAGGTCCCGAAATCCTACCAGACGAAATAACGGCAGCCGTCAGACAAATCAAGGATGGAAAGACACCGGGACTTGATGAAATTCCTGCAGAACTGCTAAAGCTATTAGATACGGAACAAATAAAAATATTAACTGAATTATTAATGAAATATACCAGTAGAGTGGCTCAAATCGGAGTTCGTACCATTGCCCAAAAAACCAGGAGCAAAAGTTTGTGAAGATTATAGGACAATAAGCCGAATGAGCCATCTGCTAAAGCTAATTTTAAAGGGTCATCCACAAAAGAATTTACCGGAAATGCGAGGAAAAAATTGTGCCCAATCAGATTGGATTTGTGAACGCCGTTGGTATGAGGGAAGCTTTATTTAGCGTGCTGATCTTGTTTCAGAAATGTAGAGATGTCAGCTGTAATGTTTTTGCATGCCAAATTGACTAAAAAGAAGGCTTTCGATAGAGTCAGGCATAAACAATTGATGGAAGTGCTGAAGAGGACAGGGATTGATGGAAGAGACTTAAAAATTATAGCTAATCTGTATTGAAATCAATCATCGGTACTCCGAATAGATGGAGAATATACAGAATAGGTAAAAATCTTAAGAGTAGTGAGACAGGGGTACATAATTTCACCACTGATATTTAATCTGTACTCGAACCACATTTTTGAAGAGGCCCTAAAAGATATTGATAAAGGCATCTCAATAAATGGAGTCAAGCCTAATAACCTGCGGTATGCAGATGATACAATAGTGTTTTCCAATACCATAGAAGGGCTGCAAAACTTAACGAACAAAACAACAGAAACAAGTAGAACCTATGGACTGGATAGAAACATCAGCAAAACCAAGCTAATGATCATCAGCAAGCAAAACATAACTGGAGCAAATCTGTATGTGAACCAAATGAGAATTTAACGTGTCTCACAATACAATTACTTTGGAACTATAATCAATGAGTCGTGACCTCAGCCTGAAAACAAAAATAAGGCTCCTTAAATGTTACGTGTACTCAGTGCTTCTGTATGGAGTCGAAACGTGGACAGTGAAGGCGAAAACTCTATCAAAACTTCAGGCGTTTGAATTGTGGTTATACAGAAGAATCCTGAAGATACCATGGACAGACAAAATCACCAATGAAGAAGTACTGCGGAGGATGAACACAACCGCGGATTTTGTCAACATTGTAAAGAACCGTAAGCTGGAGTACTTGGAACATATTATGAGAAATCAAGGCAAATAGGAGCTTCTGCAGGGTAAAATTGAAGCAAAAAGAGCCCCGGGATGAAGAAGGATATCCTGGCTTGCTAACCTGAGAGCATGGTATAGAAAGACCTCAACACAGCTATTTCGTATAGCAACCAACAAAATCATCATAACCAGAATGATCGCCAACGTTCGGAACGGACAGGCACCCTAAGAAGAAGAATGGTTTGAGATTCTCCTCTATCTGAATATGCTCTTTTGTAGACATAACTTTTTCCAACCGAGATAACGACTTTACTTGGTTTGATCACATAAGTTAGTATGGTTTCATCGCAATTCCAGAGACGATCGGGATTATTCTGAACACCAAGGCTAACCATTAATGTTTCTAATTTTGTATAAAAATCCCCCAGTATTTCATTATTTGACATTGAAGCCTTGTTTGCAGCCAAATTTCCAGGAATACGCAGTGTTAGATTGAAACGGTTTTTGTACTGAGCCCACCACCATTTACTAGCAAACTCGTTTTCTTTATTGAAGAAGTAATATCTCTCCATACGTTGTGCAAGTTGAAGGGCTATCTTTCTTATCATCTGCACCGTCAAAACGAAATCCAATTCTTGTATTTTTATAATGTAATTAAACAACTGAGTTTCAACTTTTGCAGTAAGAGCAAACGGCCTTTCTAGTTTTTCAACTTGGTGATTGTCATCTTCATTTCTATTTAAAAAATCTTCCAGTGTACTCCAGGCTATTTTACTTTGTTTACTTGCCCTGCAGATGGATAGTTTTTCTACTCTTATAAGTCTTGAGGCTTCTAATAAATCAGAGATTTTATATTGGCAATATTTTCCTTTGGATATTATAGGCATTTTAAATTCTGAAAAACAAAGACACAGGTAAGTTCGTGATACTCCAGATGGTAGAAAATCTTCATAATATTTAATATTTATAGTTTACGTATTTATTATATCTATGATAAAGATCCAAATAAAACTAGAGTAAATACACCGCGAATAATTAGCTACATTTTAGCGCGCAAATAAACGTTAAAATTCGTAAGAAACCCGTCTCACAACTTAAGCTATTTCAGAAAACTGTTGGCGAGAATTGCCTGTATCACTTAACAAGGATACTAAGCAGCTTATAAGCAACAGCATACGTAATTATTACAAACTTACCTTTAAAATATTCACCACAAATAATAAAACAACGAATGCACTTCAGATTTCAAGCTCTCTTCAGAGCTTCGCAGTTTGACTTGCAGTGGTGGGGAAGGTTGTCTAGTCTTTTCGTTAGAGACTGCAACAAAACTGCTGTTATAATGCAATAGGCTATATCGTGACGAATTATTAGAAATTTATCACGAACTTACCTATATCACGAATATTCCTTACTTCACCTTATATATTACGAGCAATGCCCAAAATTGGACAATCCCATCATGGTATATACACTTTTATTCCTTTATTGTACCATCTTTAAAATAGACGTAATCGTCTGACTTTGTAGAAAAAATTGCTGCACAATTTTAAATTACGCTGTTGCATCAGCGTATTGAAATCAATAAGTAGCGATGCGATAAAGTTTGGGAGAATATGACAGGTATCGATTTATGTCGATTTTTAGGAATATTCCGCATTTGTTATTAAAGACAAACAAACCACAATGATGTTATAAATCCATAATTAATTAGTTTCTATGACTTCTGAATTGTAGGATTAAATTATTTTAAACTATCATACACCTCTCTTGAAAATCTGAAATCTGAAAAGACTTTCGATAATTATTGTAAATTTTGAATATTTCGAACATTGTACAGTTTGGGGGTATAATGCTAAAAGCGGACAATAATTTCCGTACACTGCTAGGATTTTCCAATTTAAGGTTTTGCTAATAAAATATATATAGACATATCTATATATAATCATTATCATAAAGCCTTAATTTATCACGTCCACTGCTGTACATAAACCTCCCTTAAACTCCTCCATTCTTTACGATTTTTTGCTCTTTATTGAACATTTTTAGTTATACGCCTGATGTCGTCAGCCCAACGTGTAGGTGGTCTTCCTCTACTAAGTTTGTCTGCTCTTGGCCCCATTTTGTAACTTTGCTCATTCATCGTAAGCCTGCTTGTGGCCTGTCCAGTTCAATTTCAGTTCCGCTAAGCATTGCACAACATTTTTCAGATCTTCGTTTCTCATTCGGTCCCACAACGTCACTCCTAGCATAGACGGTTCCATTAGTCTCTTTGTGTTGAGGCTAATTGGTATTTTGGCCCTAAATGTGTAATGCAGTTTTCCAAAGGCTGCGCACGCTAAATTAATTTGTCTTTGGATTTTGCATGTTTGGTTATCTCTGCTACTTCTTATCTGTGACCCAAATATGTATATTTCTCCACCAGTTCTACCACTTTGTCTTAAATAGTTAACTGGTTATCAGGGACCATATTTATCATAAACTTAGTTTTGGTCATGTTTATTCTGAGGCTTACCTTTGAACTTGGAAAATCCAGTTCATAACATATATGTGGCTTCTCCTAAATTATCTGTAATAAGGACAATGTTATCTGCTAAACGAAGATCTTTTAACTTTTTATTCTTTATTGTTCCTTTTCTGTGGTCCCAATTGACTATCTTAAAGGCATACTCTGATGATGTGTATTTCGATCGAATCGAACGCTTTACTAAAATCTATAAAAGCAAGGAGAAGAGATTTATTGTATTCTATAGATTTTTCGATTAGTGTCTTTACTCTATGAAGATGATCATTGGAACCAATGGTACCAATTGGTACCAATGATTATTTAAACGGAAGCCTGCCTACTCTCTCGGTTGGTAGAAATCTAATGTTTTGTCCAATCTTGATGTTACTTACCCAGTAAAGAGCTTGTATATGTGGTTCAACAGGCTATTAGGTCTATAATTTTCTAGGTCCATTTTATCTCATCTTTTATGCAAAAGGATGGTTATAGCACTGTTCCATTCTTTAAGCAACTCTCTTTGCTGCAAACATAGATTAAACAGTTTCCTTAATTTATTAAATAGCATATCTCATCCATTTACTCCATTTACGATAGCTTGTATTACAATTCCATCCTCCCTGAAGCTTTATTATTTTTAATTTTTCTTAATACTTGTGGAATCAATTTATTTCTGGCATAAGTTCGGAACCTTGAATCATGATCGTCTTTTAAATGGGTGCTTTTAATCCTGTTTGATCTTCTCGTTTATTTTCATATAATTCCTCGTAAAACTCTTCGACGACCTATATCAACTCGTCTCTACGTAATTTTATTTTATTTTGTTTGTTTCTTAATTTATGAGTTTCGAATTTCTCGTTCGTTAGCTATCTACATAGAAATTTTAGACTTTTTTAATATTTCTCTATAGGGCGTCTAATAATATCGGTTTTAAATTTTCTTAAATCTCTCCTGATTGCCTTCGAAACAGTTATATTTATTTCTCGAGTGGCTGTCTGCATTATTATCGCTTCCCATTTGTCTCCTTTGATCCAGCAGTGGTTCAGTGTATGGACTTATTTTATTATTTGATTTTCTTTAAGGACAGTGCACTCGGTGACTTTCTTATAAAGCGTTTATGATGCAAATATTCAAGTTGTTTAGATCGGTCTCGGAAGTTTTGTTCAGTAGTATTATTGTTAATATGTACTTGATATTGCTTAACATCTAATGGGGGTTTAGAGATACCATAAAATTTATTTTTAGTCATTATGTCCCTTTCCCTTTTTATGTTGATTTAGAATTTCGCTTGTAGATTCTGTGGTCACTGCTTGTGGTAGACTTGTAGAGTAGTGTTACATCTTTAAAATTATTCTTTCGTATATTATTGACCGTGTATAAGTAAAACTATGAAGAGGGATATTAGGTCTTTTGGTCAAGAAATAAAACGATTCTATTATCTCGTCAATCTCGATATTTCGCTAATATTTAGTCGCTTTATCATCATACATGCGTAGTATTTTTTCTATGTAATTCCTGAACAAGTTAATCTCGTCCCTTGAGTCGGTATTATATAGGCTTTTATTTTATTAAGAGTCCCAATTAAGTAGGGGCGGCTAGGATCTTGAGTAATATTGGGTAAATTTTGAAAAATATATTCACGATATTTTGGACGATTTAAGTAAAAACATTGATGTCATATTTTGCAACACTTTTTTAAAATTTGTTCAAAGAATCCATTTATCCATTTATTCAAAATCTAACAGTCTAGGATCATGTACAATAAATGGAAACAAATTATCTATAACCAAAAACTAAGCTTAGGCATCCCAATTAGAATTAAGAAATGCTACGTTTGGCCAGTCCTCTACGAAGTTGACATGGACAATAGGATTAAAATGAAAACCATGAGACTGCTAGATGCCTTAAAAATGTGCCTTTATTGTAGAATGCTCAGAATATCATGGACACAATACATTACGGATCAAACAGTACTAAATACTATAAATGAAGAAAACTTATAGCATCGATCAAGAAAAGAAAGATCTTGTAGCTAAGCCACCTAATGACAAATGACGAATGTAACCTGCTACAATTAATAATTGAATAAAAGCCAGCCAAAGAGGAGTAGACAGAAGGCCTATGTCATTGCTTCGTAATATCAGAACTTGGATGGACATGAACGTTCAACAATTACTAAGAGTAGCGCAGAATACAAAACATTTTGATGTGATGATCGTAAATCTCCAATAATGGAGTGCATCAGAAGAAGAAGAAGGATATGTAGTATGTGTTTGATTTAGTGGCATTACAATTATAATTGCTAGGTAGAGTTTTTGTTTATTTTGGATTGGTATGGGAATAAGATTGATTTTTTCAGATTTTAGGATTGATATTTTGGGCTAGACAGCTTTATTGCTCTGTTAGTAAGACTGATGTATAAATCATCAACTGCAGAAGAAATGCCAAATAGAAGAAGAAATTGTCACACATTTTCATTGTAGACATGAATTTCTTAGTGATATAAGGCAGATATATATTTAAAAAATACATATCAAACCAGAAAATAACCTTAAAGTACCTGAAAGGAGGCAGTTACCAGTTTTTATTTAGAATACAAGACTTTTTTGTTGAGTTTACTGAAATAGCAGTATTTAGTATAAAAGTACTACAAATAGTGTAGAGATATGCAGGTAGTATCATTCCTAATGAACTAATACGTAGAATAGGCTTGACATGGGCAGCTTATGGAAAGCTAAGAGATGTTTTCCAATCAGCTCTTCCCATCTGCTTGAAGAGAAAAGTCTTCGATCAATGTGTGCTGCCGGTTCTTACCTATGGTGCGGAGACGCTAACACTTACTAAGACGTCCGCAAACAAAATTCGAACAACACAGAGGACAATGGAACGGTCCATGTTGGGATTAACCCTGAGAGACCGAATACCCAACACAGAATTGCGCCGTAGATCGGGAGTAACCGACGCAATCAAAAGAATATCAACCTTAAAATGGAACTGGGCAGGGCACGTCGCGAGAACGAAGGACGGCAGATGGACAAAACGCATTCTTGAGTGGAGACCCAGACAAGATGGGATTAGGAATAGAGGACGACCACCAACAAGATGGACGGATGACCTGAAACGGACACATCAAAATTGGATGCAGGCGGCTCAGGACAGAAATTTGTGGGGTGAACTACGGGAGGCCTATGTTCAGCAGTGGACGAGTATGGGCTGAATGATGATGATGATCATTCCTAAATCAAAAATAACAAATACAAGATATTTCGGTCTTGCACTAATTACTAATTAACAAAAATGAGAGGAGAAAAATTTTACGAGTTATATTCAAATTCACATTTACCATCTCTTTTTAATTTTCTATATTAATTCTGACAATTATGATATTTTTCTATACTCTATTTCCTTATATATTTCCTATATTTGAACAAAAATTACAAAACAAGTGTTTATTTACAAGTTCACATTACCCATTTAAAGTATTCTGCGTAATTGTTAAGATCTCAGAAAATCTTAAATCTTAAGATCTAAGAGAATTGATATAAGGTATGAGCTCTTTACAATCTTTTATTTTTAAATAAATTTTTAATCTTTTCTTATCTTTAGCAATTCTATAACTACAATTTAAAGAACATATGCTTTCTTAATATCAACTCTTTAATATTCTTGTATAGAAAAATTTTAATTTTACTTAAATTTTACTTTTATAGATATATTAATTGATTTTTTTTTGTTTTCAGGTAAGAGAGCTTTTGATTTGTTAAATATTTGACATTGGTAAGTAGATATATATCATATTTAATTATGTTTTGAAATTCCGTTGACTTAACGTTAAATAGTATTTTTTATAATTAAATAAAGAATAATGTTTTTTACTACAAAAGAATAGAAAATACATGAGCTGATGACTAAATATGACTGAATAAGTTTAGTAATGAGCACACCAGAATAGCAGTATTATTAAACAATTGCATAAAAAAGAAGACGTTAAAATTTAGAAACTACCGTGAAACCACGCTATTGGTCTAAGGGTGATACAAAACAATGTCAAACGTCATTTATAAAAGGCTTAGAACACTCACTGAAAAATAGTTTGCAAAAGTAATGTGTCTTCTGCAGGCCGAAGTCAACAATAGACTAGATATTCGTTCTAAGCCATAATCTCGAAAAAAAGAGGTAATACAACGTCAACATACTACATTATTTGTTTATAGACTTCTAAAGCATATATGTCAATATAAAACAAGAATTCTTAATATATGTAAATACAGAATTAATTGAATATACCAACAACAAATAGGGGGAATCCCTATTTGTTCGACCTGTCAATCTGCAAATATCCTTCACGAATTAGTTTCTAGTATTTACTAAACTGAATAAATAAATAAAGCAGAAAGACGTTTGAGACGGTATTAGATAACTCTTTATATAATTATTTTTATAATTTTTTTATGATGGGAAAGATGTATTTTCAATCCAGAGCTTCTGCATACGTCACTCTAATAACCTAGTAAGGTCGAAGTACTGATAAGCGGATGGTATAAGCTACATTAAAATTAAATCTCAAATGTCTTTCTACATCTAATAGCATTAATAAAAACTCTAACATTAGAAAGTAAACTTCAGATATAAAACAAATTAATGAAAACAATAGATGTGAAAAAGGGATTACGTTAAGCAGACTCTCTATTGCGCATCCTGTTTATGCCGTGATAGCAAAAACATTAAGAGGCGCAACAGTCAATAGTTTAGAAACAATAATTATTGAAAATCATTATTTAACCATTGCCTGTCTACTACTGGATATAGATCTCACTTAAAATTTTTTATCTATTTCGATCTTATGCTTCCTGCATCCAATTGCTGGGACAATGTTGTATATCGTTAGTCAAACGTGTCGGTGGATGACCTCCGCTTTAATAGGCATTGTTTTTAGTTTCCATTCCAGTATTTGCTTTGTTCATTAGTTATCTGCTATTGAGTAACGTGACCTGTGCAGTTTCTCTTTAGTGTTGCTATTCTCTCTCGAGTATTAATCACTCCTGATCTTTGTCGCAGATTGTGGTTTGGGATCTTGTCTTGCATTAAAACACCTCACATAGCTCGCTGCATGGTCCTTTGAGCCACACGGGTTTTTCACACTATTTTCCTTGTCATAGTCAATATTTCCGCTCCGTAAGTCAACACTGTCAAAACACACTGATAATAATTTTTTCTTTTAAAACATATTGGTATATCAGTCGATTTAAAAATGTGGTTTAACTTGCCGAAGGTGTAACTTGTCCAAGTTAGTCTGTTACGACGGAGAAGCTCAACTGTTTGGTTATATTTTTCTATACAAATGTCCCGATCTAGGTATTTATAGGCCATTACCTGGTCTATAGATCTTATTCTTACGCATATATTATAATGTTCGTTGACTATAAGATTTGTCATAATTTAGGTTTTTGATATATTTACTTTTAATCCTTCTTCTTGCAAGAAAAGGTAGAGCTGATTTAAAAGTTCTTTGGCCTCATCTATCACCTGTTAGCGCAATATTATCTACAAACCTTAAGTGTTTAATCTGTTCTCCATTTTTGTTTATGCCATTGTCAGTCAGTTTTATCCATTTATATGTATATATTTCAATAGCGTAGTGAATAGTTTTGAAGATCTCGTGTCCCTCTAAAATACTCCACGTTATATCGGGAATTTTTGAGTTTAACGATCGCCCATTTTAACACTAGCTATGAGCTCTATGAGCACAGTGGAATACATAGATGGAGAACTTACTTTAGTGTGGTTATTCTATTGGTATTATGGTTTTGAGCTAAATGGTATAAAATTTAAGGAAGCACCGTAAGAGATTCACAGACCTAAATAAAAGAAATTCATAAAAACACCAGTAAGAAAATTCTAGAGGTAAAAGAGAGGTGTCTCTTCGACAGATGAAAGGAAATAAAAGATCTCTATAAAAAGTAAAATAGTTCTAGAAACAGCACAAGAACTAATATCCTTAAAAATAATAAAGGAGAGATTATTACTGACACAAAGAAAGATTATGTTACTGGACCAATTACATTCAAAAGGTATTTAAACTGAAAGAGAAAAACTATTATTAAAAACCACAGAGGATACCGAAACACCAATATTACGTGAAGAAGTCATCTATGTTATCAAAAATACAAAAGAGGGCAAATCTGCAGGACCAGATGATGTGTCGATTCAATTATTTAAACCTACTTATGAAGATGGTATTGATATAATTGTTAAACTCTTTAATCTAATATATTCACACACACAATTTCCAGATAATGGCTTTAATCAATATTCTGCTCAGATCGCAAGAAGTCTTTCATGAGTCACACATAAAACATTTTTGAAAGTAATACACAGCAGAATTGTTAAAACTCTTAAATAATCAATAAGTTACAGACAATTTGGCTTTAGAAATGGTATGGGCACAAGAGATGCTTTGTTTGTCTTGAATGTGCTGGCACAGAGGTGCAAGAATATGAATTAGGACATCTACTTATGTCTTGTACATTTTGAAAAGGCATTTGATAAGGTTCAACATAAGAGCAAAAATATTGACAGTCGTGATATGAAAATTATATCAAACCTATATTAGAATCTGCCAAGGTAAGAGTTGACAACCAGAATACCCGAAATATCAAAATACAGAAAGAAGTCCGCCAGGATTGCGTGCTGTCACCACTATTCTTCAATATTTACAGTGAAGCGGTATTAACAAAAGCGCTCCCAGATTCAATAGAGGGGATATCTATCAATAAAGAAATTTTAAATAACTTACGTTTTGCAGACAATACAGTTATACAGACGGATAACAACAATAATTTACAGAACATAATGCAAAGAATGATGTCAATAATACGAACTACCGATTAATTAAAAAAAAACTAAATGCATAATCATGAGTAACTTAGCTGATGCAAATATCCAATTGATTGTTGAGGATACTGTTATTGAGCATGTGGATAGCTACAAATTCTAAAGGAACATGGAAAGCACCAAATGTAGATTAAACCAAAGAAATTAAAATACGTTTTGAAATAGCATGTGCATCATTCGCTAAACTTAAAAACTTTCTTTGCTGTCGGGATATAAGGTTGGAACTACGACTAAGAATACTTTGGTTTTACGAAATCACCAATCTTCGTTATGGCTTGGAAGCATGGTCAATAAAACAAGTGTATCCAAATAAGTTAGCCGCCTTTTATTTTGGTGAATATCAATCGCAGAAGTTACTAGAAAAATAGGAAATAAAAGTGAAATTATATTGACGTTCAAAAGAAGAAAACTTGAGTACTCAGTCCATGTTATGAGAGGGCAAATATACTCATTATTGCAGCTTATTATGCAAGGCAAAATTCGACCCTGTCCTATGTGTATGTCGATGACCCTGTATAATTATTGTTTAATAATTGTACAGGGTGTTAATATTAGCAGGCTTTCTATGATTTTTGTATTTGTAATGCTTTCCTGGACTATTATTTTTTATTTACGTCCTCGATTTAGTTGAAAAGTTTAGAGAAACGGGATCAGTGCAAAATAAAAAAGGATACCCCAAGATTACTGAATAAAGCATCCTAAGTTGAGGTCCTTGTAAATTTTGCAATGGAGACTACTGCACAACACGTCAAGTATCTGCAATGACAGAACTTCTACATAAGTCGCTTAAAAAGGTGTTGAAATTACATAAGTTGTACCCGTACAAATACAAATACAAATTCTTCAAGAACTAGGCGATGATGATCCAGATCGACGAATTAAGTTTTGTGAACTCATGACTAAAAAGATTCGCGTTGAATTAAGAATTTTAAAAAATATTTGTTTCACTAATGAATGTACTTTTATGCTAAATGGTAATGTAAATAAACAAAACTGTCGGTACTAGAGATGCGCACCCGCATAGATTCACAGAAGGTCACACTCAATATTCTGAAAAACCGAGTGTTTGGGCAGAAATATTAAGCGATGCTATAATTGGCTTTTTGTTCATACCACGCAAATCAAGTAGCGACATTTATCTTGATATGCTGTAAAACACCATCAAATTTTTAATTGTGCATGAATTAGAGAACCAAAGGGACGATCAAGGCAAATTAGCTGAAGACAAAAATCTGCTGTACTTCTGCAGCACTGAAGTGGCCACTGAGGTCACCAGACTTACCGCCACCTGATTTTTTTCTATGGGGATACCTCAAGTCAGTTGTTTACAAAACTCAACCTGCGCCACTTAGAGAATTGCGAGAAATAATTACGCAAGCATGTCGCGCTATTACTAGAACAACATTTGCCAAAATTCTTGCAGAATTTGAAAATAGACTATATTATTGTTTACAGAAAAACGAAAATCACTTCACAACTTTACTTAATGGACATTTTTAACAAATTTGTAGTTCAACAAAAACCTCAATTAAATTTTCTATTTAAGCCAAAGTTTAACAATTATTGCTCACCTTGTATAATTACTATTTATATCATTGAATAGAATTTTTTTATAGTGTTTTAAAAGTAGATTACAAGTAGGGGTTTGCAATTTAAACTTTTTAGTTGTGGCGGGTGGGGCCTAGGGTGTTGATGGGGGTGAGTTCTCTTTCATGTCATTTTAGTTTCCCCTTACTATCCTACAAACAGTTTCAAGCATTTTTTGATATTAGCTTTTGTTTGTAAGATATAGCCCATTGTAAGCTTTAATATTGAAACACTGTATTGATATAGGAATGTTTGTCTGACCAAACTAGATAGGTATTTTCGAGATTTGCTATATAAAATCTTTATATATTATTATAAATTATTCATTACGAATGGTTAAAATATTCACATTGACTCAAACATATATGTATAAACATATATTTTCCTACGAATACAACGAAAATAAATAACCCTTTCAACCACCGAAACCCAACGAATATAACTGAATGCAACTCCCCGAATAACTGTGTTCCTCACTAGGAATGTAAGACGTTTTTGCTAACAACCTTCGAATTCCCGTTTGCGGCTCTGTGCAGGAATGAGCCGGGTAAAGGAGAGATTGGAGGCGCTGAATTATATACAGCTACCGTTTACTCCCTAACCTAGTTTTCGTTTTGTGGTGTTTCCGCACCAACAAGGAGCCAATATTTATGGTCGTTACAGAATTATGGAATTACGGAGAGCCGATTTCGATAGTGCCTGATTATCAAAGCGATATGTCTTATTGAACTCCGTTAATGGCGTTTTATTATCTGTGAAAGTTTGAATTATAATCTGCTACTAAATTCGTTAAAGGGAAATATGGTAGCTATATTATATTCCTAATAGTCTTTGAGATATAAGATCTAAAATGAATTGACAACCCAAATTAAAAAAATAAGATTACCAGTAATGAATTAATTTCCTGATACGTATAAATTATTTAAAAATTTATGCTGCCGTGAAGTTATCTATTTCGCAATAGGAATAACAAATTGATAAATGACATTAGTTTCTACTTCTTCTTAGGGTGCCTATCCATTCCGGATGTTGGCGATCAACATGGCTATCCTAACTTTGCTTGCTGCTATTCTAATTAGCTAAATTAATGCTTAAAAAAATTAGCTAAGCATTAATTTACTTAGCTAATATTTACAACTACTTAAATTTCGTAACTGGCCTGACATCAAATATGTAATAAAAAGTATGCTGAAAAAACTAGATTTACACTTAAAATAATAATAATACTATTTTATCTAATAATTGAACGATATTTTAAAAAATACTCCTGTTTTAACTTCATCCTCCTGGAAATATATACTGATGCATCAAAACAAAATAATGGTACGGGATGTGAATTCTATATACCATCAACAAACGTTCAAGAAAAATTCAAACTAAATAATAATACTTCCATTTTTTCTGTAGACGCGATTGGTATTATTAAAGAATGCGATTATGTCGAAAAAAAGAAGTTAAAAATAATAAATTTTTTCAGTGACTCATTATTTTGTTCTTAAATGCATTGCTAACCCATTTAATGTGATGGCTACTGATACAAATCCTTTTATTAGAGAATTAAAAGTAAGAATTCATAAATTAAAAAAAAGTCAATACGAATTAAAATTCACTTGGTTAAAAGCTCATATACGACTTCATGGCAATGAAGTTGCAGACTCCTTAGCCAAAGAAAGCGTTACAACAGGAGAGCATATCAAAAACAATTTAGGTGCTCAAGAATATTTAATGATATCTAAGAGTTATTTTAAGGCAAAATGGGAATAGCATTGGAAAAACTATTGCACTAATAACAACGCGTTGATTACAACTCGTTGTTATCAACAGGTCCTCGAAGATACTTCGTCTCAGGACCATATAACCTATGTAGGGTAATACGTCGCCATGTTACCAATTCCAACGGTAACTTAAACATTCTAATTTGTTATTATATATGATGTAAAACAACTATAAATTTATAACATTTAACGGGTTTTGACCCATATATTTTGGTGGCTCATAGCATGTATACCCCGTTTACACTGATGATGGAATTAACATTCCGAAAACGTTCTGTAATGTAATTGTGATAGCCCATTTGGGTATTTTATTATATACCTTTTATAAAGTATTTGAAATAAAAATTTTTGTGATATAATATATCACAAAAATTTGGTATATTTATACCATATTATCGTATACAGCCAGCTACAGGAACTTAGTTTCCTAGTGGGTTTTAGAATAAATTTCAAAACACTCAAGGCATGATTCATCGTCGCTTTCCTTTACATTATCAGAAAGACAATCCATTTCAACTCCGTTTTCTTCTTTCGAGGTTGGTGCAGATTCATTATGTTTTTTTTTCCTTTCAGTTTATTATATTACCGACTCTCAGTGACTTTTTTTGCGCGATTGCCAGTTTTTTATTTCTTTTAGATTTGATATATTTTGCATAAGTGATATTCATTGCATTTATTTTTCTTTTGACTCATGATGCTGTTGAACTGCATGAAATTGGTGATATTTTAGTCAAAAATTTGTTTGGTGTTATGTCATCAGTTTTTAGAGTTGTAAGCTTGGAAGTTAAATGTTGATAAAAAATTGATTCCGGAGAAGAATGAGCCACTTGAGAAGTAGTTTTAGAAATTGATGCAGCTGAAAAATGGATGAGTCTGTTGGTTTAATAGCTTTCGCATGTGTGTTTATGTCACAAGCCAATAGACAAGCATGCTCTGGAATAGCATTTATGTCTAAAAAATGGACACCTGTAGCCCGGAATGCTGTTGTTGCAAGTTTATCAATAGCAGAATAAGACCAAGCGAACTGTAAAAGTTCAATAAAGTCTTCTCTTGTAATTCTTCCAGTCCCACTTCGTCTAGTTACTAACTGCTGACAGCCGCCTTTAAAATAAGTTTTGAAAGGCTTAAATACTACTTGGTCCAAAGGTTGAAGGTCACGTGTTGTATGGCTGGGAAGAATTATATCATTGTCTGAAACAATCTAAAGCATGTTGTAGTTGCTTATGTGCGAGGCATGTCCATCAAGTATAAGTAGGTTTTCCATGGGGCATTACGAGGTATAAAATGGGTTGTGAGCCAATCCAAAAATAAATCGTTGCTGTACCAGATGGAGCACATTTACATATTAAGGTTTGCCATAAACTTCTTTAAAAATGCAGTAAGGAGGTAAAAATTGCTCCTCGGCATTGCAACATGCTAATATACTAATAGTTTCTCCTTTCACGGCACTTGTGACAACATGAACATCTTTGCTGCCTTTAGATGCATAAACTTTTTTTGGTTCATTATTAAGTTAAAATTCAATTTCATTACAATTCCAAATACATATCGGTTTGCTTGAAAGCTCGTTACTGATTAAAATGTCAGCCACAAGAGTAAAATAATTTTTTACTTCATCACGATTCATTCCTTCGGTTCTAACTCTACTTATTCCTTAAACTTTTCGAACACTCAGCTCTGGATATTTCCTTATAAAGGAAGACAACCAAATCTTTCCAGCTATCTTTTTATCTGTATTGAAAATATGTCTTTTGCCCAATTTCTCTGCTAGTTGGTATACAAGTTATTTGGGTTCTCATTGAGTAGTAGCAAATCCAACACCTTGCAACTTCTTTACATGATTCACTAATTTAAGTTCAGCATCTCTACCCAATTGTGAATCTGGACCCAATGCATGCTGAGAAAAGTAATTTTTCTTCATTCTGTATCTTATTGTAGATTCGAAAACAGAAAAAGTTCTGCTTACTGCACGAACAAAAACATTTTTATCGTTAATTGCAGTTACAGCTCGAAGTAGGTCATCTTCCCTTCAAAAACATTTGTTTGATTTTCGAGTATAGAAGTTTGGCATTTTGACTCTAAAACAACAAATAAATCTATGAATGGGCCGATTAAGCTTTTAACTTATTAATGTTTTTTTATTTAAGCGCGCAAACTCTCCTTATATCCATTTCCATGCATGTGTGTGCAGTCTCTCCTACAAAAAAATGCGCGAAGTATCCTAAATAGGTAGGAGAGATTGCGCACCGCCATTTTAAATCATGAATGTTGTAAAAATACTTTTCAATAGCTAGAATAAGTTTATTCATACAAACAATACACAATAAAAATGTAACGTTAGTCCTAAATTTGATAAAAGTCTTTGCTACACAAATATATTATTCAGTTACAATGAAAATTCAACGACTTACCTATTAAAAAATTTCACTGAAGTTGTAAACTAAACTATTCTCAACGACGGATGAATTCGACTGAAGGTTGTTGTTTGCTTTGCCTAACTAACTACTAACGTACTACTAACCCCGAATGTGGTATAACTTTATCCCCTCTCCTAAGCGAGTTCTGAATAGTGCGTAATCTTTCCTAGCGCGCAGACTATCCTAGCTTTACCTTAGTTAGTAAAAGAAACCATAGAGGACATAATAAGTGATGGCTTCCACAAAACTATGTGAGACATACTATTTTAGCTTAAATCTTTTCTGTTTACTTTGTTTTGTTTTGTTTTATAAACGATGTTTTTTAGTGATTCCACATAATAAAGTATAAAGGATTCATGTCGGTTGATCTTAAGGGAAATTTGATAAAACCACCTCTTCCAATACATATTTGTTATTTTAACAAATTGAAATTATACAATAATTTAATAATGTGTAAAATTTATACAATAAAATGTAATTGAAAACACTTACTTGCATTTGAAGATATCCGCGACAACTCAGTTATAATAGTATGTTCCAAAAAACTAAATACGTCAGACTATTTAAATTTCCCCTAAATGGGACCAATTTTATTGTCGCCCATTATTTCATTCCATACAATAATTCTTTTTTTGATACTGTGTGTAGTATTCACGCATCCAACGTGGATTGTTAGATTGTTATTTTACCAGTCTGCAAATATTTTCCTGATTTAAGTTTCCATTAAAAAAAAAGAAGTCTACTGCTTCATTAGTTTAATCGAAGACATTTCGCCTTACATTTTTAAGGCTTCATTAGTGAATTTAACTCAATATGTAGTATATTCTGAATGTTATATAAGTCCTGTACAACCCCCTCAATATTTAAAACAAACTTAACAAGAAAAAAAAAACAAAAAACACACAAACTCTGTAGTTAATACTGTTCATATTCGAAAATACAGAATTAGATTTAGATACATCAGTGCGTTGTTTATCTTCATCGGAGAAGCATCCCTAAATGAAGCCAAATGTCCTTTTTAAACATCTAAATCTTTTTATCTTCAAAAATGAACAGTATTATCTGCATAGTTTTTGTGTTTTTTGTTCTCTTTTTGTTAAGTTAGTTTTAAATATTTGGTGGGTTGTACAGTACTTATATAACATCCAGAATATACTACATATTGAGTTAGAACTAATGAAGTCTTAGAAATATAAGCCGAAATGTCTTCGATTAAACTAATGGAGTAGTCGAATTCTTTTTTTTTTTTTTATTTGCCAACCTGAATGACCGATTAAACCTCTAAATTCACTAGTTGAATGTCTTTGAAATACATTACTTTACAATACATAATTTAAAGCTTTCCTTGGCAACCAATATTAATTCATTCGCTTTACGTGATCATATCACACTAGTTTTGTTAGTTTTGTCGTTTCAATTCTGTCTACACTCTGTCTACACAAACTGTCTTCTGTCTTCTGTCTTCTTCTGTCTTCTGTTCTTCTGTCTTCTGTCTACACAAACGTCCACTTTTTCATTTTTTGGAACATGCCCGGATGAGAGGGATAGTTGTATATAGTTTCTTAAGCTTCTTAGTCGCCTTTCCATAACGTCTGATTATTTGCTGTAAGGTTTGTAATGTATTGTTTAAAGGTTTAGTTGTTTGTGACTTTAATAGCTACTTCAAGTTGCTTATGTAGTCTATTAAGTATATGTAGATTTATGTTCTTCTTAGATCTTTGCCAGGTTCTTCCTACTCGACGTTTTTAGTAGTGAGTTAGCGAATGTGCAGGAAACATTTGTGGTATATTTATGTTGGTTTGCGTTCAGTTCGTGGTGTATATTGTTATGCCGCTCTTTGCCCAAGTGTGGTGAAGTGTTGAGCTGCTGTATCTATGTCATATATAGATTTGATCCGCAGATTAAGATTGGTGTTTTCTTTAAATTATAATTAAAAATCTGCCCAGTTGATGTTTTTTTACGTAATTCGAGGAGGTGGTGGATTGTTAATAACTGTGGTACTTAGGCTCATAATCACCGGTGTATGATCCGATGAGAGATCATATCTGGATTCTATTCGACAGTTTGGTTTTGGACACTTCTTAGCTTATGTAGTAGTCCAGTAGATCTGGAAGTGGTCTGGGGTCACTCGGTCAGTACACAGGGATACCATTGGTGTGGCAATCCTAATTGTTGTCAGTCGTTGCTTTTAGAAGATTACGTCCTTTTGTTGTTGTGCCTTGAGACCCAGTGAGTGTGTTTTGAATTTTAATCTCCCGCGGAAACGAATTTACTGCCAAGTAATTGGAAAAAAGCTTTGTATTCATCTATGGAAATTGTGTGACAAGGTTTGCTATACATTGCAGATAATGTCAGACAGACAATTGTCATAATGTTGTATACACGTGAAGGATTGCTGCTTGTATTTTTTCTGTTGCATATTTCGGCAAGCCATGATATGATATGTAGCTGCGGATAATTACCGCCATATTAGTTCTGCTGCTAGAACAACTAATCTGACTTGGTAACGGCAAGTGTGACCTTGCCGAAACGTCGCCAAAACAATGGTTTTTCTAAAAACCAAAAGTATTTAATGCATAGTCAAACCCGGAAAACAACTGAAACCACATTACATATATATATATATATATATATATATATATATATATATATATATATATATATATATATATGTTATATGTGAAAATAGTCACCTTGAACCATTACAACTCAATAAGATAAATGCAGACGATTTAAATATTGCACAACATAAGCTGGACCAATATTCAGAAGAACTCGACCAAATCATGAACCAACCATTCATCGAAAAACATTTGCCTTGGTTCACTATATTGTCTTTATCATTAATTATCATTCTAGTTTTTGTATACATTCTCTGCAAATGTAGACGCAAAAGATTTCCAAGACTTGCCATGAACTACCCTCAGGACTCATCTCCACCTTCACCACATCGCAGCAGTTCCATTAAACAGAAACTTAAAGGATTAACCTTTAAAAGAAGACCAGACGTACGCCCAGAAAATGAAGACGTCTCCGAAACCCCAATTGAGCTTTAAAAGTCGAAGCAAGGCATCGACTTTTCACTAATGAGGGGAGCTGTTATATGTGAAAATAGTCACCTTGAACCACTCAAGGGTTACCGACACTTTGGTTTCGCAATATCAGTTCCTATTTCATCATTCTTTTAGCAAGCGTTCCCATAGAGATAGCTGACTATGCACGGACATCAAACTCTGACCAAAGCTGGCCTTTCGTGGGAAATGCCGACACCACATTTTGTAGATAGATTATAAATTCAGGACTAACATTATATTTATCACTCGTCATATAAGTTTCTTACTAATAACATTTGTATTATATAATTTTATTTGCTCGTATAACTAAGTGTAACTTTTATTTGTGAAATAAATCTTTTTTAAAAAGTCAATCAAGAAGTTAGTGATTTAACATTTGGCGCAGTCAGTAGGATCCGGTTAACGTTGTTAGAACAAGGAAACTCACTAGCAACGGCGGATCCCTATCCCTCAACGGAAAAAGAACCTAGAGCCGTCCTCATTCAACTGGATACTACGGAAGGAACACCTGGTGAAGCCCCTGGTAGCAGATCCCGTTAGAAAACAAGACGTACTCGATGTTTCTGTTAATGTAAGTTATTGAATCATCTCGTTTTTACTATTTTTATATTTGCAAACATACCGTACATACATCATAATTTTTTCAATTTATAATCTTGACTATACAGAAAGTCAAGCCAAGTTGATTATCTAATAAGGAAATACCTTTTTATTGCATACTTTTATTATTTTACCATTCTTATTTACATATTTTATTGATTTCGTATTATATTTTCACCGATATTTTACTATATTTTACTTTATTTTACCACATTTTACTTGATTTTACCATATTTTACTTGATTTTACTACATTTTATTTTATTTTACCATATTTACTATTCGAATATTTTGTTTTATACTTCCACTAACATAGTATTATCAAAATGCCTGAAACACGTTCACAAACCCAAGTTGAAATTGAACCATACAAACTTTCAGAAATATTCTCCATAATTCCTGAGTTTGAAGGAGACCCAATCTCTCTTCCCACATTCTTAGACGCATGTGATTGCGCGATTAAAATGTCTTCGGGAGACCAACGTATTTTATTAACGATTCACATTAAAAATAAACTAAGAGGTAAAGCAGCTCAATTAATAAACTCTAGAAAACCAACTTCATACACAGACATAAAAAATTTATTAAACCTTAATTTCGGAGATAGTAGAGATCTCACTTCCTTAATTCACGACCTACAAAGACTTCGACAGTTATCGAACGAATCACCTTTAACCTTTTTCAACAGATTACAAGTTCTAAATGCAAACATGCACGCCTCAATTCAAAAATCAGGCCTAACACAAGACCAAAAAACCGCCCAATGCACGTTAATTGACTCTATGGCTTTGAATACTCTCTTAACGGGACTAGAACCCCGCTTAGGACAAATAATTAGGGCCAGTAACCCTAAAGATCTTATTGAAGCCAGTAACCGTATCCGACGTGAACTTCAGTTATCGTATTTCGAATCTCAAAAATCAAATAAAGATAGCCAAAATAATCCAAAACCTTCCCAACCGATGAGAAGAACCTCATCTAATTTTTCTAAATGTACAAGTTGTGGTCGTATTGGCCATTTAAGTAGCGAATGTCGCTCATCACGTTTTTCTTCTTATCAAAATCAATATAGCGGTAGACCACAAAACTACCAAAATAATCAAAACCAATCCAATCAATATAATATTAGATCACAAACATACTTAAGTAATCAAAACCAATACTCTTCTAATCAACAAAGTTTAAACCCACAGAGATCGAATTTCCCTTCTCAAAATCAACCGCAGAATCGCCCCTCTGTTATTCAGAGAAATCCAAATTTCCAAAATTTCCAAAATTTTCAGCAAAGAGCCCATGTCTTTAATGAATACCCTGACGATCTTGTAGAATCTTATGAAGATTATTATACAGAAAATGATCTTCAAACGATTGAAACGAGACAACTAGTGTGGTATGGTCACGTGAAACGAATGAATGAAGATAGATGGCCAAAGAAAGCTTTAAATTACATACCACAACAAAGAAGAAGAAGGGGAAGGCCTTCAGTTGCCTGGGAAGAAAATGTACGGCACATAATGAGAGATAGAGCCATCAGAGAAGACGAATGGATGGACAGAAAACGATGGCGGTCGAAATGCGAGAAACGGCAGAGGCTGTAGGAACCTCGCTTATATATATATGATCTTCAAACTAACTATTTTTACGAATATACCAATGACACATCTGATTTTATTAATAATACACCTGATACAGAAAATTATCAGGATTTTCTTTCGCTACCCAATCAGAACCATCCCCCAGTACATACGAATCTTTCAACCGATATCACGAATGTACAACAACAAATCCAAGCCCTCAATTTGGACAATTTCGATCCAAATGTGAATTTCCCCGAACAGAAATTCCTGTAAGCCCCTTCCACACAATGAGCTCTAAAAACTTATATTATATCAATGACGCTACGAATACTTTTAAACTTCTAATTGACACCGGTGCAGGACTTACAGTTTTCAAAGAGAATACTGCACGAAATTATCATAACCGATCCCCAGAAAATGTTACCATTCAAGGCATAACCGACGAGAAACTTCTAATTACAGAATCTGTCGTTATTCCCTTTACCGATGACAACCCTCACAAAGTTTTCATTTTTAATCTAGACATTGACTTTGACGGCATAATAGGCCTAGATTTTCTAGACCACTACGAATGTGTAATAGACCTTAAAACAAGACAACTTCATACAAATTTTAAAACTCTTACCCTGCATAAAGTCGGACAAGAGACCCATAAACCCATAGAAAATATTCCGGTTACATTTCCTACAAAAATAGTACAAATATAAGTAGTATACAAATCAAATAATTTCCAAACATATCCGAAATCAAACTCAAACGTTAAAGCTCAACACAATACCAGCTCATTTCACGAAAACACTCATGATCAACACAAACACATCCCAAGACCAGAGAAAAAACGAATAAAAGAAAAAATAAACCAAATTTCGATTGATAGCCGAACAGAACAAATATTCAAATTGAAATGCAACCTATCCAATACAAACGCAATACTGTCATCCCAAGAAATCGAAAAAGTTCGAATTCCTCACGCGTTAGTCCATGTAGACGAAAACGGAGACTTTTTAACTTCCGTCATTAATGCTAATGCAATGCCAAAAATAATCGAATTTTCGAATATTTCCATCGAACCTATCGAAAACTTGGAGACAATCTTCACCTACGATCAAAATCACTGCGAACCGCCAATTATAGACAGAGAAGAAATAATTAGAGAACAACTGAGAATTGACCACTTAAACTCAGAAGAAAAGGAACAAATTCTAAACATTTGTACGGAATTTTCAGATATATTTTACGTAGAAGGTGACAAGCTAACATTCACAAATGAAATTAAGCACGCAATCAAAACGAACAATGCGAAACCGATATACACGAAATCTTACAGATATCCACAGGTTCATAAAGAAGAGGTAAAGACGCAAACCAACAAAATGCTAGAGCAAGGAATAATTCGGCATAGCATATCGCCCTGGTCAAGTCCAGTGTGGGTGGTACCCAAAAAACTTGACGCATCTGGCAAACAGAAATGGAGAGTCGTTATTGACTATCGTAAACTTAATGAAGTTACAATAGAAGATCGTTATCCACTTCCACAAATTTCAGAATTGTTGGACCAACTTGGAAAGTGTCAATACTTTACAACATTAGATTTGGCGTCCGGATTCCACCAAATTGAAATCGATCCAAAAGATATCCAAAAAACAGCATTTTCAGTAGACAACGGACATTACGAATTTGTTCGTATGCCTTTCGGATTAAGGAATGCTCCTTCCACATTTCAACGAGTAATGGATAACATCCTCTTAGGAATTCAAAACGAGAGATGTTTAGTATATATGGACGACATAATCATCTATTCAGCCACCATTCATGAGCACATGTCACGACTGACAGAAGTATTTAAAAGATTAAGAAAAGCAAATCTGAAGATACAACCGGATAAATGTGAATTCTTAAGAAAAGAAGTCGCATACTTAGGACACCTCGTAACTGAACACGGAGTAAAAACAAATCCTGCCAAGGTATCATGCATAAAAAGTTTCCCAGAACCCAAGACAACTAAAGAAATAAAATCATTTTTAGGCCTAGTAGGTTACTACCGCAGATTTATACCGAATTTTGCCAAAATTTTCAAACCACTGACTAAATTACTTCAAAAAGAAGTCCCTTTTGTTTTTAATGCCGAATGTAAGGAAGCATTCAACGATCTCAAAAATATTCTAATGACAGACCCAATTCTCATATATCCAAATTTTGAAGAACCCTTTTTACTCACTACTGACGCTAGTGCTTTCGCAATTGGAGCCGTTTTGTCACAAGGCCCATTAGGAAAAGATCTGCCAATCGCTTATGCATCACGAACATTATGCAGTGCAGAAACCAAATATTCCACAATAGAAAGAGAATTACTAGCTATAGTATGGGCAGTAAAACATTTCAGACCATATCTTTTCGGTCGCAAGTTTACTCTTATCACTGATCATCGACCTCTTACATGGCTATTTTCAATCAAAGACCCAGAAAGCCGCCTAGCACGCTGGCGCCTAAAACTTGAAGAATATAATTACAAAATAGAGCACCGTTCAGGAAAAATCAACAGAAACGCAGATGCACTCTCCAGAATAAAAATAAACCATTTTAAGGACTGTGCAGATTTTCAATCAAAACTTGCCCTGCATGCATCTAACAGAGATGAAACCGAGACAGATGAAGACGAAGAAGAAAAAGAAGACACAGAAGAAGGAATAGAAAAGATGTCCGAAGAATTCGATAAATTTCTGGAATTATATAGAACCAAATCCATTATCGATTACTCCAAAATAGAAACGTCAAACGCAGAACTGTTAGATAAATCTCACAAGAATATTGTTACCTTTTTCTGGCAGAATAAACTCGAGGACCTGCACGAAAAAATAATGAGTGACATATTCGAAGAAAATATAGAATACAGTAACCGAAGGATCAATATTGTATCTAGTAAAACCGTAAAAGATCGAAAATATTTCATTATCCCATTACCTTACGATCCACAAAGAGTAATGTCATACTTATTTCTCATACTTTATGCGAACCAAGAACAATTTGACGAATCAAAGACCTATTGCATAGAAAACAACCTCGAACTTCCCATTCTAGAAATATTTTCCTATATATTTGCAGACAAAGAACTTAAATTAAAAATCTGCCAAAATGTAATTAAACAGGCAAGCGAAGACGAAACCCCACAAATCCTAGAACATTACCATTGTGGCAAAAATAACTTGCACAGAGGAATAAACGAAACCGTTAGACGTATAAAAGAAAAATATAATTGGAAGAACTTAGCAAAAGACGTAGAAAAATATATAAAAGCCTGTGAAATTTGCCAAAAGGTTAAAATTTACAGAAAAAATCTAAGTGGACCATTAGTTATAACGGAAACACCAAAAACACCATTTGAAAGGATCAACATAGACATATTTGAATATCCCACTAGAAACTACGCTTTAACTATTCGTGACGAATTGACAAAATTCACGCAAGCCTATCCTTTGGAAGACAAAAAGGCAGTAACAGTAGCCAACACACTCCTACTCTTCTTTCAACACTATGGAACACCACTAAGAATTCATTGTGATTGCGGTCGAGAATTCGAGAATGCTATAATCAAAGATCTATGCGAATTATACGACATCTAACTAACATTTTCTAGTGTTAACCATCCACAATCTAATGGGTCTGTGGAAAGATTTCATGCCACGCTCTCAGAAATGATTAGAACAAATCAAGCCAAGAACCCAAACGATCATCCCTTCACTATACTTCCTTATGCAATAATATGCTATAACAACACAAAAAATAAGACCCACGGTTTCACACCATATGAACTTATATTTGGGCACACTGCAAGCCGACCACCAGAAACTCTATACAATCAAAAAAAACTAATGAGCAAATATATTCGAGACCTGAATAATCGCATGGAATATTTTTACAAAGTAGCCAAAGCAAAAACAGAAAGACAGAAAGAAAAGGCGAAAGTAAGATTTGACGAGAATATTTCAGAACGAAGACCTGATTTTAAAATTGGTGACAAAGTTTATGTAAAAGAATCCCAAATTAAATCAAAATCGGATACTCTTTTTAATGGACCTTTCTAAATTCAAGAAGTTTTTACAAATTCCGCAATTATCCTTAATCCGAAAACTAACCAAACCTCTAAAGTAAATTTTGACAGACTGAAACCTTATTTTGAATAAATTTCTTCTTTACAGATTCTATGGACTATTCTTAGTCGCCTACTCCCAATTTCACCTCTCTCCCATTAATAATACAGTCGGAATCTTCTATCACGAAGAAGGTACCATTCGAATATCTAACGATAAATGCACATTACTTGTTTACAAGGAATTGCTCCCTATAGAAACTGCCATATCCAACAACGACAGAATTTTGGAAAACTTGCTAGATAAATTTACTAAGGCCGATACTCCAAGAAAACTTGCATTTCAATCCGAAGTACAAACACACATTAGTTTGATAAGACAAATTTCTAATTCCGTAAATTTAAAATATAGAGAAGTAATTGCCGACACACGAGCCTATAATCCACGCCAAAAACGAGGATTAATCAATGGTATTGGAACCTTATGGAAATCTATTAGTGGAAATTTAGACGCATCAGACGGTGAATATTTCAATCAATGTATAAATAGGATCACTACAGATGAAAAGCAAATAGAAACACTCCTAAAGAACCAAATCTCTGTTACAACTTCTGTCATAAAATCTTTTAACACTACTATCCAAAAATTACAAATAGACGAACAAACTTTTAACAAAGACCTAAACGATATCGAAACCACTCTTATAGACATTGCAGACGACATATCATCTTACCGTGCACAATTACAAACCTTAAATTTTTGTGAATCATTAATGGAAAGCTACATATTTTTAGAAAATTATCTTAATGACATTTTGAACGCCATCACCTTTTCTCGGTTGCAAATTTTACACAGTTCAATTATTTCGCCCAATGATTTACTAGATTCATTGAAAACTATCTCACAATCATTACAAAATAATGTATTACCATTGCCCATTTATACATCAAATATAGCCCAATATATTGATATAATAAAACTTCAAGCATATCAACCCGATTCCAAAATTGTATTCGTCCTAGAAATTCCATTAGTCGACCCCGAAATCTATACCTTATATCATTTATATTCGATACCAATATTAGATAATCAAACTGGTCTTTTTCATACACTCTACAATACATAAGTATATAGCGCGAGACGATGATTCAATTTCATATGTATTACCCCGAAATACAGAAGAATGCAAATCAATTAGTCCAAATCAAAGAATGTGCACAGATATCCTTCCCTATCCAATAGACAGTGATACTATATGTGAGGCACAGTTATTGAAACCAGTTAGATTTCTACCAAAAACTTGTCAGATGTCGACGTTTTTAGCACAAGATTACAATGGGCAAGAAATTGACCGAAATTTATGGTTAATAACAGTATCCGATCCATTACCAGTTACAATCAAGTGTGAAAGAAAAGACATTAGTACCCAGACAATCAAAGTAAACACAATTCTAAGATTACTACCCGAATGTACAGCATTTATTGGAAGTACCAGAGTCCACGCCAGAGATCAAATCAATAAATATCCAAATATAACCTACAGAAGTCATCCAGTTAATATTCCATACAGATGTTGTGACCATTTCGGAAGAAGAAACCATATACCAAATTTGAAACCATTACAACTCAATAAGATAAATGCAGACGATTTAAATATTGCACAACATAAGCTGGACCAATATTCAGAAGAACTCGACCAAATCATGAACCAACCATTCATCAAAAAACATTTGCCTTGGTTCACTATATTGTCTTTATCATTAATTATCATTCTAGTTTTTGTATACATTCTCTGCAAATGTAGACGCAAAAGATTTCCAAGACTTGCCATGAACTACCCTCAGGACTCATCTTCACCTTCACCACATCGCAGCAGTTCCATTAAACAGAAACTTAAAGGATTAACCTTTAAAAGAAGACCAGACGTACGCCCAGAAAATGAAGACGTCTCCGAAACCCCAATTGAGCTTTAAAAGTCGAAGCAAGGCATCGACTTTTCACTAATGAGGGGAGCTGTTATATGTGAAAATAGTCACCTTGAACCACTCAAGGGTTACCGACACTTTGGTTTCGCAATATCAGTTCCTATTTCATCATTCTTTTAGCAAGCGTTCCCATAGAGATAGCTGACTATGCACGGACATCAAACTCTGACCAAAGCTGGCCTTTCGTGGGAAATGCCGACACCACATTTTGTAGATAGATTATAAATTCAGGACTAACATTATATTTTTCACTCGTCATATAAGTTTCTTACTAATAACATTTGTATTATATAATTTTATTTGCTCGTATAACTAAGTGTAACTTTTATTTGTGAAATAAATCTTTTTTAAAAAGTCAATCAAGAAGTTAGTGATTTAACATATATATATATATATATATATATATATATATATATATAATATATATATATATATATATATATATAATGTGTATATATATATTATGTGTATATATATATATATATATATATATATATATATATATATATATATATATATACTTTGTTCATTCTTTCCTATTTTGATTAACTTATTCATTCGTAACTTCTTTAAATGAACCCCTTAAAGTACGTACGTGCTGAAAAAGTATATTCACCTACCCTTTTAGTAAAACGACTAGACCTCAAAACTTTCTGGAGCTAATATATGACTTGCTAAGCCATGTCTAAGTAAGTCATCAACGGCCAGCAGCAATGAATTCCTACATGTTTATTTTCATCTTTGTACCCTTCCCTCCCTACACTGTATACCGCCATTCCGCTGCTAGAGTTAATCCGCAGTCACGTCCAGTTCTGACCCACTTTATTACCTCTTATCCATCTTGTAAGGCTTTAAATGGAACGTGCGAGTTCCTACCACTGCCAAGCTATCGGTCGTTTTGCTGTCGGCATCCCCTGTGCTTCTAAAGCTAAATCTTTAGTTTCTGTCGGTAGGCCACGACGTAGATGTAACTGTGATCTTTTATTTATATTTCAATGTGTACTTTATTATTATTTATAGTTTACTATTATTTATTTTGCAATTATTTTTAAAACGGTAATTTTGACGTAATATAAAAAACTAGCATATTTTTATTACTAATGATGTCTTTTTCATTTACAACATTTTTTAACCTAGTTATATAAGTTACAAAAAAGACTATTTAATATACAGTGGAACCTCAATTATCTGTCTCTCTATTAACCGTCACCTCTGTTAACCGTCAGGGCCCTTACATAAGTTATATTGACAACATACGTAAAAATTTAGTCAGTAATTCATTTTGTTTGAGCATTTGCGATAAGCCAAACGAAATTCATTGAATTGTATACGTTAAGTTATGCTACCACCAATTTTTTTAAGTAAATAATTATTGTTCTTATTCAGGGCTCTGGATAAATTTTAATTTAAATAGGTAATGATAAATGATACCGTGCTTTTAGAGTTTCATTTTTAGAATCGCAAGCCGAAAATAAAAACGCAGAGCACAATTAGTCAATATCTGTGTGTCAACATAATTCAGTTTGATTCATATTCGAACATTGATTGTGTCACTTGGTCGCAATAAGCAAAAAGTATGATGTTCCGAGAACAACAATCAATGATTTAAAGAAAAATGCTGAAGGAATTAAAAAGTATGCTTTGAAAATGGAATCGTTGGATGGCTGGATGAAACAGTTAGACAATTAAAAAAAGCCACAAATTAATCACTCCACACGGCACGACACGACACTCTGTATTTGTGGTTCATTCAAAAAAGAAGCGAAGGTGTTCCTTTGTCTGGACCAATTGTTGTCGAAAAAGCGTTGTTATTTAACATGAAATTGAATGGCGATCCTTTATTTAAAGGAAGCAATCGCCACGGTATACGGGAACTGGAAATCGAAGGTGAAAAATAAAGCGCCGCGAGTATTGAAGTCGTTGACGAATATAAAAGAAAGTTTTAAAATATGATCGATGAATATGGTTTGACACGCGATCAAGTGTTCAATGCGGATGAAACTGGTTTAAACTACAAAGCATTGCCAACAAAAACACTGGGTGCACTGTTTGAAAATTATAAACCAGGATTTAAAACGCAATGGCAACGAATCACAGCAATGATATGTTCAAATGCAAGTGATGACCATCGCCTTCCTATATTACTGTTTGGTACAGCAAAAAAAACAAGATATTTTAAGGTCATGTGCATGAATGTTCTAGGAAATATTCGCTGACTGGTTTAAAAAGGTATAAACTGCAAACCAAAATTTGTTTATTTATTTTTCTAACGGCTTTTTTTTTAAGTTTTTATACCGGGTGTTCGACAATAATTACAAGCAAAAAGTTTGCAACCAAAGGCGATTCTCATTTTGGACAATGCACCTGCTCATCCTGAAGCCGGTATGCCGCGAAGTGACGATGAAAATATCACGTGCCCTTTTCTGCCTGCGAATACAACATCATTGATATAGCGAATGGATCATTAAATACAATTTAAAACAACGCAGTTGACAATGCTGTGGATGCTTGGGCTACTGTTTCGGAAGTAATGCTGAAAAGAGCGTGGAATAAATTAAGGCGTGAATCAACTCAAGATGAAAATGCCCGCGTAACAGCCGAGCGTGATGCAGTAAAAAATGAAGTTATGGCTGAATCAACTATTTTGTCTTCGTCGCCTAAAGATGACATAAACGAATGGTTAATTTGTGCTGAGGGTGCAAACGGCTACCGATTGCTGACAGATGATAAAATCGTTGAAAGGGCAACAGAGGCGGACGAAACTGATTCAGAAGCTAACAGAGACTTTGATGGTGGCGATGTTGATGATGCAATTGAAACTCACAAAAATTTGCGTAAAGAAACTGGAGAAGCTGCATCGCACATACAACAACTCATCAAGTGGTATTCTCGGTACAGAAGCAAATAAGGTAAATTCAGCCGTTGCAAAATGTGAAGTAACAAAAAGACAAACAAAGATTTCGGAATATTTTAAATCAATTTAATTCGACTGTACTAACATAAGTCCCTCTTATATTGTCAAATAAAACATACAAATAAAATTTTAGAGTTATACTATTAATTTTTTTTAATGTTCTGTTAACCGTCTTTCAGGGTGTTTTAAAAAGGTATGTTATAAATTAAATCACGTAATTTGGGGACAAAAATAAATTGATTGAATCCAATTTACCCTGGTACAAAAGTATACACAAAAAAAGTTACAGCCCTTTGAAGTTACAAAATAAAAATGGTTCTTTTGCATTAACTCCTAAACTACTTGAAATTTTCTAATAATACACGTTACTTTTTTGTTCTGACAGCATTTTTCATACAAAAAAAAAACAACAAAATATAAAGGCACAGAAAAATTTTAAAGGAGGTGTGCAGCCCTAAATCCCTCCAAACTTTTGAGTACGTTCAAATCAAATGAATTTTGTGGCATCAGCAGTTTATCACATTATTATTAAAAATCCTTTTAGAATAATCTTTAATCAATAACTTTTGAACTTTTGTTAAGTGATAAGGTTTAAGCAGCTGATCCTTCAAACGCTTCCAAACCTTTACATGAGGAACATTTAGTTGAGCAGCTATTACCCTTGTACTTGTTCCAGGGACTTCTTTAATAATTTCTAAAATGTCTTCATTAGTTGCATCCATTTTATAACCCCTTGCGGCTGCTGCACTATTTCCTTGACATTGACCTGCGATATTCCCGATAGTTTATTAAAATCATAATTTAATCTGATACAAGTTCTTCTTCGTAGTTGTTAAATTGATGCAGGTATAATTATATCATAAAGCTATTAGCTTAATTTCCCAATGTTCCTCCACGTTTTTCTATCTTCTGCCATTCTAGCACATTCTGACAATGAAGCGCCAATGGTAGCAACAATATGGTCCGTGTATCGTGTGAGAGATCTACCTCTATTTCTTTTGCCTTCTACTTTTCCCTGGACGATAAGTTTTTTAAGACCATTTCTTTGAAGCACATATCCAAAATAGCTTATTATTTTTCTAATATTTGTGTTCTTAGTATTTTCTTTATGTTTAGCTGGTCCAGTATGGATTCATTGGTTCTTAGGGCTACCCATGGTATTCTCAGCATTCGTCTGCAGCAGTACATCTCTAATACAGCTATTTTCTTTTTGTCTTTCTCAGTAAGTGTCAAGCATTCCGATGCATAAGTAAAAACTGGAAAAACTAGACATCTTACTAGTCTCATTTTTGTATCGGTAGTTATTTCATGGCTTTTCCAAATTTTTGTTAATTTTGCTATAGCGCTTTTTGCGATTGCTGACCGTCGCTTTATTTCTTCAGTACAGCCTTCTTTGTCTTCTTTGTTGGTTATTAATGAGCCCAGATACACAAATTTATCTACAACAGCGATATTGTTTATCATGACCGTATGATTTTGATTGTTGTTAGCTCTGTCAATTATCATGATTCTCGTTTTATCTCTGTTTATTTTAAAGCCCATCGTTAAGCTTACGTCTTCTATCCGTTGTAGCAGGTGTATCAATTCAGCTTCATAAATAGCGAGGATAGTAGTATCATCTGCATATCTCAAGTTGCAAACTTCTTCCCGCCAATGGTGATGCCCTTGTTTCAGTCCTCAGTAGCTTTCTGCATTATCTATTCACCGTAGATGTTAAATAGAATTGGGATTAGTATGCAGCCTTGTCTCACGCCCTTTGTGACCTTGAAACTATCGGTTAGTTCCCCATTTATTCTAACTCTGATCCAACTTACTCAAAGTTAAATGCACATCTTTATTTCCTGAAACATGTAGGCCATTGTAATATCAAAATTTTTAATACTAATCTTATTCACACAATAAATGATAGCTGTAAATTATTGACTATTATCGATGGAACTGTTTGTAATTATTGTATCCACAGAAACTGATTGTAATTCTATGGCCAACTAGGAAAAACTAGTTTTTTAAAAAAGTGATAAGAGGCAAAAAAGTTTTAAAAATAATGTGTTCAAATAATGGTGCCACAAAATTCATTTTATTTGAACGTACTCATAAATTTGGAAAGATTTCGGGCTGCACAGCCCCTTAAAATTTTTCTGTGCGCTTAGATTTTGTTGCTTCTTTTGTATGAAAAATTCTTTCAGAACAAAAAAGTAACGTGTTCATTTCTATTACAGAATATTAAGTAGTTTAGATGTGTACACTTTGTACTAAGGTAAGTTGGATACAATCAATTTATTTTTATCCCTGGAATGCGTGATTTAATTTATGATATACCTTTTTAAAACCCTCTGTGTATAGAGAAGACCGCTTGAACAAAAATTTGTGGTTAAAGAACACGAAGTATCATAAAAGGATTGAAAATCGGGAAAATCGGTTGATGATTATATTATACACGTGTTTTGGAAGTATTGAGTTTCTAAAGAATACTCTTATTAACGGGTTATATTTTCCTTGTTTGGAATTATACGTGAGTCTAAATAAAAGCCATTGCGATTATACTTAAAAGAAAAGAAAAATCCGTACGTTGTAGTTTATGTTTAGCTAAGAAACCGACTACTTAGCTAAGTGGCTTTTCTAAGAATAATAAAATTTAAGGTCGCCACCCTCTTTCCTGTAAAGCTAAAAAATTCAGCTTTATAGACTATTTTTATACGTGTAAGTCTATAAAGCTAAAATCATCAGTTTCTTTGACTAGCGTCATATAATGGATCCGCCTCTTTTCTATAAAGCTGAAACTGGATAACTTTTATAGAAGTTTTAGAAAACATGTGTCTTAAAAATCGAGATTGTCAGTGTCTTAGTTAAAACGACTAATATTTTTTCGACATTGACTTCATTTAGTTGACATAAGATATATATTTGCCGAACTCGATCTTCACGAATACTAATGGTTTGTGATTTTAGCACACTAGTACACCAATACACCACCGCCACTCAACTTTGTACTGGTTCCCTGGGATCTATCACATCTGTAGATACTAAGACTATTACATTTAATTCCACAATTAGTTATGTTATCATTCCAGTTACTCTTCACTAAAATAACTATATTGTACAAGCAGCAGGAAATACTTTTGACGATCTTGGAAATCTTTGTAACAATGTCCTCCAACATTTTGATAAAAACTGTTTTTCTAGTTTAACTTCACAAACTGCGGCAGCACCAGTGCGGTACCTAATGCATAAATTTTCATCACCAGCAGATGTTTTTTTTTCTAGTTCCTTTTTAGCTGCTTTGTAAGCGTCTTGTTTCATCTTAGTTGGATCCTTTGAGATTCTATATACAGTATTTCGAGGCTTATTAAAAGACCTAAAAGCATTATTAGCACCTGGTGGCTATACCGCTCTGATGAGACCTAAAGAGGTCAAAATACGTATAGCGGCTTGCCGCCGCTCTTTATTGAAACGAAAATCTAGTACCGTTTTTATATTTTATTTCTTTACTCTGTTTAAAGTACCGAAAATTAAATTCACCACGAATGTTGACCATGATGAACGGCATGTGGAATGGAATCTTAGATTCTCTTGCCGAGTAATTTATCAAGCTGTTTGCTTTGCAAATTTAAGAAACAATTTGGGGTAAACCCAAATTTATTTTTATTCTAAAAAATAAAATCATGTTCAACTGCGTTCAATTTGAACAATATTTTTGCAATCTGCGAGAACATATTTTAGGGTGTGCTTCAAATCATATATATTTTTAATTGAAGCAATAGTGGATAAATATTTAAACATAAGATTGCATTTTATGACAAAAAAATAAAATGAATTTGATAATGTCATTCGAAAAAAATATAACAAACTAATACTGTTTAATGGACAATAAATCAATAATTCAAAAAGTTGTTTGCTTCTATCACATTCCCTAATCCCTAATCCTAGAATATTTCAAGTAAATATAAAAGTTCGAAAAATTAAAAGACTCATAGGTTTAAATATTCTGTGTGCAAAATGTTATGTAAAATTCTTAAAAATTATGGTTACTTTTATTTGGAATTTAATTAGGTAGTTTTATATTGTTCTTATAGGCCTGGGTGATACGCCACTGGCACACGCGTTTGGTGCTTACTCGGCTTCACTTTTGATATCGTTGCAGTCAGCCCTTTGGCGTGTAAAATTCCCTAATATTGTTCTAAAGCTATTTTCTTGTGGTATTTTAAATTAATTACTATTTACCTGGGAATAAGCCACAATTAAAGATAAAAATACGTTTATTGACGTTTCAATTTCCACTTCGGAAATCGTTCTTAAAATACAAACAGTAAATTAAACAAATTTTGTTTTTTGTTACATAGTGAAAAACCCTTCTAATAATTTAATTCAGACAATTCAGACATACATACATACATACAGTATGCATTTTAAAGTAGACGACTTTAAAATGATATTGCCAATATTGTTGAGTTGCGCTCCTGGGACGACTTTACTTATAAGATAGTTCATTCGATTACATGAAATAAACTTACTGACTTACTAATACTGGTATTTTCTTATTAATAACTTCCTCTTTCAATATTGGTAACCAGATCCTACTACATTCTGCCCAGGAATTTGCGACACAATTGGCCTCATTTAGCATAATTAAAGCCGCTTCTTTGATTTTTTCTTTTTTACCATCCGTTTCTTTTAGGACTACATTTGAATTATTACATTGAACCCTATGTTCATTATCTCATGCGTGTTTCTTCTTCTTATGGCGCCGTCTCCTTTCGAAGGTTGGCGATCCAAATGGCAATTGTAGTTTTGGAAACTGCTGCGCGAAAGATTTCTGCGGATGAGCGGTCGAACCATCTCCTTAGGTCTTTCAGCCATGAGTTCTGACGTCTTCCTACTGATCTTTTGCCTTGTACTTTTCCTTCCAGTATAACTTGAAGTAATTTATATTTTTCGCCTCTCAACACATGACCCAAGTATTGCATTTTCCTCTCTTTGATTATTCTTAGTAATTCTTTTTGTTTACTCATTCGACGAAGTACCTCAACATTAGTAACTCTTTGTACCCATGGAATTCTCAATATTCGTCTGTATACATACATCTCAAAGGCATCTATTCTTTTTTCTATTTCGGAGTCCATTGTCCAACTTTCACAGCCATATAGTAAGACAGAAAAAACGTAGCATCTAATCATTCGGATTCTAAGCTGCAGACTAAGGTCTGATCTTGTAAAAAATGTTTTCATGCTCATGAATGTTCTTCTTGCTTGTTCGATTCTTGATAGTATTTCTTTTTTTGGGTTACACTGACTATTGATATTTGCTCCCAAATATTTTATAGAATTTACCTGTTCTATCATTTGACCCTTGGCATACACATGTATGTTTATTGGTGTCTTTGAAAATACTAAAGTTTTCGTTTTGGAAACATTTAGATGTAAGCCGAACATTTCGCTGTGGTGAACTACCGCATTTATTATATTTTGTAGTTCTTGTGCGTTGCTTGCTATTAAAACAGTATCATCAGCATATCTGATGTTGTTTATGCTGATTCCGTTAATCTTAACTCCGCCTTGGACCTGATCTAATGCTTCTCTGAATATGGACTCCGAATATAAATTAAACAGAAGGGGTGATAAGACGCAACCCTGTCTCACTCCTCGTCGGATTTGTATATCTTCAGATGTTGTGTGCTCTATTTCAATGGTTGCCGTTTGGTGCCAGTATAGTTCTGAGATAATTCGCAAGTCTTGTTCGTCAACTCCAGTTGTTCTCAGAATTTCAATCATCTTTTGATGGTTAACACAGTCAAATGCTTTTCGATAGTCAATAAAGCATGCATATACATCTACATTCATGTCTCTGCATCGTTGCGTTAACACATTTAAAGCAAACAGAGCCTCTCGTGTTCCCAATCCGTTTCGAAATCCGAATTGAGTGTCACTCATCTGAAACTCGCACTTCTTGTAAATTCGTGTATGTATAATTCTGAGAAAAGCTTTAAGGACATGAGACATCAAGCTTAATATTCGATAATCATCGCATTGTGAGGAATTCGATCTTTTTGGTAATGCTACGAATGTTGATTTTAGCCAGTCTGTTGGTATTTTACCTTTGTCATATATCTTATTGAATAGTGTTGTTATTAAGTCTAGGCTTTTACTTTCGTTATCTGCAATTAGTTTTAGTATTTCGACATTGATATTGTCTGGACCGGTGGCTTTTCCGTCTTTCTGAGATTTTACTGCGTGAATTACTTCTTCTTTGGTTATTTCTGGGCCTTTTTCATTTATTCGATTATCTGTGGATGGTGGAGAACAAGGTCTATCTTCATCAAAAAGAGTTTGTATGTATACTTTCCATCTCTTTAGTTTGTCTTCTGTACCCATAATTATTTCGTTATTTTCATTTTTTAATATTGTTGCTTGTCTCTTTTTGTGTCTACCTGTCATTTCTTTTACTTTTTTATGAATATTAAAGGTGTCGTATTTTTCTTGAAGTTGTTCGATTTCTAGGCATTTTGTTGACATCCAGTTTTCTTTCGCCTCCCTGCACTTTTTTCTAATGATTTTATTGATTCGTTTGTATTCTATTGGGTTTGTTTTATGTTTTCGTCTTACGTCCATGAGGTCCATGATCTCTTGCGTTATCCATTCTTGTTTTTTGTTGTGTTTTATGAACCCGATGTCTTCTTCTTGTATTTTTGTTATTTTTGTTTTTAGAGCAGTCCATGTCACTTCTATGTCTGTCTGTACCAAGTTTTCGATCGTTTTTATTTCTTCCTCAAGCTTGATACTTATTTCTTTTTTCTGTTCAGGGTTTTTCAGTTGCGAGATGTCTATTTTTCTTGTCACTGTTTTCTTTTTGACTTTGAGAAATCTTTTAATCTAAAATCCATTATAACTGGATTGTGGTCGCTATGTATATCAGCTCCAGGGTATGTTTTTGTAGATTGTATGTACTTCTTGAATGTGTTATTGAGCAAAATGAAGTCAATTTGATTTCTGACAATTTTGTCTTTTCTGTCTGCAGGTGATTTCCATGTGTATAGCCTCCTAGGATGTTGTTTGAAGAAGGTATTGGCTATTAACAGATTGTTTTCTACGCAGAATTGTACAAGTCTATCTCCTCTATTATTTCTGGTACCTAGACCGTATGCTCCTATGTGATCTCCTTCAGCACCACGTCCAACTTTAGCGTTAAAGTCACCCATGATCATCGTTATCTCACCTCTTTTTGTCAGTCGCATTATTTCATCTATGTTGTTATAAAATTTTTCGATTTCTTCGTCTGACTTGTCACTTGTTGGAGCATAGACCTGAATAATATTTAGTTTTCTGTGAGTTGTTTGTAATTTCAACATTGCTACTCTATCATTAAGAGGGATGAAGTCTGTAACTGATTCAGCAATTTTGTTCGACACTAATATAGCAGTTCCATATCGATGTTCTGGGTCAGTTCCACCTGAATAATATATGTATCCATGTTTTGTTTTTTGTACTCCTGAACCAGGCCATCTTACTTCACTCATCCCCAAGATGTCTATTTTCAGTCTTGTCATCTCGGCTTCAGTGTTTGCCAGTTTCCCGGACATAAATAAGCTGCGTACGTTCCAGGTGGCTATGCGTACTATTCGGTCGTATATTTGTATTCTCTGTCCACTTTCTTGGGTAGTTGACGGGGGATTCTTCGCACCCTCTCCCCATTTAAGGGGTGCCCCGGACTGAGGGCCATTTTCTTTTTCTCGTCTGCCATTTAGATTTGTGGATTTTATAATGGGGTGGTTTTCCCGTTGCCTTCCCCATCGCAGTACCACAACCATTTAAACTGTTCCAGTGATGCTTGTGGTAATCCAGTTTCAAGCCGGTCCAGGATCATTTCCTCTACGCCTTGAACTGGTACTGATGATCGCTGCTGCCCTTCACCAGGGAGGGATAGGAAGTAGGAAATTAGATTTTGGGAGGATGAAGGAATGGGACATGATTTCTCTCAGTAAGGAATTGAGAGCAAAGCATGGCTCGCGTGGGCAGGGTCGCTTCCCTGTAGTAGACCTATTTTCCACCAGGATCGTAGAAAAGTGTCTACCCGCTACCCGGGACATGCGTGTTTACATATTTGAAATCTATCAAATTCTCTATTTTTAATATAGTATTGATGTTCACTTATTCTAACATTTAATGGCCTTGATGAATGCGATCAGTTTTATTTAGGTGAAACATCAAGGCCATTAAATGTTAGAATAAGTTAACATCAATCTTATATTAAAAATAGAGAATTTGATAGATCTCAAATATGTAAACACGCATGGGATAATGAACATAGGGTTCAATGGAATAATTCAAATGTAGTCCTAAAAGAAACGGATGGTAAAAAAAGAAAAATCAAAGAAGCGGCTCTAATTATGCTAAATGAGGCCAATTGTGTAGCAAATTCCTCGGCAGAATGTAGTAGGATCTGGTTACCAATATAGAACGAGGAAGTTATTAATAAAAAAATACCAGTATTAGTAAGTCAGTAACATATAGAGGATACTATATCATTTATGTTTTTTAAATAACGAGACATATAAAATCAGAATTTTGGTGTTTATTGAAGGTAAACTGAATTCATGAACAAATAATTACCATGTTGGGATAGTATTATGAGGTTTTTTTCCTGGTTTTTCCCTCATAATTTACTATGGAATCACTAACATGAGAATTTTACTGTCATCATGCCATGTGTTTGTCTTTTTAAAGAAGAATTACATGCTACGATTTTTTTCTGACGGATATTTTTAAGTTAAAGTTGATTTCATGTAATCGAATAAACTATCTTTTAAGTAAAGTCGTCCCAGGAGAGCAACTCAACAATATCGGCAATATCATTTTAAAGTCGTCTACTTTAAAATGCATAATGTATGTCTGAATTGTCAATATAAATGAGTCAGATAAAATTAAATTATTAGAAGAATTTTTCATTACGTAAGAAAAAAAAATTTGTTTAATTTACTGTTTGTATTTTGAGAACAATTTCCGAAGTGGAAATTGAAACGTCAATACGCGTATTTTTATCTTTAATTGTGGCTTATTCCCAGTTAAATAGGAATTAAAATTTCCTACTCTAAGACACAAACCCATCTGAATCATATACATTCTAGTTTCCAGTTTACGATGCAGGTGATAGGATGGATAGAGTTAATAGTTTGTCAGCGAAGGATAGAGCAGAGTGATAATAATATAAGTGAATTATTCTCAGAGACGGTATTGATTCCAAAGATTGAAAGCGAATGCGTGATGGCATTTTTTTATTTGAAAGATTTAAAAGTATGTTAGACTAATAAAAGTAGTAATAAAATTAAATATTATGTATGTACTTAATACGTAATTTAAAAATGTATAAAGTAATCTCCGAGCTAAACATATTAAGGGATAAAAATATTAAATTCCTTATAAAGTACTCAACAGGAATGGACAAATAGACTTTATTGTCAAAACCAGAAAATTTACTGTTAGAAAGTACTAAAAAATTTGATTAAGTTTATGTTAAACAGCAATCATCTTTATATTTATTAACAAAACATTTATACGTTTTTACTTCTTGTTCTGGCTATGTTTTGCTGTACTTTCACTTAAACATAAATTTGTGCCCGCTAATTCTTGAATTACTACGATTTCTAAAAACAAAGTTTCAGCAGAGACAAATTACCAATCTAGCTACCTCCATTTGCACGACCAAACTACAGGGAATATAACAAAGAAAGCATATTTCCCCTTCTTTCCAGAAAATTTTTCTTATTACTCATAAGTCCTTGTTTCCAGGAATCGATGCAATCTGTCACACTCATATCCAATGCTTTATCAAGTCGTTCTTAAGGGAAGGACAGAAAATCTAGGAAGTGCAATTAACCGAATTTCATTTGTTTCCAAGACAAATGATGTCTGGTTTGAATGTGCGGTGAAAAAGAGGGGGTTTCCAGAGCCGGGCTGGGGAGGATTAATGTGGTGTTAGACTGTGGAAAATTGCTTGGAAAAGTATTGCGGGCTGGGATTAACAAGTGAACAATTTAAGGTAATTTATATCAATGAGGTAAAATGAAGAATTTCATTGATTTGAAGCACCAAGCACATTTTATTTCAGATAAATTGCAATTTAAGGGATAATTATATAATATTTAAAAATTTTAAAATATTTATAAAGGGTTTTATAATTATTTTTAAATATTCCATATACTATAGGGCAGAGGCTGGTACAGTGGCCACCTTTCTAGTAAATTCAAGATAACTTTAATATAAATCATAATATATTAATAAGTATGAAGTCAAACAACGTCAAAGCACTTGGTAAATTAAAAATGTACTCTGTAATCCCAAAAAATACAGGTTATGCAGGAGTAACTAATTTTGTTTTTTCAAAAAAATGTGACTACTGTACCAAACTAGATGGTACAGTAGCCACAAAGGTAAGGTATAATGGTCATTACTTGCAATTCTTAAATTTTTATTTATTATATTCATAAAAAAAGAAAAGTTATAATAATATTTAAAAAATATTCTTCTTCTTCTTAAGGTTCCATCTTCTAACGAAGGTTGGATATCAACATGGCAATTCTTATTTTACTTACAGCAGCTCTAAATAGTTGGCTAGAGCTCAGACTAAACCATTCCCTTAGATTTCGTAGCCAGGAGGTTCGTCTTCTTCCTACATCTCTTTTACCTTTTATTTTGCCCTTTGTAATCAAACGTAGTAGCCCATAACGAGGACCTCTTAATATATGACCGAAATATTCAAGTTTCCGCCTCTTAATTGTCTGTACAATTTCTTCCCTCTTATTAACCCTATCAAGGACTTCAATATTGGTAATTTTGTCTACCCATGCTATTCGTAGCATCCTTCGATAACACCAACGCTCAAAAGCTTCCAATTTCTTAATCTCCAGTTGTTTCAATGTCCATGCCTCAGATCCGTAGAGCAAAGTTGTAAAAATGTAGCAGCGCAATAACCTTATCCTTAGATCCATCCTTAGGTCTCTACTACACAATAGATGTTTCATTTTTACAAATTTTGCCCTTGCTATTTCTATACGGCTTTTAATCTCTTGCGTTTGTTCTGCGTTTTGACTAACCAATGTTCCTAGATATTTGTATTTATCTACCCTTTCTATCTGGATATTATTAATATGGAGTGTCTCGTTGTCTTTTGGATGTTTTGTAATGACCATGAATTTTGTTTTCTTTAAGTTCATTTTAATACCATATATGGTACACTTTTCATTCAGCCGTTTCAGTATGTTTGTTAGACTTTGCAGAGTTGAAGTGAATATGACAGTATCATCGGCATATCTTATATTATTAATAATTTCACCATTTATTATCATTCCATCGTTACACTCTCCTAAAGCTTCTTGGAAAATGGCTTCGCTATATATATTAAACAGCAGTGGTGACAATACACAGCCCTGTCTCACACCCCGAAGAATTTCTATTTCTTCCGACATTTGATTTTCAATTCTTATTTTGACTTTCTGGTTCCAGTAGAGGTTCGAGATTACTCTGATGTCGCGGCTATCGATGTTTTTCATTTTTAAAATATTAATTAGTTTATTGTGCTGTAATGGTAAAAAATATTACAGGATGATAAATCCGCTTTAAAATTAAACAAATTTGCTGTTCGTTGTGTTGCTCCAGCACTTTTTGGTTAGGTTAAAATGAGTTCAAATCTTTTTTTGTAATTGTGGCAGAATCTGTAACTGTAGTAAATGAAAACTGTATTCCGTGAGGCCTTAGAAAATTTACATTGTATTCTTGATTAGAAGAAAAAACTTCTGTAACTTGTGCAACATAAAATTTTGAAGTTGTCTAAGTTTGAAACCTCACGAGGATAAAATGAATTTACTTCCATCATTCGTGAGGGTATGTCTTCCTCAAAAATTTCATCTACTTCTAAAAATAGACTAACATTCAATGTCACTGTTTCTGTCATCACTGGGTATTCTTTTATTTTTCTTTGCATTATTTCTATTCGACTTGTATGAACTATATTTTTTTTTACTGTTGTCTTAGCTGTCTTCACCGGCGACTACGAACTGCCCCACGCTACCTAGATTTTAATGGGTTAAGTTTTATAGTAGGATTAAAAGCGACTACGAACTGCTCCGCGCTACCTACGTACTTAGATAATATTTTTGTAAACATAATATAGTTTTTATTTTACTTTCTTGTATTCAAAAAGGAACCCAATTCCCAAAGCATGAGCGAAAATTTTAAATGATTAAATAATGAAACTATAACAATAGAAGTAATCGAATAAAGTTTATTTATAAATCTACATTAACTAATATACAATAACAAAAACTACAGTTAAACAATAACAATGCTTAATTCTAATATCAGACTAGTGATTCAAATAAGTAAGAGTGAACACTTTATTTTAGATTTTAAAAGTTAGCTGCATAATAATTGCAAACTGACTTAAGTCCAATTTAGTAATGTTTTGATTAACGTAACATTCATTTAGCCTATTTTCAATAAAATTAACTTTTCTTTTTGCCGTTTTATCAAGTTTTTTTTTCGAATCTATGTGCAGTTCTAATTTTCACATATACTTCTGTTTGAAAATTCAACAAAATGTGTGTAAATTTAAATATGTTAGGATGTGATTTATATAAACATTCGTTAATTTTCGAGTGAAATGATTCACATGCGTTTGTAGTAAATATAAGAGATGATGAATTTGAAGCCCATATGTAAGGTGGAAATGTTGAATCTTCCGTTAAATAATTATCCACTAGGTAATCACAAAATTGCAAAACTCTGTCATCTTCTGGCATAATATTAAAAAGTTCATCAGAAAAAAAGTCACCAACATCATTTGGATGTAAATAAAGAACGCCGAAAAACAATTTTAAATATTTTCCAATAAAAGTTTGATTTTTATATTCCGAGGACAAAAATTAATTTTTAATTTTTTGGTACCAATTATGTGTTAAATGAAATTTGCAACAAAAAATAATAATGTCGGGCCACACTAACTTGGCTGCATTTTGAATTGCTATTTCAAAATCAGAAATTATTCGCTTCGGTTTGAAAGTTAAATTCAAATCTGTACATATTGTTATTAATGTATCAAAAGTACTTTTGTACGATTGCTGTGATTTATTTGGTAACAAACAAAATACTAGAGGAACATAAAAACCATTTTTGTAGCCATGTATATTAAACATCTGACACAAATATTTAGAACAGTATTGAAAACTTCCATCTACATACAAAGAATCTACATTACACAAAAAGTAAAGATTTGTGAAACAACTAAAAATTGCGAAATTATTTTTCGTAGATAATAAAAAGTTTTCACCTGTATTTGTTTTTAAATTTAAGTTCACTAACACTTGTAGAACTTCCTCCTGTGACTTAGGCAATGATGGTGTGGATTTTCGTTTTGTAGCATAGATATTTCTTCGAACGCAAGAAATGTCTTTCGTCGTCAGCGGTAAATTGCTGAATTTTTTCTTTCTCAATTCCTTGTGAACAATCTTAAAAGGTTTTTCACATATATCTTCTACAGCTTTTCTCTTTGTAGAATTACTAAAAATTTGCCGGTCTACGTGGATATCTGGAGCATGATTATGCTCCGATGCTTTTTCAAGAATAACATAATTTTCATCACCTTCCTTTGTGTACACTTTTTGTTGACAGCCTTTTTTGATGCATCGCCATCTTACTTTTCCATCTTTGGAGACATGGTTCGTGGGGCAGTTCGTAGTCGCCCCTCTTCACTATCCTTTGCCTTGATATTCTTTCTGCTGTTTCCGCTTCTATTCTTTTATAAATTGGTGTATCAGTTACAATTTTAGTAGTCCTCTTTTTCCTTTGTTTTTTTTAATGGCAATAAGGTAGCTTTAGGGTATGGTTACAGTAATACAGAGGAAATAAATGGATTTTTGGGTGTGTCCTTGGATCTTGTCATCGCTTCATAGGAAACAGTTTTTTTTCAGGTGTTATTTCCGATGAATGTTTCGGATTTGTTTCTGGTATTTTATCTGGACAAATTGATGTTGAAGGGAACTGAATTCCCATTTGTGGTGTATTGCTAACATTTGAATTTGGTTGTTGTTCTTCTTGATGTATGTTTGGCATGTCTGTTTTGGTTAAAGCCATAAAATCATCATCATTAAAAATATTATCATTGAATGGAAATTCTTAGCTTTAATATCTGATACCATATTTTGGGACAGAAACCAAGTGAATGAGCGTCGCCCAAAATCTCTGCTATGCCATAAATTGTTATCCTATTTCCAGGATGTTTTAATAACCAATTTTGACAACTATGTGAGTGATGTTTCTTCAAGGCGATGACTAGTATGTGGCGGTGAAGCCAACAAGATTATATTATTTTCTTTTGCAAATTTGCAAATTTTGCTGTTTAAATAATTCTGCTGTCATCCATCCAGATAGTGTATCACATCCCTGGAAGCCTGGAGGTGCGTTTTTAACCATATAATCTTTAAAAAATTTCCTAGGGAACGGAACACTCAAAACGGCGTAATCGAATTACCTATAGCGTTTTTTGTATTGCACATGGTAACCAAAGTGCCTCTTTTAGTTAAAACTATATGGTTTACTTGTTTCTGTCCCTTTTTCGCGATTACTTTTAGTGCATCTTGCACCGTCGTTAGGGCTGTTTCGTCAACATTTTACACCTGACTAGGTGTTAATGCATATTTTTCATAATCTTCTTAAAATTACTAAAAAACTATGCAACGACTGGTCGAATAAACCCCATTACCCTACCTAGTGAAGTTGCTTCTGCTGATCGTAATGATAATTCCGAATTTCGTTTCATAAAAATTGTAAACCAAAACTTGCCTGCTATCTAGTTTTCTTCCCACGAAGTTGTTATTTTTTTCCTGTTAGAAATTGCCAAATTATAAGCTAGTTGTCTAGCACCTTTCGGAATGAGACCATGATGAAGCTTGGTCATCGTATGTAAATAATTACTCAGTTCTTTTTCCTCGGTTGCAGAAAAAAGTTGATTGATACCATAATTGGCGGTCAATCTTGGAGCTCCCTCAAGAACTTTTGAAGTCCAATCTATATTATTTTTATTTTGATTACACTTTTTAAAATATCTCCTAAACGTAATACGTGGAATGTCGTATTTTGAAGCAGCAGTCTTTTGTGATAATCCACCTTCCCAAACATCATAAATCGCTTTTTTTATATTTTCATGTGTATTTTTTCCAATACCGGGATTTTTTGGTATTTTCCGTGGCATATTACATTCTAAAATAAAACTGTTTTTGATATTTTTTGTGTGACTTATTGTGTGACAAACGACCAAAAGCTCATTCTTTAGGAGGCATAACCTCAAATCTACTGCTTTAAAGATAGATCATAATTTGCATTACCTGCAAGTTTTAAATTTTATACTGTATACCACAAAACGTACAGAACATTTTTCAAAATTCAAAACTACACAACACACTTTTCAACAGGTTTTTATACAAAATGGTTCTGGAAACGATGATGCAGGGGTCAAGAGTAGTAAGCGACTACTGTGACTAAAATTGTTGGCGTTTGTACCAGATAGCGCGTCTGTAGACTCCGACAAAGTTTAGTTTGGGAATATGACTCATAACTCGACGGTGCGCAGTGGTTCTTGTTTACTAGCGTTACCATAGAAACGGCCAGTTTGCTGTTTTCCAGTGTCGTAGTTGTGTATCGCAGAGTGTGTTTGACTTGTTTGACATTAAGTGTATTTATAGTGTGTTAAGTTTAGTTATTAATAATAGTTATTTAACAATATGGCTTCTAAAAAGATAGAAACCAAAGGGCTGGGATTAAAGAGCCAAGCAAAGGCTATAATTTATAATCTTACTACATTTATGGAACAAGAGGCGGCACATTTCGAAGCAACCAAAAACTTGGCACCTTTAAGGAAATTGACGTAAGTATTGTCAATGATATTTTATTTTCTTATCTGCGTATGTGTATGTGTGTGTGTGTGAAAGATATGACGCGGAAACAAGTCCATCGGCCACAGAATGGTTTATTTATGGTTAAAGATATTTTTTTGTTCTTGTTTGTTCCTTTTTTTAGATATATTTATAAATCACTAAAGCTATACTAATTTATATTTCTACTTTCACATCTTTAAATGTAAAGTGGGGTGTAACTGGAAATACGCATTTTTGGAGTTTTCAACAATATTTTCCCATTGCTGTTCCCATTTCAGTCAGTAGTACAGTTCAGACAGTAATTTTATTTTTTATTTGAGTTAAATAGATATCTTAGTGTATAAATATGGCAAAAGACTCCATTCTGCAATGCTTCCCTAGCTAGAGTATCAGCTTTTTCATTCCTTGGTTTACCTACATGGCCTCTAACCCAAATAAATATATTTAAATTTACAATCATGTTTATTAAACAACATAACATAGGACACTGCATTCCTTCAAATTTTGTATTTTTTGAGTATGTTATTGGATATTAACCATGTTATATATTGAGTATGTTATTGAATGTTAACCTGGTAGTACAGTTTTCTAGTAAAAACACTGATATAGATACATTTTTATTTAAAACGGTAGATACAATTCCTTTACAATTTTAACTACTTAGTAAACAAGATTCACTTTCCAAATATTTTAACTATTTCTATTTATTTAAGGTATTTATCAAAAACTAAAGAACAAAGAAATTGGATTTCCAGGTCAAAGGAATCATTAAGGAAAACCATAATTGGATTAGGCTTTAGGTAACACAGTAAAATAATTATTTGGCTGAACAAATAAAACTGTTTAATGGATAATATATTTTAAATTGATATTTTATTGGCATAGTTTTACTAAATCAACTTATAATGAATATAAATAGTGTCTTTTTAAAAGTACTAAATATTTGGATAATTTATTTCGATTTCGGTTTCCGAAAAACTGTAAACAAAAAATGCGATACGATTCTACATTTTTTTTTAACTAATGAATTGTTCTCACTTCTGTATTTTGTGATACATTTGAAATTTAAACCACCATACTTTTGAAAATATATTCTTCAAATTATAACGAACAAATTACAGGTGGAGAAAAACCGAAGATAATAGAATGGAAAAATATGAAACTTGTGTAAAATGAATTGCATATTCAAAGAAGCTAATTCAATTTCAATCTGAGGGTAGAACCATAGTTTATACCGACGAAACATATATACACAGCAGCCATACGTTACCATACCACTGGGCAGATCAAAGTGGAAAAACTTTAACCAATTTAACCAGAATTATATAAAATTATACACGCCAATAAACCATGTTTTTCACCAGTTTATGTATAAGATTATAGGCTTGATCACAGAATACACCACCAACCCAGAAGCGACAGCATTGTCTATTCCTTTGTTGTTAGCTTGTACTTAATTTTAGTGTGGATCTGACATTTATACATGTTAGTACACTGAGAAAAGTCACACACATTTCTGGCGTACATCACCAAAATTGTAGTTGCACTGAGAAAAAGGTTGCATGCAGGGTCGGCTTTTGTTGACATTCTTAATAATGCTGGAATTATTTTTTTTATGTGTTTGCAAAAGGTTGCAAATATATCGCTCAACGCAAAGTAATGGTGAAAATCATATTCATTGGAACCATAGATGAAAATACTTTTTTGTTTATCCTGATTTTAGCATTAAAAGACCAATAATAAAATATATAGTAAAACGTAAAAAATATCGGGGTAAACAAATAAAAAATCAAGAAATATTGTAGGAGTATATTTCTATAAATATAAAGATGTAATAACCTAAAAAATAATCAAAAAAGTGTTACGAATCATTAGAATTATACATATCTCTATCCCTATGTTTGTGAATATCTTGAAAAAAAACACCAATTAATAGGCATAGTAACTGTAACAATTGTGAAAATTATCGGACACAGTGTTAATCTTTAGATGTGAATTCTTTATTAACATATTATGAAGCATACAACCCTACAAAAATGATCCATGGAGCATTGCAGCATCCTCCTGATTTTTTTATTAAATATATCTATAACTTAGAACACATTTTTAAAACTAAGTTTGTAGAGATTTGTATACAACAGGGAGTCTCACATAAACTTTTTAATATAATGAAAAAAAGTAGAATTTACCCATCCATGCCCTGATTTTACTAAAACATATGTTGTAAAATTACTTATTTGGCTTAAAATATTTTGTAGCATGAAATATACTAATCGAGATCTTCGAAGTACAATTCAAAAGACAAAATGTAGAGAAAATTGAATATTTTGTGCTAACAATTATAAATGTGTTAGAATGCTCAATTTTCTATTTCCCTTCTTAACATTCTTCTTCCAATTCTTACTTTTTAGATCCCTATTAAAATATTTTAGAGAATAATAAAGCCTTAATCTAATAAATAACTTTACAAGATAGGTTATCGGAAATAATTTACAAGGATGAATAAAAGTTACGTCTTTCATGACATTAAAATACGAATATGACACTTGTTTTTCGGTCAAAATAGTTTCGTATGATGTGGAAAATATTTGTTCTAATTTATATATATACTGAACAAAATTTTCACTTGGTGTACTTAATCCTCCATATACATATTGATCAGTGTTGAATGCTTTAAAATGAGTGAGTAGGTGAGTAAGATCTAATTCCACCACTTTTCTACAGTATTCTATACAAACTTCACAATTATGTACATTGATACATTTTTTAAGTAAATATCCACAGACATACTGGAAAGCATTTTGGTTAGTAATATTTTGATATTTATAATCTGAGTCAGGAAGTGCAATAGCCCTTACTGGATTATTTTCTTCCTGTTGACCTGTACAAATGATGTTACTGGGTTTTAAGTCCATCAATTGTTTGTCCAAATCATCTTTGCAATTCATGGCATTGGAATGTAAAAAATTTTGACAGAACAATTTTTTAAATGCTCTTTGGAACTGGATAGGAGTAGGATTAATTGAATTGCCCCCTTGTTGCCTAATGCTACCAAAGTAATTTTCTAAGCAATCTTGGTTTAGCCTCCTAGTTTTTAAATATTTGAAGTCAAAATGAAGTAGCCTGTCCCACAACTTTTTGACCCCATCTATGGTAATAACCCAACATTTCAATGACCTCGATCTAGAAGTAACATTTTTCCCACTCTTGTCAAATATTTTCAATTCTTGAATGAACTTCGACATTGAATTTAAATAATTTAATTGAATTGCTGAACCTTCATAACAATTTTTATATTTATTGGAATTACCAGTGTCGAATGAGTTTAATATATCAAAAAGAATGTCAAATTTTTGAATGAATTCTATTGTTCCAAGAGCATCTGCAGGTAAATGTCCTAGTGCCATAAATGTGCTCATAGAACTCGCAACTGTGTGGCTTAAAACTTGAGTTGCAAGTTTTACTCGCATCTTCTCAAAATTTGTGGGGTATATGTGTGAGCTGGTAAGCTTTGGGGCACACCTATACTGATTTCCCTTATCCTCCCGATAGAATGCTTCCACATATGTCCAGGATGTTTTCTTATAACCATCAAAACACAAAATGTTATTTATTAAACTGTTCCTGGTAGCCTTAATTAAATGACATGGGTCATAAATATAAAATAATAATTTATCATCTACAGTAAATTCAGCATTACCAGGTCTGACCCCCAATAATTTACCCAGTTTCATAAAATTTGATCCCATATCTGTGACTAGACAATCAACATACAAACCACATTTAAATAATTTTAAGATGCATTTCTTGATAACAGGACACAACTTTTCTGCCTCAAAGCTAGTATTAACAAAGAAATAGGCTAATGGTTGTTTCCAATTGGAATACAAGCCTCGAGCCATAATAACCAGAACATTTTCTGCAACAAGACCACTCTTCTTTTCACTGCCAATATCACACAATCCAACAATTTCGTCCCGTCCTAAATCAAAATATAAATTACTTTTTAGTGACATTTCGTCAATACATATAGTACAATGTTTATCCTGTTCAATCATAGTTGAAACTTTGATTTTTAATGCATCAAAAATTTGTTCGTTATTTAAACCTGGTTTGCATGCTAAATTCTCTGTCATTCTTTGTAAACTTCTTTTTGATGGTAAATATAAAAGTTTACCCATAAATGAATATGCCCTAGGACCTAAAAAGTATAAAGTTAAAGCAAATTGCTTATATTCCTTGGAATACCGTCGTGTTTTCGGTGTTTTACTTCCTAATATTACTTGGGCCTTCAGTACCTGGGATAAGGGCTTATTTAAAAATTTATCGCACATTTTATTAAATTCGCTAACTGAATATTTTTCTTTTCGTGATTGTGTTGTAGTGCCCTTATTTAGCTTTAAACGTAAAGACCTGATCTTCTTATAAAGCTTTATTTTTCTTGGAGTATGAGAACTCAATATACTGGATGTCTGTGTTGATGCCGAGGATGGTAACAGGACACAAGGTTGTTGAATGTACGTTGTAGAAATATCATTTGGGAGTGGCTTATCTCCTAAAAAAAAATATATTGAAGTATTTTCAAAGTTGCAAAGTCATATGTCTGTCTTCATATCAAATGTAAAATTTTTGACAATTTTTTTTCTTTCTACCAATTTGGACAAAGCATTTGTTTAATCATTTATGCCAATGATTAACTTAGATGTGTAGTACAACAACAATCTTAGTCGATGTTTTAATTTACTATGGCTGTTGTTGCCAGTTATGTGACAGCCTGTGATTGTTTCAGTAGAACAATCCAATCTATTAAAAGGTGTAATATTGTTCTAAGACTTTATTTGAACAAATGATATTTCACAAAATAACAAGTAACCCTTCTAACCTTTAAGTCATAATGGCAAAATTTTAAATTTCAGATAACGGTTTTTATAGAGAGTTACATCTGACTAGAAAATAAATTTAATTATATATTTACAATGTTTAAATTTTTTACCCGATATGCTTTGTAGCTGTATTTGAACATGTTGGCTTGAACTTTCCATCTCATGTTCAACATTCATTGCTGGCTCAGCATCTTTTATTCCAAACTTTTCTATAACTTCTGAAGATGCAGCTAAAATTTAGAAATTTGTTATAGTGCAATCAATATTTCAATAGAAATAAAGTTTCTCAGTAAACTGTTAAATAAAAAAGTGAATCATATTAAAGCTAGGCACTAGAAAATATGTCTAGGATGACAACCAACTAATTTTTTGTCTCATTTAAATATACTTATTTTTCATTGGTTTGCATATTGCTATATATTGTGTTTAAATGTTTAATACTTACATTCATCAATTAACCCTTGGTGAGAATGTTCATCTGATGAAATGTGGCCATCTAGACGTCTCTTTAGATGATGAAATATGGTAGGAACAGCATTTAAAAATAATGACTTTCTGTCCATACCATATGATATACATTTTTTTTTCAAAATGCAACTCACACAACTTAAAATGTTTGTGCAAGGTTGCAAAACCCTTTTCAAATAAGTCTATCCTATTGGCAGCTCTTAACCAGTGCTCAGCCCTGAAATAGAAATATAAGGTAATAAATTATGGATACAGTAAGATCAAATTTGGAGTTTAAAATGCTGAACATTTACAACTTAGTTGGTAGTATATAGAGATTAGAGTTGGTAGTATATAGAGGTAGTAGTATAGAGACATGCATTTTGGTCCAAACTATAAGACAGTGATTAAAGGAAACTAATCAATGCAGTAAAGTAGTGAATGCAGAGAGTGTTTGGTAGTTGAAATATTTAAAATAAATTAGAAATATGAATATTGATGTAAAATACCCAGATATTAATATTTTTTTATTAAATATACCAACATTTATTTTTATATGAAACTTGAAAGTATTTTTGTTTATTGATTAAATTATTTTTATAACTTTCTTGATTTCTGAACTTATACCGATTCCACTTTCTGCATTCAATAGTGCTGCTAGATTATCAGCTTGACTATTTGTCACTATATGTAGGACTACCATTATGTATACAAAACAAACTTTTCTATCGACAAAAAATGTATAAATTTGCTACATACCTTTCCTCATTTTTTGGGATTGAAAATAGGCTTAAACCACCTCCGCTTTTTGTGCGACAGCCGCGATAAATGCACGAATAGCCTCCTTTGCCCGTAGCCATTTGATTGAACAGTCAATTAACACTTAACCTGACTTAACACAAATAAAACCGAAAAATTTTATAAAATAACCAAGTTCAAAGGTAATAAAAACACTAACGCCGATTCTGCACAAATGCAAGCGTCACCAAAGCTTCTTGACATTAAAACATATTATAAAATGGCCGACCTCACGCATGCGCATAAAAATTTGGTTCATGAAAATCGTCCTTTTGTCGCTTCTTGTTGGTGGTGTATTCTGTGGCTTGATCAACATGGACATAAAGTTCTTCGCTTGCCTCCCTATCATCCGGAGTTAAACCCTATCAAAAAAATATTGGCTTTGGTAAAAGGTAGAGTGATCACTCATAGTACAACATTTAACATAAATGATGTTGAAAATATAACAAGAATATAATTTTCAGAAGTGTTAATAGAAGAGTGTGCTAACATATTACGTAAACACGTAAAAAACACTCAAACCACAAAAGAACATTTATTATTTTTATTAATACTTGGTCATTCGAAGAAAGACTTTCTGATAATGAAGATAGTGATTAAAATTTCAGAATAGACGTGTTTTTGTATGATATTACTTTGTCATATCACAAAACATAGAAGTCTTTACAATTATTACTGTTTAGAAAATAAATACATTATTTAATTAGTTAAAATAGATTACTTATTTTTTGTGTGTTGTTCAAACCCTTCCTTCCTTCCTAGCAATGTTAATAAATTGTAAGTATGGAGGAATTTGTTATTTATTTAAGAACTTCTAACAGTTTACTTATTATTTTATCGAATGCTTGACTATAAACCTTATAAATAGTAAAAACTAAAAATAAAAATGACAAATTCATTCTCACTTTAATTGAATATACTTATAAAAATTTATTTTAAAGCTACCGGTTTCCGTTCGCCACTGGTAGAAAGGGTCCGCCCGTCTGCGCGAAACACTACGTCACATTCCCAAACTTAAGTTTGTCGGGCACTATCTATTAAACAACAACAAAATATTTAAAAGTGGCCAGTACACCTGACTGGCCACTGTTCCAGCCTCTTCCCTACATAATATAATGTATTTTAAAACGTGCCTAATTTCTATTTAAATCGAGGCCGTGTATGTCAACTGTCTCATCCACCCATCACTAATCATAAACATTAACAGGTTAAGACTACTGTTAATTTATATTCAACAATTTTTTGAAACAATTTTCGGATTGGTAATAGAAACATTAGAAGTGAATGTTTCTATTTACTCATTACTCATATTCACTCTTTAGAATAGCTCGAGACAGAGACAGTTTCGCCATGTTAATCGCCAACGTCAAGGGGACTTGATAGGACACGTTAAGAAGAAGAAGAATAGAAACATAAAAGCAAATGTGAGATGTAAATCTGATTACGATCAACGTTAGTTCAATCCCATTTAAAATAATATCTAAGTTTATTATGCCTTAAGAGAAGAAAGTTTCAGAACCATTTTAATATATCTTCTTTGTTTTGATCTGTGAAATAGCCATTAACGTTTAAATAAACTTTAAATAAATATTTCTTTTATTATATATCAATAGTTAAAAATAATTTTTTAATTATCTGCAAAAACTTTGTATAGCAACCTCAAAACCAACTCCCTAAATTATTGAAATTAAATATACTATGATGAAAACATAAATTAATTGTTAATTATCCTCTTAGTGCCCTTTACGTAGTATTACAGGTATATACAAATTATTAGCTATAACTCATCATCATCAAGTACATTACGGGCATGATACGGAACACCAAGTAAGTTACTCAAGTGTGAAGGCGATAAAGCTTGACTGATATTGGGAGACATTTCTAAGATAAGTGGAAGTGGTATGTAAAGTATGTAGATTATATAGTTTTTTTATCGTCTTAAGGCCACATAGATATTTTTTTATTTTTGTTAAAGTCATCTTAAAAGATTGCCCAAATGTGTAAAAAAAACTTTAAACTACAATATAAAATTTCAAAACGTTCAAGTGACATTTAATATACAATTATTATTGGTATTTTATACGTTAATGGCTTTATTTCTATACTACAAATAAGTATATTTCGCATATAATATAATAGCATAGAGATACTAACAGCAGAACTAGGAAAATATACGTTTACATCTTTATAGATATCGCCAGGGGCGGATTTCGATTTTAGACTACCAGAAAACTTTTGGTCAGAGTGCAGCCATCACCTCTTTTCTAATCCTGCTAGTCTCTTGTTGACTGTTTCAATGCTAAAAGCAACAAACTAACAGCGTACATCTACTTATGGAATGGTGTTTTGTCAAACAAATAGCTCGAGACTCATAATCTCTGTCCGCAGTTTCTAACGTCGTCATATGCCAAATGTTAAAGCTTAGAAAATATATGAATAAAAAGTAGTATAAGTGTAAAAAGCACATTTACAAACATATAATCGACATTCACAGAACATGTAAAATTAGGTCATAAAATAAAGCCCTAACTAGACGAACCCGTGATAGAAAAATAGCTGCTACTTGCACTCGAAGTAAAAATTCTTATAAGCCACTTATGCTAAGACCTATAAAATGACTATGAAAACGACTGCTACCCTGAATAGCTTTAGTTAGTTTTCCCAGGATATCGGATTTACATAGTCTGAAAGAATCGAGGCTTAGCATATAGCGGCGTTTTATTGGCGGCAGTCATTCTTAAGTTTAAGGACCTTTCCAGATAGCAACTTCAGCGACAAGTACTCAATTACCCTGCGGCGCAACAAGGTCAGAAATTTTTAGAGTCTCATCTTTACATCTTATTCTAAGCTCTACCTTACATATTTACCCTGTCTTCTTAGCTGCTTTTCAAAGATCCGTAAAGTAGTGGGTTTGATGCCTCTAGTTGGCAGTAGATTTACTTTCAGTTAAATCGTCTCAATAAATTCTCTTACCGACCACTAGGGCGGTGGATTTTTAATCTAGGTAAAGCTTTCAGAGAGAGCTGACAAAGCACGACAGGAAGCATACGCAGAGTTAAAAACACAAACGAAAAGGCTAGGTCTGGAAATTAACACAGAAAAAACAAAAATAATGGTACAGACGAGAAGAAATATAATCCCACAAAACATTATACATGAAGATGACATTGAAACGGTTGGAAAGTTTACATACCTGGGAGTAGAAATATATGCCGATGGAGCAGAGGATGGAGAAATACGAAAAAGGATAACGCAGGCAAACAAAGCTTATTTTGCCCTCTCCCATATATTTCGGTCTAAAAGTGTCCACCGAAATACAAAGATGAGAATCTATAAAACTTTAATTCGGCCAATAGCATATTATGGCAGCGAAGCATGGGTCCTGAAAGAAACATCCAAAAACAAACTCGACACATTCGAAAGAAAAGTACTGAGGAGAATACTAGGACCTGTGAGGGAAAACGGAATCTTCAGAATTCGATATAACAACGAGCTCTATCAACTGTATAAGGAAACACCCCTGTCAGACTTCATTAGAATACAAAGATTGCAATGGGCCGGACATGTTATACGAATGGGAGAGGATAGGCTACCAAAACGAGCACTGAACGCCAGAATGCAGGGAAAGAGACCAGTTGGAAAGCCAAGAAAGCGCTGGGAAGACACAGTAAGCAGCGACGCACAAGCACTTTTAGGAGTCCGTGTATGGAGAAGAGCAGCCACAGACAGACAAGGGTGGAGGCAAAAAATAAAGGAGGCCAAGGCTCATTTTGGGCTGTAGTGCCGTAGAAGAAGAAGAAAGCTTTCAGAGTGTAAAGAGAGCTGACAAAGCACGATAAACATATAGCCGATTTTTAAGTTTCTGGCTCAACTCACGTGCGATCGATACCAAATGCCTGTTATTATTTTGGTCCATTTTAAGATTATCTTCCATGACAACTGGGATGTGCATGGCCCAGACAACCCTATTTTGTGGGTTGGTGGCCATGTATGTAGGCATCAGCATATGTTCGATTGAGGAACAGAATCTACCGTACGGTTATATGCATGGCCCTGTTAACACCCTTCAGCATTTTTATCGTGACCGCTGGACTCTGTAGCTGGTCAACATAAGTCGATAGTAAGTAAGACTTCAGGACAATCAGTTTTTGTGTTGGTTTCAGCCCGTTCGTTTAATACAATCTGGATCTGGAGCTACTAAAAGCTACTTTGATCTGTTCGATCTGCACCTTCGACCTAAGTATCGTCGTTATGCGGTAAAAGTGCTTATTTCCACGGTTAGCATTAACCGTAATAGCTGCAATCTCATTAGCATTTATCGACATTCTCCTCTTCTCGTAGAATTTAACGGCTATCCGAAGCTGTCTGGTACTATCTTTGGCCTATTCGGATAGCAGGAATAAACCTACATATTGTATTCCAACACTGATATCTTCCTTCCATTAGTAATCAAAAGGATAAGCATGTCTTTATAGAGCTTGCATATTAACTCATCAACCATTATTTTGAGAAGGTAGGGCAATAAGGGATTTACTGGTTAACGCCTTCATGTAATTCTATGATCTCAGCGGACCTACTACCAGAGGTGACGTTCATACGACAGTTAGTGTAAATGTTTATCACATACTGCTTAAATTTCGCATCCACCCCAAAGCGATTTATTAAATAAAACACCTACCGTTTTATTTAGAAGAAGAACTAATTTCAGGATGGCAAATGAACTTAATTCTCTGATTACCTAGATATCAAAGTCAGTGCACTCAATCCAAACCTAGACGCCTACGAAGAAATCGTTGAGATTGTTAAGGAGACATTCTAGGGATACATTCCCAGAAGCAGTAAACAAAAATACATCCCTGGTGTCACATATGAAACAGAAGTTCTTATGACTAAATACAAAGGTATCTTTTAAAAAGATCCTTTTGACGAAAAGACAATCGCATGCAAAAAAAGTAGGAGATATTAGGAAAAACAAGCATGACCTATAGCAGAAAAATGGGCTGGTAGCTTACCAAATATTATTGAACGGCCAAACGGATAGCAAAAGTACAAAAGCACAAAAACTAATAAATGTCCCACAAACCAAGTTGGCCACATAATTTAACATCAATAAACTAAACGAAGGCATACAACTTATAGAGAATGGTAAGTCACCGGCCTTAGAACTGAAGATAGTAGAAGGCTAACAGTCTCAAATGGGCGGATCCTAAAAAGAATGAAGAAGAATGGAAAAGTACTGACCACCATCAAATATTGAAAGTTACAATATTTTACTCGCACTATGAGAAATAAATTTAATCCAGATATGCCCTTCTACAAGTCATCCTACAAGAAAAAATATTTGGAAAGCGAGATTCAGGAACAAGAAGAATTGTGCGATAAAATTCGACACGCATAGGCACATTAAGTAGAAGTAGAAGAAACAAAGAGATTCTGAAATACCAAATAACCTAACGGTCTCACTTTTGTACCACATATAAACTATATAAAGAGGTGATTCTACAACGTATCAAGAATTTGGTCGATTCTAAACTAAATGCAGAATTATTGGGATTTAGATCTGGGAAATCCTTTTGCATCCATTTTGCAGAGTTTATAGAGAAGAATTAAGAAAATTAATACATAATTTATGTCGCACTGGTTGATCTAAACGATGCCTACGATACCGTAATCCACAAAAAACTGCTAGGTAAAATATACAATACACTGAAAGACCCAAGCCTAATAAACGTCGTTTAACTCATGTTGCAGAACAAGAAATGTTCTACACACTAAGACAGAAAGATGAATAAGTCTGCCCCCAAGATGCGTGCTTTAATATAAACACAAATAACCAGCTAACAACAGAAAGAGCAAGACACTCCTGATATTTATGTCGATGATCTGGCCATTGCGGCACAGTCGAATAACTTCACTAATATCGAGAAAAATCTCTAAGCTGCCCTTAACAATATGTCTAAATATTACAGAGACAACTATCTCTCGCCTATCTTATGCCAAGTTTCTTAAAAACATAATTAAGCATATGTTACCTTAATATAAGAAATATGATTAAGAAACTATAAGTTACATGGAAGAAAAAGGTACTGCAGCTTACAGAAAGAATACTTAGGTACCTCAAAGTTACGTTAGACCGATGTTTAACATAAAATTACCATACCATTCTCATAATTCAAGAGAAACAGTCACCACCAGAAAGTCCCTACTATTAAAACTTGCTTAAGGAGTTGGGGTGCAACAGCACACGATCAATGTAATTTCCAACAGAAGACTGTGACTGCTTATAACGAACATATAAATACATGCAAAACAAGTTAATGTGGTGTCGACTAATACATGTAAAAACATGATGTATAAAACCACTTAATCTCCTTTATATGGCTCAAATAACACAGAGTTGCTGCTAAATACGAAGATAAATTTAAAATTACCTTGGATGGAGGCCATCCATTATACAATACAGAACCCCACCGTTTAAGGATAAAATTCAGAAAAATATTTCGGCGATGTGGATCTCCCCACCATCCCAAAAAAAGGCCGTTCGATAATTACCTAGATTGGAAGAGGACATTAAACGGCACCAGAAATGGCTTCACTAAAAACCAACAAAACAAAGTGAAACCTGCACACTACTAATGGCGATCTGTGAGAATGTGGAGAACAACACAATATAGGAGATCTTATGTCTTGCCCTAGGTGGTCCACAACATGTACTTTCAGTCATTTATGGTTGGTTAGTGATGCAGAAATTGACGTTGCCCGTTAATGGACCGAGAACCTTAACCAAATTAGATGAGATTCCGGATTTACACACATGATGACACTTACAAAATCCAACTCATATTGATAGGATTATAAACAAAAGAACTTGCTGTAAAAAAAATTATGATATTATTTACGTACGTTTGTAAATATTACAAGTTCATCTGTAAAAGGTTAGGTAGAGTGTTTTCTGAATATACTTCGTATTTTACACATTCTCTAGCTTCCTTAATATGAAATGTAAGGGTATATCGTTGCTTTTTAGTTAAAAAAATTTTGGATGGTTGCTAATAAATTATTCTTTGTTGTCTGTTTTTTTACCAAGGCGATAAAAAGAGACCAAACTTTTTCTTAAGAATAAACTACAAACTTTTATTAAATGAATTTAAAAAAAAGGGGTGTGGCAGTCCAGTGGGACTGCCGGTAGAAGTTATACTTCTATCTATATATAGTTATAGGTACTATACACGCATCCCCGTTAAAAAATTAAAAATTCATTTGGGAGTCAATCTGCACAATCATTACATATATAATGTTATATATAAGAGAGGGCAGAAAGAGAAAAAGAATTAGTTATATAGGTATATGGTTTGCTGTATATAAACATTTGACCTGTAATAGGAATATAGTAAATGAAGAATTGTATCAATAAAAATATATATTTTTATTTTCATATATGTATAAAAGGAGTTGAATGCAAAAAAAAATTTAGGCATACTCTGCAGTAAAATTTATTGTTTATTGTGTTATTAATATAAAAATTACAACAGCCAATACACATAACTTACTTTACGAAAATAAAAATAAAAAACCAACAACTCGGATTATGTTGTAAATTTTATTTTATTTTAAAATTAAGCATTTTTGCGTATATTACATATATTTAATAAGATTAACGTGAGGTTTTTAAATATTTTAAAAATAAAAAAGGAAA